>CM060832.1:90632500-90857500 GCA_030762175.1 Metallyticus violacea | reverse complement strand
GTTAATTATAATTGCGAATTAATTTCACAAATTAGAACATTAGTTGAACTTACATAATATGGCATTAAAGGATACAGATTAATGAAGTCAAAGACATTAGCACATTATAAACCCTATTATGCCGGTTATAAGGGTCAGCAAGCAATGATAATAGCAGTTTTATTAGAAAAGTACTAGAACCTCCTTCCTTGAGAACAAAAGAGCAGCTATATCGTAGAACATTCAGCACGACATATTTTGTACTAAAGAACGACGTAAATTGAAGTTCGTTGGCTTAAAAGCTTTTCAGACTTATTATTCAGAATTGCAATAAGAAATACTATATAAAACTAGCTCCAGTAAGTACATCAGTGCTTATTTGCATGTTAACACAATTAGCTCTTCCTGGATTAATGTCCAGAAAATTATGAACAAAAAGTGAATTATTATACCAGAAAATTAAGCTTGGAGACAGGAAAGAACTATAAACTAGATAAAGCACCATTGAAATTGTTAGAATAGGAATTGGAATATAATTTCCAGGAATGCATACCTATTAGTATTACAGTAATGACCTCACACATTCTTTTAATCTTGTATTTTCTTAATACACTTTCAGATTTTATAATACCTTAGATATGGTCCTACACTCATTGTCCACTTATATAACGTTGCATTGTTCTATTGTAACCGTTCAGTTATATATCCTTTTTACTAATATAATTAAATAAAAACGAACAAATTAATTTCTTGATAATTAAATTAAGCACTTTTAAATACCAAATCTCTTAATTATCATAAGCCGTATGTATAAGTCATAAATTTATTTAAGGATTTCCAAAGAAAATACGGAGATTTCAACGCGTGTATATGTCAGGATCATAATGCTCACTTTTCTCAAATGGATATAAATCCTCTTGAAAGTTAGTTTCGGGAAGGAATAACAAAATACTAGCGCTGAATTTCGGAACTGATGAGTCATTAACTTGTGAAAACAGAAGAATGGGAAGCTTGCGATGTTTGTTATTTTCAATTCTTGATAAACAAGTTTAAATACTTACAGAAAGTAGTTCCATACTCCAAAGTTTCTCCTTCAAAGAAAACTCAAGATTACCGAAGTTTTTAGTAGCATAATGTGATTATGCAGATAAATATACTCGAAGCTCAATGGCTCTTTTGCACATTCAGATAGAGATAGTAAACTAAATGCAGGACTGCCACTTTGTCTGCTGCTTCCAGACCACGTAATCATGAAGTTGAAATTTGATCGGTTTGAAGCATATCTCTCGTGAAATAGCTCACAATGTTTCTCCAACGCGCCAGACATCAGCAATGCCTCCTACTGAGGGCAACAGCGAGTCACGTCCAATATCGGCTAGAACGATGCTAAATTTGTTTACTGATATTGTGGCGATTATAATAGTTTGCATCGGTGTACGTGATTAGGTCAGCCAAGACTGTTGGAGTGGGGTAGATTTTTAAAAGATAAAGAAGCGTGCCTAGGCTGGAAAAACTTGCTTTTTGAGTTAGTTGAGAATTAGCTTCAGTAGTGTGGTGCCACAGTGAGGCTTCATCTGCCACTCCGTGATGTCTATGACGTCATTACGGGAACATCAAATTTATGTAAGGTAATTAGAGTAATAAAATGTGTTAACTTGATTTACTAGCCAATGTGTATTTTCAATGTGTCCTTATTTATTCCGAGTACCTCTAGACATTTTCATAGTATATAGAATGATAGTGCCAATAGAGTGCTAGTTAGATGAAAGGTGTTTCGAGGAAATTATTTAATTGTCACTAAGAAAATTGTTACAGAGTTGGCGGGTATTATATGAGGTTCGTGACATAATTAGTGATGTCACCGGGTAATGATTTTGGTCGCAACAATATTGCATCCTGAAACAACCTCAGAAAATTTATTCTTTTTCTGACTAGGCAAATATATCTGCTAAGAAATATCCATTAAGTGGGTGTTTGTGTTAGATTGTGAGTTTTTAAAAAATTCTATCCTTTTATTCTTCTGATAGTTCAAGAATTATCACAAACTAGATTATTTTTACTATTGCTAGAATTGCTTTACTGTAACATTCATACATTTGTAAGAGGGGTAGATCCATTAGGTTATCACTTTCACAAAAGCCTTATCTGGTGTCATACCTTATCTGTTAAGTAAATAATTGCAGCTGTAACTTTCGCTCCTCTGTGTTCAGTTGTTCAGATATAGTTGCATAAAGAAGGCTATGTGTAGAAGATTGTGACATGTTCAAAATGGAGTATTGGGCTGTTATTAAGTTCTTCACAAAAGAAGTACTTATTTCAAATGAAATTAAACAGCTATTGGGCGGTGTAAATGGGGGACAATTTTCCTCATATTCTACCATAAAAGAATGGGCCAAACATTTTCGAATGGATCGAGAAAGCATTGAAGACGAAGAGCGTGTAGGTCGGCCCTTGGAGATGCTCACTTCTGAAAACATCGCTCTTGTGGAAGAAGAAATTACGAAAGATCGGCGGCTCAGAGTTACAGAAATACCAGCAAGGTTGGGCCTTTCTAAAAACAGTCCTTCGAATTATTCATGAATATTTAAACATGAATAAGGTTAGTGCAAGATGAGTGCCTAGACTTCTTTTCTCAGTCCAAAAGCACCAATGAGTCATCTGTAGTCAGGCATTTGTGGAGCTCTGCCGTGGTGACGAGAGAGAAGTTCTGCAAACCATTGTTACAATAGATGAAACTATGGTCCTCTACTATGATCTCTTGTCCGAAAGAGAATCAATGGAGTGGCATAAATCTGGCGAAGCACCGCCTCTAAAGGCCAAGATCACTCAGTCAACCAAGAAGATCATGGCCACAATCTTTTGATGCTGTGAAGGAATACTCTTCATTGACTTCAAGGAGAGGAACACCACAGTAAATGGAAAGTGCTATGTTGGCTTCCTGCACGGACTACCTGCTTCCATAAAGAAAAAAGAGTGGTGGTGTGCGCCCTCTTCACGACAACGCGCCTGGGCACAGTTCTTGTTGCAAAGGAAGCTATGAAGAAATGTGGTTTCAATGAGATCAACCATTCACCCTACAGCTCTAGTTCCCTGCGGCTATTTCCCCTTCTCAAAACTCAAGAAGGACCTTAGAGATCTAAGTGTGGCGAAGAAGTGATGGATGCTGTTTAATGTCCATTTTGCAGACAAGACTTCTGATTATTTGGGGGGGGGGGTTGAAATGAAAAGTGTGAGAAGTGCCTTGCAATAAAGAGTAACTATATTGAAAAGTGAAATATAGTTTTTGTCTTTATCATAGCCAGAAAATGGTTAGGCTGGAAACTTATGGACCTACCCTTGTACTTAAACTGGAATAACGGCATTATAACCATATTTTCGTCAAAATATAGAGTGTAGATGTTACCGTGGAAAATAGCAGTGCGTAAAAAAAGAGAAACTTTGCAGGAGTGCGAAACATTATCTGTACGCGGTTGAGTGCTGTAACCACCAGACCATACCGTACTGAAAAGGGAAGACGATTAATATAAACATCTCTTGTTCCACTCCATCGCCTAATACATAACATAATAACACCTTTTGGTTTTCGCTTTCTCCTAAGATCTTTTCAGTATCCTACTGTGACGGGTCGAACAATAGAGCATAGTCGCTTTCTATTGTCACGAGTTTCCGTTTATAATGATGTCTTCAACTTGAAGCTTTAGTATATTGTAATGTAAATGTTGAAAGAAAATGTGATTAGTTGCAACCTGAGGTTTTCGAGGGTTGCATTTCACCCATAGCATAAGCTTTTCGACATGTATATCACATACTGTTTTTATACCACCATAATTTTAATACAATAGACAGTATTACAATACAACATCGTTCAATTCTCACACTGCTGGAAAAGTCGAATACTAGTGTTTATTAACATTGATGTTCTATGTCGTTAGATGTTTGTTACTGTCGAATAAACTAGTGTTTATTAACGTTGATGTTCTATGTCGTTAGATGTTTGTTACTGTCGAATAAACTAGTGTTTATTAACATTGATGTTCTATGTCGTTAGATGTTTGTTACTGTCGAATAAACTAGTGTTTATTAACGTTGATGTTCTATGTCGTTAGATGTTTTGTTACTGTCGAATAAACTAGTGTTTATTAACGTTGATGTTCTGTGTCGTTAGATGTTTTGTTACTGTCGGATAAACTAGTGTTTGACGTTGGTGTTCTATGTCGTTAGATGTTTTGTTACTGTCGAATAAACTAGTGTTTATTAACGTTGATGTTCTATGTCGTTAGATGTTTGTTACTGTCGAATAAACTAGTGTTTATTAACGTTGATGTTCTGTGTCGTTAGGTGTTGGTTACTTTTCAATTCTAGTTTGCGAAAATTATCGTAAATTATTATGGAAATTTGCGAGAGCATAAAGAGGAATTGATAGGAACTCCATCCGACATCTCTGGAGTAGCGAACAGTATATGGAAAGACTTGCTTCCTGAAAAAATCGAATCAAGGATATGAGGGAGAACAAGAATTGTACAAGAAGAATAGGGCAATTGCGCTTAATAAAATATAATATTGATGTATAGTCTATAAAAATGAAAAACAATGAAGTTTTTATTTGTGTCATTTCTATATTTATTTAAGGACGCTCGTTAACATAATTGTTCATCAGAGTCCCATTCAATTCAAGGCGTGAAACGGCCGGCAAATTTTGCTCAGAGGCTTCTTCTTTCACACTTGAGGTTCTTTGAGGTGCCGTAAATGTATAACACGGGACCAACGACTTTATTTCCCTTTCGTATTTTTACGCCCTAAAAATCCATCGATCCGAGCCGGATTTAATCCTGCTACCTTGTCTAGGCAAGTATGTTTGTCACTAGACTACCAGAGCTGATTCTTTAAGCGTATGGTCTATTTATTTAATGTTAGCGTTAGTTAAATTTGAGTCACAATTTATCCAAGTTCTGCAAATAGATTGCCTTTAAAAATATTTGAATAAAAGGTAAGATATATGTATGTTGATGACAGAGGATATAAATAAATTTCTGTTGGTAGCCCTTATTTAGCCATCAAGGTTACATTAATAGTTGACGTTATCGAAGATATGAACTATCGAGGATAAAATAAGACGATACTAAAGATAAACTAAATATATTTATTGTGTCAATTCGGAATACTAAAACGAAAGTTCACTGTTATGCAGGGAAAGGAAAAGTGGGCAAACGTTTACTGAAAAGGTGTGTTTCTTTGTTGGAAACACGTAGAACAGAATAGTTTATTCATGAACTACAGAAATGGAGAGTGTTCCGTATACTGGATATTGTTTTCGAAGGATATCCGTTACGTTTATTTGTAGGTACCGGAAATTGAAGAAATGAGGTGGCTGGAGATTATTAGCGACTGCGGAGGGTGGGTAAGGTATGTAAATAATAAGGTGGAAATCCTCACTAAAATTATTATATAGAACAAGCGAATTAATGAGGGGAATGTCGTGATTATGCACCTTCTGTTAAATTGGTGAAAAGTAACGAATCTATTTGCAATTTTCCAGGCCAGCTAAGAGCAATTCTGTTGTTTCGGAGATGACTTTAGATAAAAATTTACCAGGAATCCGCTGACATAGAATTAATATAAACCAATGTACATCTTGTAATATAATTATTAATGTTAACAGGAAATAATTTTCGTAACTTTCAAAACTTTTCTGTCGGTCCTGGTGGTCTAGTGGTAGGCATACTTGCCTCCTAAATCCAAGATCTCGGATTCAATCCCAGCTAGGGTCGATGGATTTTTTGGGGTGTAAAAATCATGAGTTCCTTCTTCTTCCTTCAGAAGGGAAATAAAGCAGTGGGTCCGTGTCGTAGATTTACGGCACGTAAAAGAACCTCAAACCTGAGAGAAGAGGCCTCTGAGCAAAATTTATCGACCGTTTCACGCCCTGAATTGAATAGGACGCTAATGACTTGAAATGTTAAAGGCATCCGAAAATATACCGAATCAACAATTTTCTAATATTGTTTCATAAAAGTATATTACGATATTGGTTTATAATGTTATATTTTATTGCTTGAATATATCTTTAGAGGCGAACTTTGGAATTTTACGAATTACTTATCGAATAAACCAGTTTTATGCACTATTTTTTGTATACCAGAATTATAAAAGCATTTTTATTATGCTTATGAGGCACTGTATCGATGAAAATTATTTATTTCGTTTGTCTATTGTTATTGTTGTGGATTTGCGGCAAAAAATTTTTATCCCATGCTGAAATAGATGAATTATCATTAATATCGAGAAAATATAATGATACTTAATCACATTTATAAGTAGGTCAATGAAAATTTGTATTCTTTCTTTAACTATGCATTCTGCAATAAAGATGGATAATTGATTCTGTTTTCAGTAATACATATCTTTTTACTTAAAATTATCATAACATAATATCCATTTGATGACAGCATTTTAGCAATGAAAACAATTTGATGGCATAATTATTACTATGGTAATTTTATGGAAATAGTGTCAAAATGTGCCATTTTGACCAACAATAAAGATTTTTTATCATTCTGTTATTTTTACGTGATCTTAAAAAGTAGTATGGCAAAGTAGTGTAGAAAGTAGTGCTGCAAAGTTTCTTTGCCACACTGATATTCAATTGCTTTTTACCAGTGCTGCAAAACTTCCTACTTTCAATTCTAAAATCAAGCAGACAATAGTCTCAATACGATATGACAGTATCATATAAAAATAGCTAAATTCATTTAACGATTTATGTAGCCTGAAGTTTAGGCAACATTTGAAATATCGGTTAAAGAATATTATAAGTAGTTATGTAAATGAATCGTACGAAAAAAAATAATAACCAAAGAAATTAACATGGGCGTAAGAAAGTGAGAAGAGCCCAGAGAAAGAGATAGACCCTAAATTGAAAAATAGACGCAATTCTTACTCTCTGACATTCTTTTCGTAATCTATTGTTTTATCCTATCTTAGAGAACAATAACTCGTATTTTTCAATTGGAATTTATGTCAATTACAGAGTAAAATATATTTAATACGTTAAATCGATTTGCATATTTTAATATTATTTTCATGCTTATAGAAATGTTGTTCGTTAATGGAAGGTAGTTTATTTAGGTAGTCTACTCTTTGATCCTATCTTAGAGAAAAATAACTCGTATTTTTCAATTGGAATACATGTTAATTACAGAATAAAATATATTTAATACCTTAACTTGATTTGCATATTTTTAAATATTATTTTCATAGTTATGGTTATGTCGTTCGTTAATGGAAGGTAGTCTATTTAGCTTTTAGCATTTTGGCAAATATTATTTCACGTATAACGTTTATGGTTTCGAGATGTTTTAAGTTTTGTAAAAGTTATAATTAGTATGAGCATAGTTATTCTACATCAGCCAAAGGACTTCTGCTTATACAAGTTTAATACATTTTATATTTTGAATGAACGCTCCACTGCCAATAAAAACGACTGTTTCACTACTTAAGTATTTAGTACTAAATACAAGGGCAAGTTAACAAAGGCTAAGAGTTATTATTGTTATTATTTTAATTTTTTTATCACCCACAGCTAAGAAACATTGTTGAAACAATGTTGCATGATGAAAACGGATCAGTCCTGATTGGTGGACAAAAACAGAAGTTCCCTTGCGCATGCGTCTGTACACAGGGAATGAGCAAATTAAATCAGTTCGCCAGTCGCCTACATGCAAAAGGAAGTTGATTCGTGAAGAGCAATAAGCTGCTTTGAATCGTTTGCAGAAATCCGGCATGGAAACTTGCAGATTGTTGCAGCAGGCATATGGTTATGATGTTCTGCCACAATCTACAGCACTTCGATGGTTCAAGGAATTTAAGGAGGGCCGTGGTTGAACCACAAAGCAAGGCGGTGCAGGTGCTCCAGGAACAGTAGTAAACAAAACATGATTAACACAGCTGATGTCACTGTTCTTGAATACCGACGAATAACAATTGACATACTTGCGGACATGTTACACATTTCCCATGGCAGTGCATCTTCGATCCTGTATGATCACTTGAACATGAGACGTGTTTGTGGGAAGTGGGTCCCAAGATTATTACTGGCTCCTGAACAGAAGATGCTGCGAGTGGAAGTGTGTAGGAAACTTCGAATCTGTCCTCCATCTTCCATACTCCCCAGATTTGGCTCCCTATGACTTTTATCTCTTTCACTGTCTGAAAAAGGAGCTAAGGAGGAAACGTTTTGGTACTTCCGAGGTCGTCGCGAAATAGGTTGAGGCGGTTTTGAAGATGTCAAAAGATGGCTTCAAGCAGGTGTTTCAGGACTGGCAGACGAATTGGGCAAAGTGCATTCAACTCAACGAAGAATACTTTGAAAAAGACCACACCAATTATGTATTCCATGCGTAAGGAAAACATTTTCAGATTTTTTTTTCCTAGTCGTACTAAACATATTTACTGCCAAAATAAAATGGCGGCAGAGGTTGCGAAACAAAAAAAGAAAATAATTATAATTCTGTTCGAACTGAATACACAACTTTCTATGGAGCTTTATAACTTTAGTTACTAATTTAAAAGGAAAATTCAGTTGTATTTTATGTATAATTTCTCTGCAGTTACAAACAAAGGATTATGCCCAGATGAGCGCTAATTGAAATCATACAATATTTCGAAAAATACTACAGGGCGTATATAGACATTTTTTTTTAATAATGCTTTACCGAATAATGCTTCATTCCCCCGCAAATTGACCTTTCTATTAGACTTTTAAATTTTGAAGCACCTGCATCACACAGCCACACATTCTTCTACGAGTATAAAGCTTAATATTCTGTTCATTTTGGCCCCTTTTGACTGTATAGTGTTTTTTAGGAATATATATTTTATATGTTGTCTAATCTTGGGATTTGCCTCACTTGAAAACAATTGGCCCGTTTGTAGAGATTGGCGCAATCTAAAACTTCTGATAAAGCGTTTACATGGGAAAACCCAAAATGTAAACGAGTTTCTAAATTCCTTGATTTGCGTCAAGCCAATTGTAGAAAGAGCTGTTAATGAGGCAGTATCTTGTTTCAATAACAGAAATTTAATAAGAAGTAAAATTCTGTGGAAAACGGGAGCTGTTTCCGGCGTGTTGGAACTCTGCAAAACTGGAGGAAACAAGGGTTCGACTAGCAGATTTCAAAATAATAAAAATTGTTCAATAAGAAGGAAGAAATAAAAGGAGAGCAGCTAGAAACAAAGAAGATAGTGAAAAGCTTAATTTTGAAGCATGGAAGTCATTAACATGCCAGATATATATTACAAAAAACAGGGATTTTTTCTGCATACTTAAGTTTTACTCCTATAATGCGCATTTTTTCAGAAAGTGTTTTACATATTGACGTTAAATTTTTTTGGTTCTTTTCCATTTACATTAAGAAAATTTGAATTATTTGGAAATCCAATACTGAGTAAAATATTCTTTAAAAAAATTAATAACTATAAAAATACTGGTAAATATTTTTACAAGTTAAAATTTTAAAACATTTTGCATAAATATAACGAAATATTTTATTATATCAGTTTGTTAAAATTCTTCCCACCTGCATATAGCAAAAATCTTTATTTCACTGAGTGCCATATTATTTTTTTTGAACAGTTACTTTAAATGTGGTAAAATATAACAATATGCGCACATTGTTAACAATACTAGACAAAAGGGACATTATTCCTAAATTAAATGAAAGAGCATATTATAGTGGTCTTTGTACTAATGTTTGTTGTATAACTCTAAAACCTAATTCAGGAAAGTAGTTTGTAGTGTCGCACATTCAATGTACCATAATAAGAAACAACACGTTGCACATTATTTTCTAGTACTAATATTAACCAAAACTTTAATTTAAAAATAATAAAACACGAAATTCAAATTATGAAAAAAGTCATGTACATTCACGAGCAAAAATATATAATAAAAATTAAAAAAACTAAAAAATTAAAAAATAAATAAATAAACAATATTTTAAACAATCGTTAGTGAATCTTGTTTTAAATTGGTAGAAAATATGGTTCACGTAAATTAAAAACATATCAATCAAGTGTTTTTTTTTTCTTTTTAAATTTTTACCTTTTACGCCAATTCTCGGTATCACGAAATTTCTGGAATCCTACATATAGACAACATTTTTTCCACTCCCACATTCTAAGTAATAAAATTAGAATTTTTATTTTATATTACCTTGATTTTACATAAATTAATAAGTATACTTCTAATATTCTATTTGTTTTTGTTTGTTTTTTTTAATAGTGTTTAGCGTCCGTTTTCACTGCTGAGGCACCATTAGGCTGGGGACACTATTGATACATGAAATAAAATGATAAATTGGAAAAGGGTTTCCTTTTCAGAAAAGAAACGTTCCAGGCCTAAGTTTAGGATACCTTCCCATGATCGAGGAAAACCCGGAAAATTCTCAATCACACAGGATGATTCTGGAGGGAATCGAATAGTTTACACATAGAAAATTGTATTTCACCATTTGTTGTTAAATCAATTTTTTTATTTACTTCCCCAATAGCAAGCAACCAACACTATTAACGTAAAATTCACTTACTTCCGTCTAATAGTATGCTTACTATAACGGAAGTAGAAAAATATACCTATCATAAAATATCACGTTTCACATTTATTTCCTTTCCCATTAGTTTTCTCTGAGACTGCCACACTAGGGCTTGGTTACAGAGAGAGTTTTGAATGTTGTCAGACAGCTTTGTACGAAGTGTGGGTTTGGGGACTGCGTAGGTGAAAGATCTAAGAACTGTTCAAGGATGTGCCAATGCAAACCAAGGAAAAGTGAGGAAACAGCAAGAAAATTGACAGGAATACACGGAAGTGACATGTGCGAAGAGAGATAAGAATTAAATGATGAAATAAAAAGGGAAGGAAATTAGAAAGAAAACAAAGGAAGAAAAGAAAGATAACATTAATTGTTAATACTAATAGGGGAAATATCAGGAAGGATGTGACTAGATTTACAAAGAGGAGGGAAAATATATTAAAAAAAAAAAAAAAACAGAAGATATAAGTGAAAAGAAAAGTAAAATGAACGCTAAGACAAACTGGTGATAGTAGCGAAAAGAAAAATAGAAAGGGGTAGTAAAAAGCGGTTGTAAGTATTTACTTAGAGAAGGGGCCAATAAGCCAAACGTTAAGTGAAGAAGAAAACGAATTATGTTGCTGATTTTAGTTCACACTGGCCGTGAGAATAAAGAAATGAGAAGGCAAAAACGCCTTCGATGAGTGAATGGTTGATTTCACAGCCTCCGCAGCTCCATCAGCCGTGGGTGGCCCCTACGCCGATCTTGTCCGGAAACTGTTGAGAAGGAGGGGAGACGTGTGGTGCTGGAGGCACAGGTAGCGAGCTAGAACTTTAGTCTGGGCCGGTCCTTCTGCAGGAGACCACGCGACGGCGCTCTCTGCGTTACCAGTAGTTATTTATTGTTAGTTGTGTGGCATCATGGGTATATGTAATCGTCGTGCTAGTTCACTGTTACTATGGATACTGTTGACAGTGGGAATAAGTCATGCTAAAGGTAAATAATCTATGGAATGTGTCTATTAAATGTTCTTGAGGCTAATAGTATTTATATTCTTAGTTTGAAATAGTCTACGTTGACTTGATTCAGGAAAGTCAGTCAAACTGTATGCATGGATAAAACTATTTGGTGATTAATTACATTTCCATTACCTTTTTTTTTTTTTTATCACTACATAGCCCATTTTATTTATTTCATACAGAACGTGAATAAAGGAATTTATTGAAATACTACTATGTTAAAGAATATTGCAAACATCTAATGATTATTAACAGTAGTTTTAAATGAATTTAAAGACATACGTGTAAAGTAACGTGTTGGCTGTCGGTTAAAATATCTCAAAATTTTGCTGCCCCTTTTAGTTGCATCTTATGAAATTGTAGTATTGCCAACATAAGTTAGCGTTTTTAATTTTACTTTATACATTTTGCAAGAAAATCATAAAACTTACACATGTATATTACGCTTTTGCAAATAAAACAAGAGGATATGCTTTAAAGGTGAAAATTAGGTAGTAAAAAAAAAAAAAAAAAAATCTTAGAGGAGAAGGAAGAAGTAAGTCGTATTAAAAAGGCATTTAAATGTTCATAGGTGAAGAATTAAAGCAAAGTTGACATAAAACTGGATAGTTTTATACATATGAAATTTGTACAGGCACATTCAATACAGTTGCGTAACACATTCAGAAAAAATTCAATTAAATTATCTTTTAATATTTTTAACGTCGTACAATGGGGTGAGCAATGTGGCTGTGCTCGTCATACATTTAGGTTTATTTTTATGCTGTTATAAATTTTGTGTAGTTATATTACCTGTACTACATTGGTAAAAATTCAAATTGAAACTAAATAATTTCTTGAAGAATGTTTTAATGGGGCCTTTTATAATACAAAACTATCTGAAGTTTTGACGGTAACAGAGCATACTAGATAAAATTATATTTAGCTGTGAAATTCTTTGTAATTTTGTAATTTTATAGCAGATTTAATTTATAGTTCGCCAAAAGTTCCAATAGTTATCCTTTTTTCCGTTTATTTCTTATACAAAAAGGTGAATATATAATAGAAGAGGGAACCATAATATTTAACAGTTTGTATATAATAAGTGTTAGCAATATTTTTACTTTTTCACAATTTTTGGGTTCAAATGAATACTATTTGAAAATGATACCAACAATCGAAAGTGTATGATCAGGTCTCAAAAGAAATTAGCTAATTAATTCATACAAAATATATCTGAAATGCTTCATTTCAACTTAGCCCGTTACATTGTCTTGATGCATGGTGTTGTACGAAAATCGGTTTTGGACAATAAAAAACTTAGTTCACGTAATCTTTCAACTGCTGATATAGTTAGCATTATCACTGTACTGTCATTTATCGTGAAAATGATTTTAAAATACCAGCTGGTTGAGCGTTTAGTTACTTTTTGAGCATCTTGTATTGGCTGTGTAATACAATACACTCTCTGTTTAGCTGCTAGTTACCTTCCTTGCTGCGCCAAGTTAGACAGGTGGGAGCGGAGACTAATTCTACCATTCTGAAGGACATCCTCAAAGACATACAAGATATATTTTAAATTTCCTTGAACAATTGCATAGAAAGTGAATAATATTATTGTATGGTGAACGTTGAAAGCAATATTTATATAGGAACACAAAAGCTAAATGCATTGATGTGGTATTATTTGTTAATCTTCATGTTCAGATAAATGCTATTATCACTTTTGTCTGTTACTTGTCGAAGCTTCATATTAATATGTACAACGATTTATGATAAAACTTTCAGAAACATTCTATAGTTAGAAAACTCACATAAATGTGAGACCATGTTCTCGTTAGAACGGATACACTGACTACTAGATCTTTTATACCATTAAATTGTTTTTGGTGGTTTATTATCATGTAACAGTAAAGGAATCCTCTGCTAAATTATGCTCGTTTTGCTTTCAATAAAAGAGAACAATTTTCTGAGAGCCAAAAGGACGAGGACAGAGCTAAAACAATTGCAGGCTGGGAATTATTTGTTTCTTTGTCTTTATTATTAGGGATTGTGAATGGCGGTTTAGGTTATTTATATAAGTTTATTATATACTGTAGAGACTATAGATGTAAAAGAATATATATTCTGTTAGACTGTGTGTACACTAATGAACGATCCTTTTCCTTTAAAAGGCACTATGCAAATTTAAATTCAACATGAAAGTAAAATTAAGTTATTTTCAGACTGATGATTAAAATAATGCATTGTGAATAATAAAATTATGATGCAAAATTTTCTAGAAAAATTCTTCTTCAAGCATTGAAATGTATTGCAAGTTTTAAGATTGTGTGTGTGTGTGTGCGCGCGCGCGCGCGCGGAATTTATATAGAATAAACAAAGAAAACAGAAAAATTAGGAGAAAAAGAAAGGAGAGGGGGAAAGTAAAAGTAGAATAGGGGTCTTATATGATGAAACTTTTTCATAAGAATGCAGTACTAACACACATAAAATAAACTATATAACAACAAATAAAAGCTCAAATCTAAGAAAAAATATACAAATAAAAAAGTTCGATTCATGCTAATCCTTATTGTTGGCATAATTTTGAAATATTATATTTGTAGAAATTTACCAAGAGTACTGAAAGTGGTTTCGATTTTCTTGCAAGGAGATATTTTAAATATTAATCACAGCATTTCTGCATCGCATTTTGTAACAGAAACTTAAATGTCCCGTAAAATAATAAAGGCTTACACTACTAAATGGAAGGCGTTTTCTGCGTATCGAATTAAGAAACGTTTTGTTGCCTGTTCGAAGACAAAACTAGCACATAAAAATATAAAATTACGCAACCCGGTGTGTTCAAAAATGTGTACAATTCTCCATTCTTAGATTTTCCGCCTTTTTATTAAACAATATATTGATTTTCCTCAGCCGCTATTGTATTTGTGTCACACATTCATTCGTGCCAGAATTATAAATTTGTCATTCATTTTTTTAGATACCAACATTAAAGATATTTTAGAGAAGGGAAAAGTACACAGAAAGTTTGAAAGAAAAATAAAAATAAACAAATAAAATTTATAATACCAGACAAAATACGAATTTGAGTGAATGAGAGATTTAGAAAACTTGATTCACTGGAAGATATTCCAAGCAGCAAAAAGACTGATTTTAGACATTTCGGTCACGTTTCTATAAAGTCGCTTCAAATGTTTAAGGCGCTACACACAAATCTTCATTATTATCAAATAGTGAACATTTACGAATGGGATTGATCAATTGTATTACGAGGTAGGTCCACTGTGTTAATAAAGGAGGGTTGGCTCTATCCCACAGTGTTAAATTTTCCAGAATAATCAATTAGATTCTAATTTCATCATTTCAAAAGATCTTTGGTCTGTATCTACAAATGTTTGTTTTAAGAAAGCATTATTGTGTTCGATAAATGTACATTCTCGAAGTACATTTGTTTCTAAAGCTAGTAATATGTTTTGTCCTTATCATTGATATGGATTTTTGCCCACTGAAAAACCAAATGTGCCTATTTCTGATTTTGATGCACAATAAACACTTCTCTAACAATATTCTGATCATTTAATCTTATTATTCCAAATACTTATTTCGGAAAGCTGTATTTGTAAACATATACGGCATGATAAAATACATTAGGTATTGTAAAATGAAGTGATAAAATTTAAACGTTCTTCCGGTTGTAGAACGCTATTGAAATTATTTTGATCAGATTGACACGAAGTTGAGGAAATGTATTATATACGCTCGGAACGGAACAGCAACAATTATAATACCCGTTCTTGTGGCGGGCTTATATCCAAAATACGTTACTGTGTTACTAAAGCTAAGCTCGTTTACTGGGCAATTTGGTCATAATGGTTAACGTTACGTTTCATTGCACCCGGCCTTTCCTTCGTTATGACGTAATTTATAACTGATCCTCAGTACGGTAAAATATTTTGGCATTGACTTAGCGGTGCTGCCCGTGTTTGCTAACCATTTAGTGCTGGCTTTCTCACTACTCGACACAAAATGTTGATGGGGTCATCATGTCTTAGGTTCGCACCAGCTAAATCTGCCACGGTTCGTTTCCTAGATGTACAGCGTAACTCTTAAGTGCCTACTCAAAGAAGTTCAACGGGGACCGAGGTGTATGTTTACATGCTTCATAAACCCGGTTATAATTACCACATTTTATACTTTATTGTGGGTTTAACACCTTTGTGCATTCTCTTTATCCCTCTAGTGCTCTAATATTTCCTTTTGAACCTATGTACTTTTTATCTCAATTCTTTACTGCAGAATGCACTATCTGATGTGTGTAACTCTTTTTTATATGGCGCGTCATTAGATCTAAGTCTACTACAGTTAATCAAAAGATAACATTCCCTAATTTTTCTTCCATGCTAGTACTATTAGCTTACGATATATTTTATTGAAAGGCTCTCTTTATGCGTGTTATAATTTTTGTCTCTTTTTCTTACTTCTAAATCTGAGCATTTATCAGAATTATATTAACGTGCAGTTCAGTGAAACACTGGGAATTCTTGTTAGGCACGTATGCAGTTTTCCTGAGACTATAATTGTGAACATCTACATTATCAGTTATTAGACGTATTATCTAAACCTTCAAATTCAAAGTGAAAGACAGCAGATGTACTTTACATTTTCCTGTCAAGTAGATATTATCTTAATTGTGAAGCAAGACCCTCGCACACATCACGGAATCTGGTAGTTCGGAACTGGCTATTAGCTTAATATAAACATTCCTTCATTTGCGCCTGCTATACATTCAAATACCTGTTTCTAGCTTTATAGTTCCTACGAAGTACTTTAAAATAGGACAAACACTTCAGCTCTGCTGTTTCTAGTCTATCCCCATTTCTTGATTTATCCACTAAGTTTTGTTATGAAAATTAATATGAACACAATTTTTATTGCTATAGCATTATCCCATGTTTTATTTTCAGGAATTTTTATTGACTGCACATATAATCTGAAAAGTTGGAGCATCTCTCTTTTTTTTTAGTGTGCTAAGCTTCTGGGCTGTTACCCTAGGATGACTTGTTTCTGTGTTGAAGATAGCCGGTTTCGTATGTGCGCATGTTTACATGAACGAAAGTAGCCGAAGCTAATGACTAGGGCAATTTGAGGGGTGGCAGTGAGAAATGAAGCAGGCAGGATATTACGGTGGGTTTCAAGGCGCAACTACACGCTCATCACTAACTTAATTTCGCTTGCTTCCTGCAGACATGACGTTCTTTTCAACAATTTTAATAGCAGTGGCTTTGTGTTAATTTAGCAGCAAGTCATGCTAGAACATGTGGATTGAAGGTGCTTGTCTACACTTAAAGCATATGGATGCCAGCAACTGCGGCAATGGATTACGTCCAGGTATCATTAACTACAACGCTTTGTAATTGTAAATTCCCCTCTGTTATGCGTATGTAATTCATTGCTATAAAACGTCACGGGTGGCCGAGGTCGTTAAGGCGCGAACTCGTAAGTGAGAAGTCGGGGTTCGATTCTCGCTAGGACTGTTTACCCTGACTGAGTTGTTTTTTTTTCAGTCCATAAATGGTAAATGCCGGGAAGGTATCCTAAAATTAGGTCTGGGGCATTTCCTTTCTTAAAAAAAACCCTTTCCAAATTTATACTTTCATTCCATGTTTCATCACTGTTCACACTATGATGTCTCAGCAGTAAAAACGGATGATGAACATTATTAAACAAATAGTCGCTATATAACAGTCAATGAAGATATTAAATTAAATAACGAACTTATTCTTGAGATAAATGATACCCTGAAAGGGGAGCTCAACAGTGTCGTGACACTGAGCACTTTGTTACGCTGCATTGTTTGAAATTTGATGATATATCAATACACTGTGATAGCCAAGTTGCAATATCTCAATGAAGATATTAAGTACCTCACAATTTTTAGACATTATGCACTATTGAGCACCCTGTATATTTTGAATGGTTTAAAGGCTCTTATTTTTTTTAAACATTTAAGATTATAAAGTTGATATAAATGCCTTTTATTTGAAAGAAGGGCAGCAGTATGGAAAGGACAATGCTCAAGAACGCCGTCACTGCATTGAAGGCAGATGTTTGTGCGCTTATTTTCACAAATATTGTTGAAAGACAGAAATAGTACGGAAAGGAGAAGAATGTTTCGACAACTCGGCCATACTAGTAGTACTTGCGTCACTCAAGGGAGGAAGGGATGAACCGAATTGACAGACACAGGGAAGTCTGCGACAGCCACGACGTTTTCATCCGAAAACTACTCGAGGGCAAGAACATCTTCCAAGGGGAGAATCTACCGTCACGCCGCACAACACCAACTTACTTCTCCTGACTCTTTGTACCATACAACTGCAACTATGGTATAAAATTATACGAAATGGGATAGCGGAAAATTCGGGGAAAGGTAACATCCATTGAGCAAAACCACGAAAAACCCAGTCATGCTGGCCAGGTCCAAGAGATTTGAAACCGGAATCTTGTAAATACAAGTCACAAGCGTTACCCTCGAGTCGCTTCGCTCGGTGAGTTAAGACCGAAGATTGAAAATGGAAACAAAATTTGCCCTTGTGAACTTGTAACACTCGAGCCTATGTGATCAGTCAGTCCCCTTTTACGGGGGGAGGAATATATAAATAATAAATAAATTAGCCTAGGAATAAATCACAGAGCGTTATAATTGAAGATAGTAACATCGAGGGCACCTGATTGTTTGTGACAAGCTGCAATAACAGAGAACTTACTGTTTTCTCTTTGTGTCAGCTCTATTACCGACGCTTAAACTTTCGATTAAGTAAGCGCTCTACATTAAATAAACATGAGTATAAACTTTATCTGTAAATGTTTGGCTAGCTCCTTATGCACGATTGCTATATTTCAAGTGTGACTTTATCTAAGTGTTTTATCCTTATCTACTTTTATTATTAGTGTTAATATATATATATATATATATATATATATATATATATATATATATATATATATACATATACATATGCGCGTGTGTGTGTCTGTTAAGGCTCTATTTTTGTTTTTCCCAACCAAACTCGGCATACAGCCAAGTAGTATATATCCCTCCTCGCGTGATTTTTATATCAAATTGATATCAAAAGGGGTGGGGGGTGATATCAAAAGTGGTGGGAGGTGGGGGTGGGAGGTGGGGGTGGTGGTGGTGGGAGGTGGTGGGAGGTGGTGGTGGTGGTGGTGGTGGGGGTGGTGGTGGTGGGGGTGGTGGTGGTGGTGTGGGTGTTGTGGGGGTGGGGTGTTGATATCAAAATCTCAATTTGAATTGATATCAAAATTTCTGTTTGATTAAGCGATAGGAAAATCTCTGTTTGATCGAGTGTTGGATTTAAATCTCCCGAAAAAAGTGTGTGTGATCAATTAATTACGTTGTAAAAAAATGGAGAGCCCTTCCGCCACTGCGTTGGCAGTTCGCCACTGCTCGCTCCCCCCACCGCTCGCTTTCGCCGCCCGCCTCGCTTTGTTCGCCGCCCGCCTTGTGTCCCTCGCTTTGTTCGCCGCCCGCACAATGCTTTTGCGTGAATTCGGTCTTCAATGGGTGGTTTCTTATTCGTTTGTATATATTCTTTTTAACAAAAACTCTGTATTTTCTCACACAGGGTTAGAAAAGTCAAAAACAATATGTGTGGGTTTTTCTTTACAGAGCCAAACTAAAAATAACACGTTGGCTCTCTCTGTATTTCTAAAAAGCTATTATTTTCACAAGGAAACAAAAAAACATTCTTCTAAAAATCCTATCTTCAGAGACATTTAAAAAGTTCTTTCTTTCGGGGGGAAAAAGACATTGTTAATAAAAGTTCTTTCACATTGGCTCTCTCTATATTTCTAAAAAATCTATCATTTTCACAAGGAAACAAAAAAACATTCTTCTAAAATCCTATCTTCAGAGACATTTAAAAGTTCTTTCTTAGTATGTTCGGGGGAAAGGTGGTGGGGATGGTGAGGTGTAATTTTTGATATCAATTTTTTTAAAATCACGCAAGGAGGGATATATACAGAAAAAAAATTAACATATACAGTTAGATATTTTTTATTGTACACAAAATTAACTTGGAATGGCTGTCTACAAAATTTTAAACACAATTAGATTTTTTATTGTACACAAAATTATACAAAATGACGGTGCTCACTGATCACAAAAATTAACTTGGAATGGTGGTCTACAAAAAACAAGAATTTGTTTTAAATACAATTAAAAATGCAATATTTTTAAAAAGTCTGTCTCACTGGTGAGGGTTTTCAAAAAATGTTTTTATCCCTTCACAAAAATTATTTTAAAATGTGTGGTATATGTTTTTTTGACAAACAACACTTCACAGTCTTCGTCGTTGCTGCTTTCCTCCTCCTCCTCCTCGTATGGTGTGGTGACGCAGGTGAGCGACATGTGGGAAAAGTTGATGTTGAGAGGTTCCTGGGTCGACGGGGTGGCGATGGGGACGACGAAATCGTTGATCGATGGTGTTGTGAAGCATCCTGCCGATGTGACCTTGTACTCTAGGGCTGGTGTCTTGTCGATGGTGCCGAGGTAGATGGTGCAGCGTGCGTCTATGCCGTAGTGAAGTATTTTAGACGGGGTGCACTTGACTTCCACGACGTCGGAGTTGTTGGTTGCTAATTTGACGGTGACAGTTTTGTCATCGCCAAAGAAGGAGATTTCAGTTGAGATGAGTTTGATGTTTGCAGGGTGCTTGCCGCTTCTTGTGACGTGATTTTGGTTGTCAAAAACTAGTTTGACAAACACATTGTTACCGACCCCCACCGGATCTGTTTGACAGGCCATGTTGATTTATTTCGGTGTAAACTTTAATACGTGTCTCCGGTAGCCGTTTCTGAGGACCTCTTCACCCTGGTACACGATGTAAAAATCGAACGAGTTGAGCTGGTTGATGAGTTCTGCGGAAAGATTGTTAAATCTAGTAGGTAGAAACACTTCTTTCCCGTTTTCGAGGCGAACAAGCGCCCTGGGTCCGTGCTTTGTTGATATGTTCCGGACCCCTACCACAACGTATGGTACGTTCGGTTGTAACGTTGACACTGACACGTACTCCGAGCTGCTCGCTACTGTAGATAGCTGGCGTAACGCGTCGTTGATCATGTTGACTTCTCTGTAGAACGTTTGCTACTGACACACATTGGGCAGTTTTTGGAGAGAGGGGGTGGACCATCGATGTGTGTGGTAGTGGAGGGGAGGTTGTAGTGCTGGTTGCAGCGGCGGTAAGGGGCGTAAATTATTTTAGCTTCAGGTGTAAGCACTGCCCATACAGCGTCCACTTCTTCTGGTGAATGATGTATAAAGATGGCGTTTCCCTCCACGGCAAGTAGATGACATTCATTTGGGTCCATCATTGTGAGGCGTCGACCATTTTTCAGAAACTTTATCACTAGGTCCATGTCCGTCGTCGCAGGCGTGATTGAACTTGTCCATCGTGATCGCACCCTCCATAACTTGTGTTCGTGACGTCATCACGGCCCCTGAACTTGTCCATCGTGATTGAACTTGTCTTCGTGACGTCATCACCCTCCGTGACGTCATCACGGCCCCTGAACTTGTCCATCGTGATCGAACTTGTCTTCGTGACGTCATCACCCTCCGTGACGTCATCACGGCCCCTGAACTTGTCCATCGTGATCGAACTTGTCTTCGTGACGTCATCACCCTCCGTGACGTCATCACGGCCTCCTGAACTTGTCCATCGTGATTGAACTTGTCTTCGTGACGTCATCATGGTTGAACTTCGCCTTGTTTGGACTCCAGCTCTCTGATGAATATCGGTTTTAGAAAATGCTCCATCTCTAGGAACACTCTAAAGGTTGCGCAACGGATGTATCTTGTGTATTCGGTGTAGTTCATTTTCTCCCCGGAATCGTGGGCGTGAAGTAAATACATGCGATAGGCTGCTATTTGATTTTGTACTTCGAACTCTTCTTTCTTCTTGTGATAGATGATGTCGGTCACCATACGCTGTAGGCTTTCTAGCGTCCTCCATTCCTGCATACTCAACGATGTACAACGACCGTCCATTTTGATGATAATATTTTGTGTGCCAAATAAACGTTTAAAAATTATGGATAGTCGGTTGGTTATCTGCCACTCTCTTAGATGAAAGGTCAAGCTCTGTATAGTCGGCATCGTCTCTGAAAGCTTCTGCCACTCGGTCGAACCCAGGACCACAGTGTTGCGTCGCCCGCCAATGGTCACCACGATCTTGTGAGGAGATTTAGGTGAAAACCCAACGGCTGCAAACTTGGACTGCTTGCTGTTCAGGAAGTAAACATCCGTTAGCGGCCCCATGTCACTGTAAAAACAAGAACACCCCTTATGTAGCACACTCTTTTTTTCATTCGTCAATTAACCACACATACTGAATGCGACTTACCTGTTCAGCTCTCTCGGAACAACTGGTAGAGCGGATCATGTCAATGCGCCTTCTAAAAAAAAAAATACAAGAATTAGCAACATAAAATGTGTCAGAGTTATTCATGCATGATCATCCACAATTTGTATTAATACTAACCTTTAACGATATACATCTCTGATGTGTAGTTTGTGAGCACCCGCCAAGACTGTAGGTTCTTTTAATGATGTCATCGTTGTGATTAAAATCACTTATGCTGAATTTTGAAAAGAATTTCTCCTTGCGCAGACCTTGGAAGCGGTGGGATAGGTAAGCAACGACGTAATGGCCACAGGTAGTGCTGAAATCGCCTTGCAACCTTCTAGTGTTGTGAGACCATCTTGTACCACAACATCGATTTAAAAAATTTAGAATTTCCCCCGAAAGAGGTTCTATACCATAGCTATCGAAATATTCCCCCCGGTCGTTCTTTGCAACAAAGATGCAGATCCAATGTTTCCCTGGTTTCGTGCTTGGGTCAGTGTTAATGACAACTGCTATGGGAAGCTGTCTATTATACAAATTTATCGACGACAATTGGTCGCAAGCGTACACGCCTAAAAAGTGTGGTGTACATTTAGACAGAAGTCGGTGTATTTGCAGCGTATTCATGATACCAAAATGGTCCTGTTAGCATCAATTTCTATAGTGCGATGTACTTCTGCCATCACCAACAGGTTGATAGGTTCTGGAGTTTGATCTTTAAATCCTACACTTATAGACACAGTACCGTGTCGTTGCCCTGAAATGTAAGACTCGTTAGCGCTCATATCGGCTGTAAGATCAAACACCATAATGGTGTAACCGTGTGAATATTGATGTCTGGAAATTGAATGCCCCTCGTCCTTAAAGTGTATTCCGAGACCATCTTGAAGAGTTTGAAAACATTGGAGAAAGTGACCTGCATCAAAATCGGGCTGTAGGGGTTGTGAGGGAAAAGGCTGGCCGTTCACATACAGTTGAAACGAATTCATTTTAAAGTGTTGTAAATTGTATGGGTTTTTGTTAATGTTGCCGTTGTATGCCTGGTCTGCAACCATCGCCACTACCACTCTTCGAGGTATTTGCCCGATGAAAACATCGTTGAAAGTCATATTACTAACCCCCTTTGGAATGTTGAGAGCGTGAAATCCTACATCTTTGAGATGGTACTTTGCATTGTTCTTTGTTAACACAGCCTGATGGGCAAGTTTGATGGTCGGGGACGGCCTCACAGCTTTCAAAATCAGTCTAGCAGACTGAATCTCTGTGTAGGCTTTAAAGTCCTTTATATCCGAAAAGAGATGAAAGTTGGGTGAAGAGGGGGAGAGTTTGATGGTGACGCTAACATTGTTCAAGAGCAGATTTTCCTGATTAAAGAGTGCATTGGAAAGATTGCCCATTAGCTGTACAACTTTGCTTCCTTTGGTATAGTCGTTACGCCACTTAATTCCATCATTTGTTACATACGTGTCCATCATTCCTCCCTTGTCCTTTTTCCAGAGTGTGGACTCTAGTCTGCTGTTCATGACATCTTCCGAATAATTGAGTAACGTTTCAATGTAAGTTCTATAGGGGTAGCCTGGTTGAGGCATGGAAACTGTGACATTGTTGAGTGATACTTCCAATTGTTGAAACAAGGAATTTAGGGAATTGTTTACAAAGGTAACCTGTTTGTCCTCTTTCAAGTCGTTTCCACCGTCATCCACTATTCGCACGAACAGCTCAAGTACTACATAAGTCATATCGAGGTAATCGTCAGCATTGCCAGAGTAATGAAATGTGATGGGGGCATTTTTCATAAGTGTATTTTGTGGATTTAGAGAAATGTAACGGTACTCCTCCACGTTCATTTGAACGGGCAAGTCTTTAAAGATGTCTAGTTCCGAACTCATGTGCACCAACGATTCGTCAGCCATTATGAAAATACGTCTAGCACCTTACGTCTTCGGCGTTTAGTCTTAAACTGATTATATATTTCACCCTTCCTGCGCTTTAATAGACCCGTGCCTATCATAGAGTCTATCTTTACATCAGCTTTCCTTTTCAAGTTAGTTCCCGCCTCCTTCAATCTAGTCTTTAAAGATTCTTTTGGCGGTACCCCCGAACTTGCAACATCTGCAAGCACGTTGGCACCCATTTTCAATGCTTCTTTACCTATAGCTTTCACTCCGCTCTTGAAAAACGGTAGCACAGTTCTGAAAAGACCGCCGAGAGCAGAGAACAAGCCGCTACCCTTTTGATAACGCTTGCCTCTATACAGGTGAAAATCTTGATTGTATAATCCTCCTCCTGCCTGGTTTAAGTAATATCTGGTGACAGTATCCAGCTCCATTATGTCTGTTTCGGACGAAACGTTAGAACTATAGTAGAGGAAAGTCCGTCTACAAATGGCAAGAAATCTCCATAACCGTTCCTTAAATCTATATTCACGATTTTAAAGTCCTGTTGCATCAAAGGTACCCAGTTAAGTGGAATGAACGACTTTTCAATAGTCATGCAGGTGTTGTCACGTTTTTCATACTCTACAGAGACGCTTTCAATGACTTGCACAAACGTGTTGCCCACCACTTGTGGTACTATCAGATTACAGTAAATGAACATTTCGTAAGGGAAACCCATGTACGGATCTACAGGGTGTTTGCCAATTTCCTGTTCAACCACGTTTGTGTAAGGTTCGAACCCCATCATCTTGGCCAAAGATGGCGACAAAACCAGCACATGTATTAGGTTCTTTGACGTGGTTTTAGGAGGAATGTCAGGTTTTTCCTGCGTTTCTACCGTAGGAGAAGTGCCCGGTTTACGAGGGATTGGTGGTTTAGGATTGATAGGTTTTGGAGTTCTAGTAGGAGCAATATTTCTAGCTTTGTTTTTTAACGTTTGGTTCGCGCCTTCAGGGGGTTTAGTTTCTGTTTTCGATCTCCTAGAGGACTCAGCATTTTCTATATATCCTACATATTTGCTGCTGGGGATATGACTGTTCTGTGCGACTTTGATGTTGATGCTGGCAGTATTTTTGTTCTCGTTATAAATGAAAAAGTCTTCGACTTGCAAATTTTCACGTATAACTGAGTTGACAGCATGTACCAAATCCTTAGAATTGTGCACGATGCCATGTGGTAATTGTAAGTTAAATTTTGAATGTGTCACTGGTGCTACCATATTATACATTGTACCAATGATTTGATTTTCGTGATTTGTTACGTTATAGAATTTCACAGGGTACCTAACCTTTTGCAGTGCGACTTCCCATTCTCCTTGCAATACTATTCTCTCGGGTAAGATGTTTGAAAATCTGGAAGTTGTATTGTCAGTGAAATGGTCCATAGAGGCGTTACTCACGAGCGTGAGGGAAAATGGTTTTGTTCTAATCATATCGAGCTGATACTCGAACCCGGTACCCACGAGTTAAACTTGGTCGGATAACCTCTCCACTTAACCAAAAACTGTTTATTTCGACCGCGGCCTTTAGTGTCGAGTATTTTGTCTATTTTGAATGATGCCGGGGGAGCTACCTTTTGTATCTCCTCGGAGTAAAAGATACCGTCTATGGCCTCCCCACCCAAGTCCTTTAATTTATACACAACGGGGGAGCCGTATACCACCTCGTCAATCTGTAAAATTTCGTCCGTCCAATTTTGCTCGTACCCCTTGGCAAACTTCATTTTCTCCTTAGATATACGCACATGGTCTCCCACGTTAAATTTAACTTTACGTGGTTTGTCTGCATTCCGACCATAAAGATTTTCGTAAACATGCAAAATGTTGTCTTCATTGACATCCTTTGGAGCCATCTTTATGGACCTATGAAAGGAACTATTGTAAGACTTTAAAAGTGCAGGAAGCACGTCCACGTATCTATATGTATTTTTATGTGTGAAATATTTCCACATTTTCGTCTTTAAGGTTCTATTGAAACGTTCTACAACACTGGCTTTGACATTATTTTTTGTAGTGTAATACTTTACACCATGTTTGGTTAAAAATGTTTGAAAGGTTTTGTTGGTGAACTCCGTTCCTTTATCTGTTTGCAATATCTTGGGGGTACGATGAGCGAATATAGTTTTAAACGCTTCTGTAATTTCACCCCCTACTTTTGATTTTAATGGTATAGCCCAAGCATATTTCGAGAAAACATCAATAACCGTCAAGATGTAAACGTATGGTTTATTGTGCTCCTTTACGCCACTCATAATATTTAAATCGGCCTCCCAAAGGTCGTCCATGTTAGTCACGTGATAATTTCTGGTGGGGAACCGTTTTCTTATCGGTCTATGAAATGTATAACTATCCTGTGTTTGAAGAAACGACTCGATCTTAGATTTCGGTATACCTGTGGCCTTGCGAAGTTTGTCTGCAGTGCCAAAACCAGCATAGTGTTCAGGATTGAAATAGATTTTCTTCAGTGCGTTCATAGTTGTTCCCACACTTGTCTGCGAAGGTTATAAGACTTTTTTACTGGTAATCGGCTTTTATTTACTTTCGTCTTTGTCGATTTCTCTTCCTCCTTTACCTCGACACCATTGGTTTCAAGGTATGGTTCCCTCACTTGTGACTCGATACCATTGGTTTCAAGGTATGGTTCCCTCACTTGTGACATAAGATCGAGATAGTTGGCCAACTTATATTTTATCAACTGCCATTTTTCAGGGTGTGGTAAATGTGTACGCTGTAATTTATTCATTTCTCTGATGAGTTGGTTAAGTGATTTGTCCACGAGGTGAAGCTTTTCGACAGCTTTTGGCTGTGAAGCTAGTATAATTTGCTTACCGTGCTTCATTTAACTCAAATTTGACACGAGTGCACTACCGAGTGAAGCCAATATCGGGAGTAGAAAAGCAGGTAAAAAACCTCCTCTCTGTACAAGAATCTTTTTCTTTTCCTTTAAGGAAAGTCGTTTGTTAATTAATTTTCTCCAGCTAGCTTTATGCTTCTTTAAGCGTTTTAAACAATTTATAGGTAAACTAACATGACCTCTGCACACGTTGAGTACACACTCGGAAATGGCTTTAATTAGCTGAGGGTTAGCACTTTTCAACAGTTTTTGTCGCAAAATAGGTTTAGCCTTGGCTAGCACTGACAAATTTGCATGTTGCCTTGCAATCAGTGGGCTACTCAGTCTGGCAATGCTCATCCTGTCTATGTCTGTGATTAAATGACTGAAGTGTGATCGTTGCTCGTTTATTTAAACTCTCTGGGAAGCACACAAATAAAACCTTCAGAAAAGTGGTCAACAATTGGGTATAAAATAAGAAGGCGTTTCCCCTGGTAGGACGCCGGTTCGATACCTGTATTGATTTGGCGTGTACTGAGTGCAATCCAACACTAGATACCCGTGTGGGTTTTCAGTAGCTTTTTCAAATGCCTCTAAAAGAAACCTAGAGTTCTTTGGTTCGATCTGTTGACAAAGCCTATGAATTTGCATTTTATCTCTATTGTTTTTAAACACGACAATGTAGTTTGCATTTAGAGATATAGTTCGAAATTTCTTTCCTTGTGGAAACACGTTTTGTAATATGTAAATAATCCCGAAGCGTTTGTGATGTGAATCTCTAGTGAAAAAATTTGACACGTTTTCCCCGGAGGCTTGATACATTAAATCATCCAAAATAACTAAATCCCCCTCGTTAACAGTGTCCAAATCTGGTATACCTGCATGGGTTGCGAAGAACGGGCTTGGTTTAGGAGAATATTCTAATGGATGACACCACAACACTTTTCTCGCGGGTCTGTCAAACATTCTGTCTGCATTACTAATTAAATTTTTCACAAATGTAGACTTACCACACCGCGACGGACCTGCAATTAGCATAGTGCACGGGAAATTAAATTTAAAGTGTTGGTTAGTAGACATTGTGGGCGACTGATGTGATCTCATTTAGACACGCCTTCTTTTATACCCATACGGGTAGGAATCAAAGTTTTCACACTGCACACGTTTGTTGACCACCATCCTATAGGTTTTCACTGAAGACTCAGTTACCACAGTTCCTAGAAATTTCCTAGAAATCTGTGTGCCTTCAAGTACTACCGACATTGAATTATCCCTCAGCACGGTGTTCCTGATAACGTCGGAGTTTACATTTTCCAAATTCCCCGAGTTGAGGGTGATGCCTTTAATTTTACAGACAGAGTGCGTCTTATCTCCACACTTAACCTCTATGGTGTAACTTTTTGGACCTGTAGATGCAAATCTGCAAATATACGCTCCATCGCCGTACTTTTCTATTTCATCTGTCATACAGCCTAAAAATGGTCCCGTGGTTGGCATCCATTCCCCCGGTCTGTACGTGGCTATAACAGAATCTGTGTCGAAATAACACACGCGTTCGCCCAATCTCCTAAGGTAGGAATAGAGTTCGATTCTTGCATGGGCAGTTGTATATGCAGCTATGACTGTGTTACTAGTAAAATTCAATTTAGGATTCTGTTCGCAATGTTTCCACACCACATACATTACCTCCTCTGTAGCGGGCAGGTAAGACTGTACCTCTACACCTGGGTCATTAAGTAGGTCTATGAGCCTCGAATAATCTTTCACAAGCTCGCATGTGGACAAGTTATCTCTTTGGCCGTATTTTCCCCAAAAGGAGTTTAACATCAGTTTGGCCAACTCACGTCTGCCAGGATTGATTTCAATAGCGTCTTTATCCAGTGCCACGCCTTCTTTTTCCAAAAATCGTGCGATATACTCGTTTCTCATGGCAGGAGTGTCGCAGTCTTTGGGCCAACCGGAGGCTTCGGTTTTAATTTTCAGAAACTGATTCACATAGTCCTGAAAAAGCCCCTTTTCTCCAGTGATGGGGTTATAGCGTACCATGTCATATTCCCATATTTCATACACGTGAATCACGCTATAACCTTCCTCTAATGCGACTTTAATCTCGTCCACTACCCAGGTTCCTGTCATACATCTTTCGTCCTCTGTATGCGTGCACTCTGTCTGATTCTCCATCTCTGCACATGTTCGGCATAGCGGAAACATAAGTTTACCGTTAATGCGCGACGGCAGGACGGGGTGGTACAGTCTTTCTGGGGGAAGAATTTTACACTTTACAATACCGCCCTCAACATCTTGCAAATTTGGTAAATTATTCACATGAATTTTTGGGTGTCCAACAGGGTAAGCCTTGGTCTTATTTACGAACGGGTACAAACTGCACACATCATAGTAAAACATTTTCATATCTCCAGAGGCTTCGCAGTAGGTTTTCGTACAATTTGTACGTCCACCAAAGAAGGCATCTCGTGGATTGAGAGGTTCGGGGTAGGGAAAACTTTTGACAAATTCAGCCAAAACCCTATTGGTCTTAATCAAACCATTGAACTCACACTCCCACATCTCGGTCACGTTATACCCAGCATGCCTCATCATCTTCGTGACCTTCACGGTGTCCTCGTATCTGGAACTCATGGTCTGGTTGCCAGTGTTGTATAACCTTGAATTCCTATTCTGGTAACAACGTGTGCAACCGTGGTAGAAGCATCCATGAAAGAAATAGACACATTTCCCTTCTTCTTTGTACCCGTCCACTTTATGCCCTAAAACTTTAATTTCCCGACACCGATAAGCATGCTGTATGATGGTTGATTGCTGCTGTTCCAACCAAGACAGCCAGATACACGCTACCCGCGATTGCTTATCAGCTAAACGGTATCCTCCTGCGGGAATAAGTGGTATTTTATTTCTTGGCATGAACCGTTTCCTATATACATTCATGCATGCCTGAGCTATGGTGACGCATTCTCTAAACGGGTCAATACCGTTCTCGTCAATAAATTGTTTCCTAAATTTGGAAACACCTTGACTCAAGAGATAAACGTCAGTTTTACAGTAAGTAACCATTTCTTTTTTCATGTCAAAGACATAATTTGAGGACAACTTTTCATTATGCCACTGCTCGAAAGTCTTGCGGTCATCAACACTCATGCCATCTGGGCAGTAATATTTTTGCTCTGGTACAGGACCAACATACTTTTCGTTTTCCTTGGTGTTGAACAGGTAAGGAAAATAACCTTTACATTCAGGCAGTTGAAAGGTTTTTGAAAAGTGAGACAGTGGCATAGGAATGAAATTCAAAGAGTCTAGAAAAGTTACACTCTTATACTTCATTCTGTAAATTTTGCTTCCATTCATAATCAGTTCGGGGTCCCAATTTAGGGTGCCCACCATGTGTTTTAACAAAAACTGGCCATCATACGACCTCAAGTTGTGTGCTATGACAATAATGTCACGGGATTCGAACCCTGGTTGTGTGATGTGGTCAAACAATTCTTTTACAGGCTCCTTGTCGAATACCCATTCTTTAACACCACACTGTGTACAATAGGGCATCTTATGAGACTTGTCCACACACAGACCACAACTTTTATGCATTATACATAGATTAGGAATGTGTTCAAACACGTCTGTGGAATAAAGCGTGTTCTGAGTACACTCGAAATCTATGAACATGAACACGAAATTCTTTCGCAAATTTGGTGAATTGTACGGCCGAATGTAGCACTCGTGGTTGGCATTCACATGGACCTTACAAGTAACACAATAAATTTCTCCGCACTGGTGAGGAGTTTTCCTAAGCCTCATATTCACAAGTTTGTTACACAACGGGCATACTTTTTCCACGTCGCATACTGACATGGATTTAGGGTAATATTTCCCCTTAATCAAATGATTATTAAAACAGGTCTCCCCGTTGAAATCGCGATGACATGAATCGCATTTCACATACCTATCAAATGATGTTGGACACCTCTGTCGACACTTGACACAGTTTAGATCACACCTGTGAGTTTCTTTTTTATTAAGTGAGGGAAAATTACAATGTCGGCAATACCACTTACATTTGAATGCCCCGTGTAGGTTTACAATTGCATTAAAATGGCTGTCGTGGAATATTACGTCGATGTGTTTATCGGTGTTAATTTCCGACTTGTAGAGGACATTTTTACCATTATGACCACCAAAAACAGTGATAGGATACTCCTTTAGCGCTATTTCAAAGAGTTTCACGTCGTCAAGTGTAAACGGGCCATCGGTTTTGCCTATTTTCTCACACAACTCTACAGCTTTTTGTTTTTGCAGACGGTCATATCGCGTAATAGAACCATAATGAACATCCCCGTCAATTTTGGATTTGCACACTGCGATGGCTCTAGGTAGACAAAGATTGTCTTTGTTTTTAATTTCTATAATACCTTTGTTTTTACTACAGTCGTCGCAGCGTTTGTAACATGAACCTGATATTTCATTTGTCCAAATACACGAAATTTTGATTGCCCCTCCCAACAAAAATTCTTTGTTACTTTGCATTATTTTCTCCATTGATTTCAATACGGCCTCGGGGTTTACCTGATCAAACCTACGTACACTCATGTTAAAAGGTCTAGCAGGATTTTTGGTATCATGAACGGTTATTCCTACGAACCCTGGTTGGTTTTTTAGCAGATTGTCATCAACAAATGATAAATAATCATGAAACACTTTGGAAACCCATTGGTCAGGATCTGCATCTTTAGGCATCGAACTCACCATAATTTCAGTTTCAGAGTACCCAGAATAAAATTTTTTAGTTGCCCTCTGGCTATGGTTAATAATTTCGAAAGATGGTTGCAAGGTTGCACTTACCTGTGGCACAATGCTGTCAACAAGAGAAGGTGGTACACCATTTCCGGTAGAAGGCGAGCCAGCTCCGGTAGAAGACGAAGCAGTTCCGGTAGAAGACGAAGCAGCTCCGGTAGAAGGCGAGCCAGCTCCGGTAGAAGACGAAGCAGCTCCGGTAGAAGGCGAGGCAGCTCCGGTAGAAGACGAAGCAGCAGGACGGTATGGTTCACCGTTTCCGGTCTGATCACTTTTGCTGGCCACACCGCCCGAGAAGCCACGTGTTCTCTTAAGAGTGAGCTTGCCCCCATAACGTGTTCTCTTGCGATGATCACAACTTTTCTTTTTGTTGACGAACTGTTCTAAAACCGACGTGAACCCTTCAACTAGACTCCCAGTACCGGAGTTTCCGTTATTCCTCGAAGACTCGGGCCCCTGGTCACTGATGGAAGTGTTTGTAGAAGATTGATCGGCAGAAGATTCGTCTCCGTAGTTGACAACCTTGGCAGACATGATTACCACGTGATATAAGCATCTTTCGTCGCGATTGAACTTTTATAGACAACAAAAGATAACGCCCACACCCAATAGACAACAAAGACCACGCCCACAACCAATGAGAAGGTGAGGTTTCTACTGCGCATGCATAACCCTACAGCCAATCGTCGTACAAATGGTGGGGGAAGGTTTTTTTAATCTTCCATCGGGTACGCGGTGTGAGTTTGCTAGAAGAAGAAAAAAGAATCCCCTTGTTTTTGACTTTTTTCTGTCACTGTGTGTTAGTAAGAAAACTTTTAGTTGGCTCTGTAAAGAAAAACCCACACATATTGTTTTTGACTTTTCTAACCCTGTGTGAGAAAATACAGAGTTTTAGTTAAAAAGAATATATACAAGTTAAAAAGAATATATACAAACGAATAAGAAACAATCCATTGACTCGGTTTTTTAGAAGAAGAAAAGATGGCCTCCGAATTCTTTTATAAACACGCGTGAACAAAGCATGGAAATACAGAAAAAGAAACTTTTAGTTGGCTCTGTAAAGAAAAACCCTCACATATTGTTTTTGACTTTTCTAACCCTGTGTGAGAAAACACAGAGTTTTTGTTAAAAAGAATATATACAAACGAATAAGAAACCACCCATGTCGATGTGAAAGAACTTTTATTAACAATGTCTTTTCCCCCGAAAGAAAGAACTTTTAAATGTCTCTGAAGATAGGATTTTAGAAGAATGTTTTTTGTTTCCTTGTGAAAATAATAGCTTTTTAGAAATACAGAGAAAAAGCAACGTGAAAAAGAAACTTTTAAAATACCCACATATTGTTTTCGACTTTTGAAAACACCGTGACAACTCCCATGTGAGGGAACAAAAAGCATTGTGTGGTGTACAGAGCGAGCCAACGTGTTAAAGAACTTTTTAGTTTGGCTCTGTAAAGAAAAACCCACACATATTGTTTTTGACTTTTCTAACCCTGTGTGAGAAAATACAGAGTTTTTGTTAAAAAGAATATATACAAACGAATAAGAAACCACCCATTGAAGACCGAATTCACGCAAAAGCATTGTGCGGGCGGCGAACAAAGCGAGGGACACAAGGCGGGCGGCGAACAAAGCGAGGCGGGCGGCGAAAGCGAGCGGTGGGGGGAGCGAGCAGTGGCGAACTGCCAACGCAGTGGCGGAAGGGCTCTCCATTTTTTTACAACGTAATTAATTGATCACACACACTTTTTTCGGGAGATTTAAATCCAACACTCGATCAAACAGAGATTTTCCTATCGCTTAATCAAACAGAAATTTTGATATCAATTCAAATTGAGATTTTGATATCAACACCCCACCCCCACAACACCCACACCACCACCACCACCCCCACCACCACCACCCCCACCACCACCACCACCACCACCACCTCCCACCACCTCCCACCACCACCACCCCCACCTCCCACCCCCACCTCCCACCACTTTTGATATCACCCCCCACCCCTTTTGATATCAATTTGATATAAAAATCACGCGAGGAGGGATATATACTACTCAGCCATCAGTTAACAAACGATTCGTGGAGCTCATTAACCAGCAAAATTGGATCATTGGGGGTGGGGGTTAATCTAAAGCGAAAATTAAAAAAAAATTAAAAATCGCTCTAGCGGCCGCAATTTCTGTTTATTCTCAACGAAATTCAGTAAATTTCTTTAAAGTAAATTGATGAAAGTAGTTTTTGAAAAACGTGGCAATCACACCATTAGGAGTGGGAGTACATCTGAAAAACTAGTGGGGTTTAAAGCGAATTTTTAAAATAGCTCTAACGGAAGCAATGAAAAAAACTTTTTAAAGGAAACTCGGTATTTGCCATTGAAATAAAATAACAAAAACAGTTTCTGAAAATCAGTGAAATCTAACCATTAGGAAGGAGGGTTTAGCTGAAAGCCAAAATTTAAAAATCTCTCTTGAGGCATTAATGTTTTTTTTATGCAACGTAACTCTGTATATACAATTTAAATAAAATAAAACTATATTTTCTGAAAATCAGGAAAATCGGGCTTTTAGGAGTGGGATTAACCTGAAACCCAACATTTAAAAATCGATCTAGCAGCACCAATATTTGTTTTTCCACAACTAAACTCGGCAAATTTAAAATTCGCTCTAGCCGCACCAATATTTGTTTCTTTACAACGAAATTGGTATATATAATTTAAATCAAATAAGAACAATGGTTTCTGAAAATTAGAAAAATTGAACCATTAAGAGTAGGGGTATACTTGAAAACCTAAATTTTAAAAGCGCTCTAGAGTTTAATTTTCTCTATGTCGTTTTAAAATAAAAGGCCAAATTATTTCAGCATATAAACTGTGTTTATACTGATGCATATGCTTTATATTTAACAAAAGCACTGTCGTGAAGCTAGCAAATGTGAAATATCAATCTAACATGTGATTGAGAATTATATTTGTATGTAAAAGCGCTCTGTGATTATAATCTTCCAAAAATGTTTGCATTGCATATTTTTACTAGAAAATATTTCAATTAATTTCGAATCCATTGAAAATAGATGAAAATTTAGATTGATTATTATTGATATAACATATTTGCATAGTACATTGTAATTGTTTTTAAATACTGACATGTTTTTCTTTTATTGAAATATATGAGCATCTTCTTAAATACCCAACGTAACTCGAAACTTTTTGTTATTTTTATCTATTTTAGTGAATGTAAAGAAGATATTAAGGGATCAGTTCATAAACAGGGTTAAATTTAAAAAATGGTTAAAAATACTCACATAGTATACCTTTGTCTGCAGTAACCATATATTTAGTATTTATTTAATAGTATATCATTAATCTGTGGTTTAATCTAAATAATAATAATAATAATAATAATAATAATAATAATGTAATTCTAAAAATGTAGTTTCTGTTTTGAAATACAGGTTGCAAGGATTCTAATTTTGTTTCCCTAATACCTCACAGTATTGTCATAATTTATTTCATTTCATCATTTAATAAGTGGATTTTATATTCATTTTTATTAAACTTTATTCAACTAGGTGAGGAATTCGCTCAGCTTACGTAGCTCCTGTTTGACAAACTTTCTTTTCAGTCGTGCATCTTAAGGTTCCAACGACTCAATAAGGAAATAAAGAGGAGTTTGTTGGTTTTTCTTGGTAAACTATCCCAAGAATAGAATAAACAAATTAAATTATGCTTTGCATTGAGTATGAAACTTATTCCTATTTTATTTAATCATACGCAGATTGCGCACGAATTACTGAATTCGCGCCATGCCTGAAACGAGTAATATAATTACGGTTGTTATCGGAGTATAATAATGGTGCCTGTGTGGTAAACATACCACAGGCTTACATTTAATCAAGCGTTCTTAGAACTGGACTGGTTCCCTTTACGATCCTTAATGACTTTCCCGCTACAACTTTATTACACACTAAATTCGTTACATTCTGTGTGCAGTAATGTATCGCTTCCTACCGTGACAATGCACTCCAAAGAGAAAAATTAGGAAGTGTCATAGTAGAATAAACAACATAACTGAGGAATTTCACATATAGAAAGGATCTGCAATAGAAATTTGTTTCTGGAAAACTAACTCTAAATTTCTCATTTCTTGAGCATGCTAACACATTGAAGAGTTTTTATTTCGAGTTTTCTGTTGAAAATTTACGTTTACTAAGAATATAATTTAACAAAGAAATTGTTTCCTACTTCTTTATATAGCTGGTAGATTTTGCATGAGTTTGCTCTGTGAGGAATTAGCTATTTTATATTTTATATAAACGGAAATGAGAGAAACATTTAATAAAACACATTTGTTGAAAATTTTCGCAGTATGGAGCCGTTTAGCTATAGTGGCTCGTTCGTGTCTTCTGTGTAAATAAAAGGCATGTTTGAGCAATTGGAATGGATTGGATTGTCTAGGATGGAGGAGAAAATTCTCTACCTTAGCCACACCAGGCCCGTTTGCGCCTACGTCCCTCAAGGAAGGCACCTCCAGAAGAAAGGTGGAGATATCGGGATACCAGGAGTTACGGACGATGAGGCACGAACGTAGGCAAGGTCCAAAATATCGTTTCCAGATTGAGCTTCCCCCCTTCAAGGAATTTGGGTTCTTCATAAGGGCTGCTTCCACGCCAGATGCCATGTCAGAAACCTTTCGAAAACGCGATTCTACCGCCAACCTGAACTCAGCACCAGCCAGCTTGCTCCTGACACTTTCGATAGCAATAGAGCCAACGGAAAATGGGAGAGAGGAAAATTCTTGGAAAGGAAAGAACCATCCTACCACGATACCCAAGATCAGAATGACAGGTCCCCCCCCCCTCCAAGGGATTTTAACCCGAAACCTTCAGAAGCATTGCATCCTGTGTCAACCCCCCACTTTTTTTAATACGGCTGGCATCATACTAAGGATTAGTGATTAAGTGAATGTAAATAAACCGTGTTAAAAGTAAAACTTTCATAAGGCTTTGAGCATCTAGGAAACTATTTAGAACAAATTTAACAAAGATGCATAATAAATAACATTTACTTCGTTAAATTTTAATTGACTTGGTAACCATACAACAGCTCAAAACTCTAGAAATAAATGAATATTAATGCTCTAGAAACGTGGTTCCCTAGAATATAACTTAATTAGCCAAAATAAAATAAATAAATTAATTAATTAATTAATTAATTAATAATAATAATAATAATAATAATAATAATAAAATCCATTCCTATGTAACTTTAGTCAAGCAAAAAATGTGAGAATGTGTAAAATAACAAGATTATATGTGCCAGTTATACAAAAACAGTGCTTGAATCTAAATTTAGACCGCAGAAGAGAAAAGAAAAGAAAAATGTAACGTTTCATCTTTCGTTTAATGTGAGTACGATAATATTTATTTCTTGAAATGCTTCTTCTTTTCAAACGTCATGTCCAATTCTCTTTCTTTCTGTTGTCTAATTTTAGTATGCGAGTAGTTTAATGCAAAGGAAATTTGGGTAATGTAAATTATTTATGGCGACGTTCTATTTATTTCACGAAGGAAGATTATAAGTTGTATTTTGGATTGTATTTTGCCAATGTGGTATGAATGTATGATAAGAATAGAAGAGGAACGACTTAAAGACAATTATTGCAATCCACTTGATCAGTTTCGCAACGACGTAACATTTAAAACCACAATAAATACTGTAAATACAAAATACTCTAAATATTGATATTTAGCGCAAATATTTTGAAGTACAAGGAGAAATCAAATTTTTTGTTTTATTTGAAAAAAAAACGCAACTTTGTGCTATAAATACATTTTCTAATAACTGCTGGAGTTATTAGAAAATATCGGATACATTGATAAACTCATATCTGTACTTAAATTCGGCAGAAACATCGTGGCAATAATATAGTTCGTTTAACAGATATCTGTGGTGGTAGTTGTAGGTGATTCCCTTTTATAATAAATCGCATGCTGCTACAGTATTACCTTTTACCTTATGGCAAAACTGCATCATAATCCTTTTTATTCGTAGTTCGATGCAGCATCCTTCTTATACAAAATTTCGACACATTGTTTGCTCTCCTGCCGTTGCTTCAGCAAAAAAGTGAGAGGTATCTGGCGTAAGGAATTAGCGTAGCCTTTCATTGTTTTTAACATTTCATCTGTAGCCACGTGTTTTTGCTTTCTGTAAGGGAAAGGTACGCAAATAATAATAATAATAATAATAATAATACAAATAATAATAATAATAATAATAATAATAAAATAATCCCGAATGTTTCTAAGAGGAGCAAATGTCTCCTACAAGAGGGTAACTCTTATTCGTTAATACGATAAGCTAATTCTCATTAGGGTTATGTACAGTAGTATTACCCTGTATGCTGCACTTTTGTTCATCAGATTTCACTCGTTTCGAAGTTACGTTTAATGCCTCTTTCTATTCTGGATTATTGTCTACCTGCCTGTGCCTCGTAGAAGTCTTGCATCTCCGTCTTGGCCTGCCTCTGTGTCGTAAGCCTAAACGCATGTCCCACATGGTAGTCTTATGCGTCCATATGTCGTCCCTACGTCCTCACTATGTGGCCTCCCCATTTCTACTTCAGTCTGGCGGCTCTTTCTGCGATGTCTGTTATTCATGTTATTTGAGCTAACGCTTCGTTGGAGATTTTGACCCTTATTGTTATTCGTAATATCATGCGTTCCATTTTTCTTTGACTTATTTGTAATTCATTCACCTGTTTGCTTGTACCTGATCACGTCTTACACCTGCATAGGGTGTATGGGTATATGCAGGTTCCTAGTGCTTCAAATTTAAAATGCCAAATGCTCATACAATTTTTGCCTCACATAACGAACACCGATTGAAAGTCTGCAAGTAATCGCAGTATGCTTAGTGAAGTATCACTGTTGACACGTTGCTGGAAATAGTTTGAGCAAAAATTGATAAATTACGATCATAAGGATGAAAATGAACATCGGCATCATATAGTTCTGAAACACGTGTTGTTAAGCCAAATGGTAACTATGTAGTTAAGATGAATTTCTACGTCTTCATATGTTACTGACATTTCTGTGTGCGTCAGTTTCAAATATGGCCTGGAGCTCTTGGTGTCACTAACTCATTTTTCAAGCGAATGCAATGCTGGTACTTATTGAACCGTCGACTTTCCATAGATGTTTTAACACTAAAATTTGGCTTCATTTAGCACAAGGTTTAAACTGCTTAACAGCAGTTATCCCGCGTGGAGCAAGGACTTAGTCAACCATATGCCCTACGTAAGCTGCAGAGAGTCAAGTTTACAGCAGATGTACTCCCGCTTGGCAACCAGCAGAACTGTGAGCACATAGCCTACTTCCGGTGCATGGAAGGTCGACTTTTGACTTCCAGCAAAACAAAACCTTGGAGATGTACGATAAATCTCTATAATAATGTTCTATTTTTCGCCGCTGCTACAGTGAAACCTTACTTCCAGGAAACGGCTTTTAAACTGCAGCCATTTTTATTCTCGTTTTACAGGAGGGTAATTGCCAGCACAAGGTTACTATACAAACAATGCTCAAAGGATGCCTCTTATTTAGCTACTGCTTGCTAGGAGTCAAGTGATTCTTACGTGTTCAGGGTTTTAATGTTCTTGGGGTACAAAGACAATTATTGCTCTATAAATTTGCTGTGTGATATTTATTAAAATGCCATCTTTTTAGATTATTAGTTATCACTAATCCAATTCAAAACATAAAAATTTCGCCACACAGAAGCTGCGTAAACGAAGCGAATTTCTCACCTAGTATAGTAGCTTTAAAAAAGAATATAAAATCCAAACTATGGCTTTATTAATTCATGAAATGAATTAAGTTATGTCATTACTGTGTGGTATCAGAGAAGCAACATTATAATTCTTGCAACCTACAAGTATTACAAAAGAGAAACCATATTATTATTATTATTATTATTATTATTATTATTATTATTATTATTATTATTATTATTATTATTATTATTATTATTATTATTATTATTATTATTATTATTATTGAGATTAAACCACAAAAATTAATGGTATACTATTAATTAAATTAAATATATGACCACGGATAGACAAAGCTATACTGTGTGAGTATTTTTAAATATTTTTAAGTGTAGCCATGTTTATAAACTGAGCTCTTGATATTTATCTTTACATTCACTAAATAGAGAAAAGTAACAGAAAAAGTCTTATGTATTTAAGATGATGTTTATATGTTTCAATAAATCAATACATGTTACTATTTAAAAACGATTACAATGTGCTAAGCAAATATACACAATCAATAATAAACAATCGAAAGTACTGTCGAATTTCAGTGGATTTGAAATTTAATTTAAATGTTATTCTAGTAAAAACATGTAACGCAAACGTTTTGTGAAGGCTATTATAGAGCGCTCTTACATAGAAATATAAATGTCATGTAAATATTAGATTAATATTTCACATTTACTAACTTCACGAGGGTGCTTTTGTTAAATTTAAAACATAAACATGGTTATAAATACGGTTTACATTCTGAATTAATTTGTACTTTTATTTTAAAACAATATAGAGAAAACTAAACGCAAGAGTAGCTTTTTAAATTTCAGCTTTCAAGTATACCCATACTCCTAATGGTTTAATTTTCCTAATTTTTTGAAACTGTTGTTCTTGTTTTATTTAAATGGTATATATCCAATTTTATTCTGAAGGAAAAAATGTTGCTGCCGTTAGAGCAATTTTGTAATTTTGGGTTTCATGTTAACCTCCACTTCAAATACCCCGATTTTCCTAAATTTTAGGAATTATTATTTCTTATTTTATTTAAATAACATATGCGGAGTTTCATTGCAAAAAAGTAAATATTGGTGCCGCCAGAGTAATTTTTTAATTATGAGTTTCAGGTGAACCCCTACTTCTAATAGTCCGATTTCACTGATTTTCGGAAACTGTTTCTCTTATTTTATTTCAATGCCATATACAGCGTTTCCTTAAAAAAATCAAAATTGTGGCCGTTTGAGCGATTTTTAAATTTCGCTTTAACGTCCAGTCGTTTTTTCAGGTATACCTCCCCCCTCTTCTAAATGACCCGATTGCTCTGATTTTCGGAAACTGCATTTATCAATTTATTTTAAAGAAATGTACCCAGTGTGGTTGAGAAAAAGCAAAAATTGCAGCCGCTAGAGTTATTTTAAATTTTTAAATAAAAATTCACTTTAGGTTAACCCTCACCTACAATTTTTCGGGTTAATGAACTGAACAAATCTTTTGTTAATTGCTGATTATATGCCGAGTTTCGTTGAGAAAAAACAAAACTTTCGATCGCTAGAAGGGTAACAGACACACACACACTCATATATTTTTCATTGTCATTTTAAGTGCCTAGTAGGTGGGGAGGATGGAGATTTGAAGAAATTTTTCAAAAATCGTTTCATGTGTACGACCGCAATATTCCTTCCTTCGAAATTCGCTAAAAACATAAAACTAGATATTTGGTTGGTTTCTTGAATGTGATTTTGGTTGTCTGGAGATTTAGAAAATATTGATTTTTAAAAGCGTAATAAAACATAATTGAAAAAAAACAATTAAAGAAAAGCATAAAAGCATTTTATATTAAATAACATTTGGAAAATTAATTGCTTGTTTAATTGTTATCCAAAATATGGAGCAAATCAATGAACTATGAATAAACTTGCGATGCTTTTCGACTGAGTGAGTACAAAGTCACACTACTGGCTGTCAGTGTGAATCTCATAGTGGTTGAGCTCTGTTCAGTTATTATGAGTGGTGTGTTTTGTTCTGTTTTTAATCGCGAAATGAATTACGGGATCACTATATGTTTTCTACTGCGCAGCGTGTATTTATTTGTTAACATAGTCCACTCGTCCAGTTCAAAGACGATTTGAAGAAAGATTCCCGGGTTTAAAGGTTCCAGGCCGTACAATAATCCATGATCTTTATAATAATTTCATATTAGAGATAGTGTATATATGAAACCTTACAGTCAGCATAGGGTTCTCACCTAAAGGTTTAAATGGCATTGGTCATAATTTGGAGAATTCTCTAAAAAATCACTTTATCTGCCATAACAAACAGGTATTTCTTGTGATTCTTTGCAAGGAGCAACTATACTGTTAAAATTAAAACGATATAAAATAACCGTGGCACATAATCTTCAATCAGATAATTCTACACATAGCATATTTTGTGTGGAGTCTTAATAGTGTATACAACATTGAAACAAGTCAATATTTTATATTTTTCTCAGACGAGATCTGGTTTCACTTCGTGTTTATGTGTCAACACAAAATAATCGTTATTGGAACGCTGAGAAATATGATATCGTTCATGAAGTGCCCCTCCCTGGTGCGCAATTTGCTAGGCAAACATTATAAAAACCCCTTTTTTTCCTATAGACCACAGTCGATGTAATCTATAACGAGTGATTGATGTTTTTTTTTTTTAAAGAGGTTCCAAAATATATTAACGATAATGTCCAGGAAATTTGTATGCTGTGTTAACGCCATTCTAAGATACCAGCAGAAGGCAACAAATAGTGGTTCATAGTTCATTAGGTCGCTCTGTGTTATTTATATTTTAGGAATAAGGAAAAAATGTTCCTGTTTTTCCTACAAAGCTGATTAATAGACTTTTCAGCAATTCAAATCAAACCAAAAATTAAATTGTACTTCTATGAGAAACAGGACAATAAAGTCACATTACCAGTGGTTTATGGAGCTAGGACAGTTCAACTAAAGACCAGAAAGTATCACAATATGAATTCCAATACAGCAAATAATTGAATCAACTTAGATCTAGAAGATGAAGAAGGTGGTACCGCTGTAACAAATTTAAAACTACTAATAAAAAATAAAACCCTTCAAACGCAACTTAAACTATAACTAAATTTTCTTAGAGAGTTTGTAAATAAACACATATTTTTAAATCAGATAATGTTGATGCAACATTGAACTTGCTTCATCTATCAGTGCGCCAGATAGTACAAAAGTTTGGTGTTACATGTAACAAACTTACTGCCTGTAACATCTGAAAGAAAGTTCAGAATTTAGGCCAAGCATTTAGTCATTCCCGAGAGGATTTCTTCCATCTTTTCTTCAGGTTACTGAAACGTTTCTCTACTACTGAATTTTCCATTGCAACAAATAAAGCAATGATATCCGGAGAAATTTCATCTTCTGACAAACACTTCACGAAGATGCCTACAATTAAAGCAGGCAATTCTGCTTAAGTTGATAATAGTGAGAAACCTTTCTACGCTCAATAGGTCCTAATAACTCTTGAGGCTCACCTAAAACTTGCAATTAATCAACAATATCTTCTGAATGGTGCAGTTGAAGAGACTGAGGGCGATATAGAAGATTAAATTACTCAACCTTTAGTCTACAATAGGTTCAAAACACACCTAGCAATAGTAAATCATTTTATTTTAATTCATTATGATTTTGTATTATATGTGGTATTTTAATAGTGTTTAACGCCCGTTTTTACTGCTGGGGCATCACAGGCAGTGGACACTAATGATATATGAGATGAAATGATAAATTGGGAAAGGATATTTTTATTTTAGGAAGGAAACTTTCCAAGCCTAAGTTTAGGGTACCTCCGCGGTATTTGCAATTTATGAGGACTGAGGAAAACCTGGAAAAAACCTCTGTCAGGGAGGACGGTCCTGGTGGGATTCGAACCCCAGACCCCCCGCTCACGAGTCCGCGTCTTAACAACCTCGGCCACCAGTGGCGGTGTATATGGGCATGAAATAATCGTTTAAATTATTATAATGCTCTTAATAAGCAGATAAATAAGCTATTTTAACATTTATGTTCCATTATTTATGTTAAAAATAAAATGAAAAAAAATAACAAAACATAATTTTTGAAAAGATTAAGTATAGTTTACAAAATTTAAAAGTATTTTATAAGTTGCTACACTTATCATATTACTCTTTAAATATAGGTATATATTATCTCTTGCAACCTGCTCAGGATGACGTTAATTATTTTTGTTTTATGGTGTCGAATAGCTTAGCCAAATGTAAGCATTCGGCTGTTTTAATTTGTTAATCACAATGTGGTTAAATTACTTTTATAGTTCTCAATAATGAAATCTTGGTAAGTATAGATGTACTTATATTATGTTCCTTGTACTTAAATATTTCTGGACTGCGGTGTATGTTATTTTAAGTAAAAATTCAGTAAGGGTTTTAATTGTAGTATCAATACAACACTAAGTGCAAAACCATAGAAATAAACATATTAATGCTCTATAAATTGGGTTCCTAAAACGTAATCTAACTAGCTAAAATAAAAAAATTAAATAAATAATAAATATTTAAATTTTCATTTACAAAAAATAAGACTTAAAGTCAACTATTACAATCTACTTGACCAGCTTTCCAACGATGTGATATATAAAACTATTTAACGTTTACAGACATTACTTCCAGAAGGTAAAAAGTATTCTCAAACATTGCAAATATTTATATATTCATTGTTTCATATATTCGCATATTATTTATGTATTTTCAATCCATAATGAAAGAAATTTTACATTAAAAGTTAATTTCGAAGTTTCATGTAGATCTGAAATAAATTGCAAATAGAAAAATATTTTAAATTTATGCTTTTTCTTATAACCGAGCCATTAATTAATTTTTGTTCAAACTATGATGTGAAACATACTTTATGTTGATGTAACTTTATCACGAATTCCGATTTAATTAGAACATTCTCTCTTTTGAAGCTAATCAGGGCATCAGAAAATCCTTAATTTTCATTTCTTAATTTTGTAACAAATCTTATGCATTACTCATTGGCTACTGAGTTTATTAATTGTATGTATTTTTAATTTGCAATATTAAGGCCATCGAACACGCAATCTAATATTATCCAACATCCACCATTTATATGGTAAATGGATTTCAAGGTCGCAGTACCATGACCATATCGTTTTTTTTTTTTTTACCTATAGCGACAGTGAAAATGTTTTCGTTAAGCTGATAACAAAATGTAAACTGCTATTTAGTTCAGAATATGGCAGGGACAAGGTGATCAGCTCACTTTTGTGTATCGGTCTATGAAAATTATTAGAGATAAATAATTATTTATGTTTTCTATTTTCTATTTTCTAAATGCTGTTTACTTTTAAGGAAATAAATGGATTTTAAATTAATAATGTCGGTTTCTATTGATGACTACAGTGGCTATTGGTGCAAGAAATCACATGTGAACTGCATTATTTTTTAAATAACTATCCAGAAATACAAAAAGAAATACACAGAAGATCTTATCAATATAACACTCAGTGCCAAAAAGTGAAAACAATAAGTTGCTGTTTCCTGCTGCAGAATGTATCGATTATCTCAAGTTGAATCTTTGTGTTGACAACCATACTGTCGTTGTCGATGCTGTCGACAGCATCGCAATTGCATTAAGCTGTTGTTCTGAATAAAGAGGTCTTTTATTTTCTTTTCCGAATTTCACATCCATGCACCCTATTGTTTTCCTACATTTTTGTATTTAATATTCTTACATACGCACTTCTCTTTTCTGCACTGATAGATTTTGCATATGTTTAGATCTGGATAAGGTCTATCCACTTTTATTTTCACTATTTCCTCCAGAGTTCTAGCAGAAAAGGCCTCTTCAACGAGCTTTTCTCTATGTTCACCATATTGTAACAAGGGCAGAAACTGCTTCACACTAACGCATAGATCTCTCAGCTTAAACAGTCAAGACCAAAGGCCTGTCTGTTGACTTTTCAGTCTAACACATCACAATTATATTAGTACAAATCCTTGTAAGTATGGACATGTAACTTTCGGTTCTACCAAAGAATGTACCGCCAAAGGTGGCCGAGGTCGTTAAGGCGCGGACTCGTGAGCGGGAAGTCTGGGGTTCGATTCTCACCAGGACCGTCCTCCCTGACTGAAGTTATTTCCAGGTTTTCCCCAGTCCTCCTAAATGGCAAAGACGGGGAGATACCCTAAACTTAGGTATGGAACGCTTCCTTCAAAAAAAAAAAAGTCCTTTCCCAATTTATCATTTCATCTCATGTATTATCATTCCAACCCCTATGATGCCTTAGTAGTTAAAAGGAGATTTAAACACTATTCAAAAAAAGAAAAAACTAAAGAATGTACAACACTACTAGTAAAAAGTTACTAGTGACGTAAAATAGGAGAAAGACAGACAAACATGTTTGCCTTAGGTCACCACACCTTGAATTAGTTGTGTCCACTCCTTGTTAATAACTTCGTATTTTTAATGTACAGAGCATGTTGTTGTCATTTCTATTTGGGTCTTGTATATTTTTTATCAGAAATTATGCATGTATCAATGTTCAAGTATAATAGTTCGCTTTTCAGACAACGATCGCAAACGGGTATTTTGTCACATATTGGAACATGGCAAAGTCTTGCCTTCACAACGTGGACGCTACCCATATGCATTTATTCCAAAGCACAGATGTAGTAGTATTAGTATTAAAGGGGATATATGAGAGAGCTTTAGAGACCCCCTGCACTTCAGCCATAGGCAACTTATAGCATTCCAAATCCCGGGTTCTTAATAAGATCCTGAACCTTACTTCCTATTAGGTTATCCTCCATATTTAGATATGGTTGTGGACCAAAGAGTTAGTATCATTTTCTCTCCAGGGCTTCCCAATCGAGGAGAACATGCTTCGCAGTCTCATGAAATTAGCTACAAAGTCTACATATAGGCTCTCCCTGAAAGAGTCCACTTTTCTGGAGATTTTTCCTAAATTGACCATGTCCAGTATTTAATTCCACCACTTTCCTTAACCTTTTCCTTCCCAGCTTAGGAGCATTTTGGTGAGTGTGGAATTGGGTCCTCTGACAAGACTTTTTCCAAAGGCTTGTCCTGGGTAATTGGACCATCGCGTTTTATGTTTCTCTCTGGCCCATAACCTATTTGTTGTTTTTACTGTAAATTTACTAACACCACAGGCTGGTCCCGGTCCTATTAAGGGACTAGAAAAACACAGATACTATATTAATTATTTTTATTTCTAATGAATGTTTCCCAATGAGTATCTTAATATTCAATGTCATTTAATTTCATTTATGACAAGTGCTTTAATTCATAAAGACATGAACGCATTTTTAGTATTTATGATGTGTTTCAGTTCTGTTAAAGTGACACGGATTAAACAAAACATTACTTGGAGAAATAGCGGACATGACTACTTGCTTAATTTTTTCTTCTATTCTGAAAAAGTTGAACACAAGGGGAAAACTAGCTCTTTATTGAAAGAAACGCCTTTCTACTTTTACAAACAGTGTTAATAGTACTTGACATGGTATGTAGCAACCTATCCCTTGTCTTGTTATTATGTAAAAGTTTTATTTATTTTATAATATAAAATAAATAGTATGCTATCATATATGCAATACTTGTGTGTATTTTAATAGTGTTGAACGCCCATTTTTATTATTGTGGCATCATAGGCGGTATACATTGATGATACATGAAATAAAATGAAATGAATGATAAACTGGGAAAGGATTTTTTAAGGAAGAAAGTGTTTCAGGTTTAAATTTAGGGTACCTTCCCGGCATCTGCCATTTATTAGGACTGAGGAAAACCAGGAAAAAATCTGTCAGGGAGGACGGTCCTGGCGAGATATATAAAGTTAAACTGAAGTAATAACATTGCGATGCACGATAACACGATAGGAAAATTTATATAAATGTAAGAAATTACCAGAGTAAAGGGAAAGCCATTGTCAGTTTTTAATTACCCTGTAAGCGCTTGTTGGGAGTGAAAGCAATTAGAAACTGAACCACGATTGCGTGGTGACGCTGAGAATTCCCGCCCCATGACGCAAGGTACCTAGAGGAGAGCCAGTCGTTACGTTTTATAGACTTTTGAATTATCGCGGGACAAAGATAGTGTTTCAAAAGTCACGTGTTGCCTGACTTTTAACCAGATATGCAGAGGGCTAATAGTTCATGCCCCGGAATTATTACAATTCGTGTTCAAACAAACTTCATCGCCAATAATTTTCACGAATGTGACGTGTATTAGTGTAGGAAGTGGATAAATCAGAACGATGTGAATGAGGCTGTAACAGTTCTACATTTAGAAAACGGGAGCTAAAGTCAATATGCATAATTATCGGTCAAGTGGGCTGCCTTGCACTCGTGAGCGAGAGAGCGTCCGTTCACTCGTGTATTTAATATAACCATGAAATTTCGTGCTTCTCGTGTGTTCTCTGAAAGCGCTCCGTCAGTCCCTGAGAAAGACTCAGCAAACAACCCTAAGATAAAAATTGTCGCCATAATTTCATTTATATTCTTAAGATTACGTCCACCCATATACAACAACGTCATTGTTGTACCAGCAGTGAGAAGGCGCCCCCGACGATAACACTATCAACCTTCACCAAATAGAAGAAGAACTGGGGCATAATTTAGTATGGGGTTTGGTTATTCCGCTCATAATATTCAGACTTCAGCTCTTCCTTTTAAAATCAATTGAACTTTCTCAAAAATATATTCTCATTTCATATATACACCCAAACTTTTTCGAATATGTGAATTAAAACAAGTGGCTTGCTTTAGTCTCTCTTCTGTCTATACTTCTGACTTCAAAATAATATTTTATCCCAGTTAAATACTGATTAGTCACAAAATTATTTTAAGTCCTTTTATCAAAAACACGGCTTTACTTTATTCACGGTCAATCGTCCGTTTTTCTCTCCGAGTGATTGAAAACACTGAACGGCAAACAACGTTTTTTAAAAATTGCTTACTTCACACAATATGTACCTACTTTCCAGAAAACTGCAACCGATTTCTTCTGTAAGTGTAATTTGACAGTGGCATTGAAAAGTTGGAAGATTTAAATTGACATATTGAAGAATGCTAATGGAGTCAATTTATTACGTTACTATTGCATAAGCAAAGTTGCGCTTTCGTTCATAATTAGACGTTTTTGATGAGCGTGCGTTCTTTAAATAAAATAAGATCACGGAAGTGATCACAGTTGATGTTGAAAAGTTAAAATACATTTTAATTGAAGTGCCAATAATGTGTTAAGTTCTTCAATAACGTGCATTCTTCGAGCGTTATAGTTCATGGACAGGAGGCAGGTAAGTTACCGAAATTGTTAATCGGTTCAAACAATCATCTCTAGAAATGACAAAAAGAACAAGCTATACATGTACCGATTTTTGTAAAATTCGCTAGCATAAAAAGGATATGGCAAATCAGGTTCGTTTATCCAAAAATATCACTAGAATACAGCACCGATATATATTGGTAAACGGTTTTTTTTATTGAATTAACTAAAATAATAGACAAAATGTTTAATACTCACTTAAAATCTTCTTTTTATTCCATTTTATCTTTCTAGCATAAGGTACAGTTGTATCTGGTTTGTAAAATGTGAAACATATACAAATTCATTTATTTACTATTATATAGCATGACCAGTTGCTGCGGCCACGAAACATAAACATAATAAATGTAAGCATTACATCTTTTGCGCATTTTAATTAATAATGTAGATTATATATATACATATATATATAACTTTAATTTGTTAAATTGTATGTCGTGGAAAGAGAAAGTCCTCTAGCATAACTGTCTACGGTAGACCAGCCAGAAACCGCTGTGCAAAGGAAAGGGATAAGTGTATGCCACTTTTTATAAGACCTCCTTCCGTAGACGAGTTCAGGCTTTCAAATAGGACAATGAACATGCCAGCAGTTTTACAGTTAACTTTAAACCAACCAATGTAAATAAAAGTTTTAAACTTTCAAATAGTAGCGGGAGGGCATGTAGTGGCAGGTGAGTTTGAACCAGCCAATAGTAGATATATATTTCGAATTTTTAAAGCAAGGCGCTAAACTTGCGCTTATCTGTGTAACCCTCGCAGGTTTGGTGAAGTCAACGTCTGTTTAATTTGAATTGAATATATAACGTGGCGTTTGCTCGGCTGGGGCAATGGAGGCTCAGCAGTTGACAGTTGTAAGCTCTACACACCACGACGCTACTCTGGAAGTTGTATGCTCTGCAGGAGCACTCAGTTCCGATACATTACAAGTTCAGTTCACACAGGCAGTTGGCATCAGTTTTCAGTTCAGCAGTCGGGTAGATCAGGTCTCAATTAAGCAGACGCAGCTCAGCAACTCAGTTCATATCGACAATTCACATACACTGATCAGATAAGTGCAGTTCATGGGAGCAGTTCAGATAGTCATATAATCAGATTCAGTTCATCTTCTTGGAAACTGCGGCAGCTGAATTTATATTCGACGGAGTTAAGATCTCACGTATGAAGAACACCAGAGGACACAAAAATTTTTGCGAATAATAAATCACCATACATATGTCGCATTGCGTAATTATTTACATGGTTGATATTCTATCCCAATCCTGTAGAACACGAGTCACAAAAAGCGGAACAAAACCCTGGTATATCATTGTCATGAAGCGTGGGCAACTAAACCAAAGTGATCAATAGCCAATTAAAGATACACCACTTCAAATTTGGTGCCCAACTCGGGGCACTCAATCGGGGCATACTAAATCGCTTCAAAATTGGCGCCCAACGTAGGGCTCCCATACACCAAACATCTTCAAGCATATTTTATAGTCGCAGCGTATAAGTGTAAGACGTGTTTCTTTTTATTGTCGTCACTTCTAGCAGATGATAATTTATAATCGCCCAGGTGTTCTCATTTTCATTCATTCACATATCTAATATAACTTACGACATGAAATTTGTGTAATAAAAGTAATTCGGAGCAGCAAATCAATAATCAGGCGATTCAATTCTGTAAATGTTATAATAAATTCGTATATATATATATATATATATATATATATATATATATATAAGAAGTTAGAATTAAAATCGTGTGGTTCAAGCATATTTATTCGCAATAAACGAAAGAAACGAAAAAGTTTAGGATTGCATTCCATTTGCACAACCCGAGCTAATAATATCCGCTCAGTCATAAGTAAATTTATGTATTGACTCTTACAGATCAGTAGGTTGTTATTACGTGAGGCAGTCAATCAGAACTACTTTTAAAATAATTATTTACGTGCGGCAATTACTGTTCCAAGGTTTCCTGTTAGCTATAGCTTGTAGCGCCTCACTCCAGTAAAGAAATAATTGGGCTCTTATATTGCATTCCAGGTTTTATGCATGCCTTGCCTAACAGGAAGAGATACCACACTTCTTTAAGACTTGTTTCATTGCTTAAAAAAGACACATATATATTTACATCGTACATATACATAATATGAAGGGTTGTTTGGGATCTATGATAACGGGTTTAGAAGTTCACCATTGCGCCGCGCTTAAGCGAATCTAACTTGCGCAATGTGAGCAACATGTAGCTACAGTAGGCGAGAAATTATTTTGTGACTGACGACGTGCTTATGCCGGTGACTCGGCTGGTGAGAGGCTCTTCTTATCGCATCAATCGGATAATAGAAACACATTATCATAAGAGACATGACATCATCGGCGTTGCCACAGTTAACAGTTAACGGATATTACACAGTAGTAAAGCGTTTTTCAAGAGAATGTGTGGAAAGAATAAGACATTCTAGAATAAGTAGTGGAACCTCTTGGGTGCTTCACTGATTTCATTGACATGTTGGTGGGCATAATGAATTGGAAATGAAAATCTACAGCAAAGAGGAGCAGGAAAAAGATTATGATATTGCAGTGCAGCCTTGGAGAGAGGCAATGAGTGATGGGACGTGGCAACAGCGTACTGGCTCGGCCACATGGCAACAGAAACATCAATCAGAAGGTAGCTTCTCGCCTACCATAAGTGTACTGCATTGTGCATGCGTTTTTGTCTCATAAAATGGCACCCAAATTAGAGCCGTACTTTACTGCTCTTCCCGATTTAAAATATTATTCCAAGATTATTAAGCAATATAATAGACGTGGTATCACCATCTCAAAGAAAGGCATTTCGTGTGTGCTTAACAAAAAGATAATACCAGACAGAACTTATTCCAGAGAGTAAAAAACAAGCAACTCCACGACCAGCCATCAGCCGTTACCCAAGATAATTCGGAAGGGTAAGGCCCTTGTCTCTGGCCCGAATCTACCGACGCAGAGAGTCGTTTCGTCGAAATTGCGGATCTCAGCTACAATAACTGCGGACACAATTATCAACCAGGACTTGAAAGCGGTCTATTTGAATCTCCGGCTTTTTTTTCTTCCCCCCCCCCCCCAGAATATGGGGATAGAGAGCGAAAAAGAAACAGGAGTACATTTCATCCCTTAAAGCGATATCCTCGTTAAATTATGTGAATATCGCCAATGGATTTCTGTGCATTTGGGTTATTGAGGAGAGTCCTTGGAAGCAGAAAACCGCAAACTGTGGACGGTCTTAGTAAAGTCTGCCAGAAGAAATGGAATAAATTGGACATCAGTGCACTTCGCATCCTTTTACTGCAGGAGCAATAGATCACGCTCGAGGCAACCACACAGAAATTACTGCTGGTGGAGGAATGCTTGAATATGCTACCATAGATCGCAAACAATCCTCAGTATAGAACTGTGCCAGGTAAAACTCATATTCATGAAAGTGTGTTTCTCGTGAGGTTAAGCAAACATCTCTAAAATAATTCCCTCATTAGCCCTAATGTCTTATGATTAAGGCCCAGAAGTTCATCCCCTTGAAACTACTAAATAAGCATTAAAATATGCCCTTAAGAAGTTCAAAGCATGCAGTAAATATGCATTTTTAATTAAAAGAATTACTCGTACATAAACCATAACATTACAAATGATAAGTGAGAATTAATTTACATTATTACTTAGAGCCGGAGTATACAATGTCACTTGGTCGACGTTTTCAATTAAAAACGGTCGTCCCTTAAGTATTATATCCATTTCAAACAAAGTAACTTGATTGTATTTAATTGATATTCCCTGTTCTACAGAGATAAATCTGTATGAAGCATTTTGATTTAAAAATGCCGTGGATTGTTACATCTGTTGATAAACAGAACTCAGATTAGATTTCGTGTTTTGAGAAAATATTAGTAACATATTTAAGGAAGTGACTGTAGCTTCCAGTGATGTGGTTGCCTTTTAGAAAATCAGAAAAATGGATAGGTGCAAATACAATCCGCTTCTAGCTTATCGTTTGGCAGCTATTTCGTTTTCAGCTATTTCGATAGATAGGGCATCTCGAGTCCAGATTTAAGAATCCCTTCAATTGATTGCAGGTGCTAAGCACAATAAAATCTGCATTAAGCCATGTTTTCATCAGATTAACTTTGGAAGTAGAACTAACTTAGCTTTAGATGGAATTTTAACAAAAAAAAAAAAAAATACATTAGCTAGTACCATTGAAATTCACGTGCACCATCTGCCATACAGGCTGCTTGCTTGTGTCCATTAAAGCAATGACACTGATAAACATCATTAAGAAGTGAAAACGAAAAAGATCTATAACGGTTATAAATAAGCCGTATAGGCATTAAAGTATTGAAAATGTGCAACCGTTATAATAATGGCGAAAGTATAAGTAACATGTATTATAATACCATATTTAATATATTAAAATATATTGACAATTCATATAGATAGGTGTACATGTACAGTTATAACATGTAACAAAACGTATACAAATACACGAACTTCTGGATGTTATTTACTGCTGTGCTTATGTTTGATACAGCATCCTTGGAAGGATAGCCTTGACATCTTTGGCAAACAGTAAACAGAGAGAATGTGCGGTCTTGTAGCCTGTTTCATGTTCTTCTTATTATCCACACATTTTATACAAATCTTCTTTTAACTATGCTAATTTTTCTTTCATATTTGACTGTATATTCATCTTCTTAAGTAAGAAAATTATTCATCAATTTATTACTCCGCTTATCGTGTTTATCAATCAGAAGTAGTTTAAAATTGAAAATAAAGTTCACATAAAAATTTGTTTTAAAACATAGTGTAATACTATTGATCTGCGTAAGCACTACTTAAAATAGGCACTTGTATTAAATACTTTGCTTCCAAGATGCTACTTCAGGTATCTGGATGAGTGGAGACAAGCCATATCTATAGCGAACATTGGTGAGGAACCTCCCAGGATGTTAATGAACTACACCGAAATTATTTCAGAGAGTGCAGAGATGTCGTATGTAAGCAATTTGAGTTAGGCAATGTATGAACCACAACAACCAACCATAACCCAGTTATGTGCTGCTAAACATTTTGGTTTCCGATGCTGATAAGTCGGTGTTAATCCAAGCCGGGTGACAAATTAGCTTAGAATGTCTTTAAAACTGCCTTGCGAGCTTAGAAATATCGATTTCCTACAGTTTTAAAGATTTAGTGACATAAAAATCCCACAAATCTCGAACTAATCATTTGACAGTGCGACACTGAACTTCTATTAATTGCCTTCTTGCATAATGTAACCACGATAGACTACATTTAAATGAAGTCGGTCTTGATGAAGTCTACTCTAGAGGGATTTCTTTAACTGCTTGTGTGGCGTAATGCAATCCAAAAGCTAATGTTCCTCAGGCCGCAGGTTCAATTGTTGTAATACCATTAATTTTTTTTATTTAATACGAAGTGCTACGATACGCATACTAGAGAATTATGAACTAAATTTACTTAATGCTTTCAAGTTTTATTTTTTTCTCTCAACAATGAGTGTATTACCAAGATAAAATGGCTAATAAGCTATTATTAACATGTTGTCTAAAACTTAATTTGCCTAACACATCTCAGGACATGATTCTGATTGGTAAGTAGAATAACGAAAGGTTGTAATTATATGAATTGGTATGTAAAGTGTATAAATCGAAACATCAACTCAAAACGTAGGCTAAAAACGTATTTTTGGGCCCTAGTAAAAAAAAAAAAAGAAAAGAAAAAAAAAAAAGTAATGAACGAGACTCGAACTCGAAAACAAATGACTGCCTCTTACTCGAAAGCTAATGTCATAAACATTGCACAGAGTGCGTTCTGAAACTTACCTTCGTTTCTGTGTGTTATGCTTTCGAGGGGCACCTTCATTAGCCAGTGGCGTACTGGCGCTTTAGAATCTTACAGCCGTAGCTTCGAAAATTGAAAATACAGTCCATATGTTTTTTTATCTCAAATTACCTGCCTAAGACGCCTCCACATTCTCTGAAATTGTTTGAGCGTAGTTCATGGACATTCTGTATGTATTAGGTCAAATTAGAAGAAACAAAAAGCAGCACTTATTTGTACTCCATTTTCTATCGTTGTTTCAGATTAAATCAAAGAAAATAAAACGCTTTCTTCTTCATAGAAAATTGAAATAACACTATACAACTGATCTGGAAGACAAGATTTATAAATAACGGCATTTGTTTTCTGAGCTGCAGTTGCTGAGAACATATTGTGTGGTTCAGCTGCCTCTTTAAGCTTTATTGCGAAGTTTTCCCCAGAGCAAAGGACTTAATATATAGTATCAAGTGTTCCTAGGTTTGTACGGCCCAGAATTAATTAAACACTCATATCCTGAACATTCAGCTGTCTTTTTGGGACGTGAAAATATATGTCAGGATTCTGAAAGGAAAATATTTTAAAAATAGGTGGCTATTCCCGGGTCTAAGGCAGGAATTCTTTTCTTATAGAATGATAGAATAACGCTTCATATTATATATTATAAACATCCCAGGGCGCCATAAAGATCTTGAAGCAAATCTGTCTTTAGAGAGCTAAATAGAAAATGTGCATTTATGAAAGTTAGACATTCTGGGTTTTAAGTGCATTGCCCAGACATTTGTCAAGTTATAAATTTCTTTAGGCATTGGATTGCCCTACAGCAATGTTCATTATCTTTATGGATAGTTTTGGGAAAACTATAGAGAAAAAAAAAACTACTCATTGAGGACAACATCGATGCTGTGCTCAACATGATTGAAGAAAATCGGCATGTCACTTAACAGTGAGATAGGGGCATCCTTAGACATATCGAAGACTGCAGTACATTCACTTTTGCGCGAGCATTTAGCTGTGAAAAAGATTTGTTCCCGATAGATTCCGCATACTTTGACGAGAGCTCAAAAAACGCTCGTGAAAACTGATGTAATGAAATGCTCTAAAAATTCCACACGTTAATACAACACGTTAACAGTTGATGAAACTTGGACATACTCATATGAAACGGAAACTAAGCAACAATCTACTGTTTGTGTGTTCCAAGATGAACCGAATGCCTCAAAAGTTGTTCGTTCACGAAACATTTCCAAGAAAATTATCATTGTTCCTTCGGTTGTACTGGATATATAGCAACCATTCCTTTAGAGGATCGAAGAACAATTAATGCTGAATGGTATACAATTTGTTTACCAGAAGTCATCGAAGGCATGAGAAAAAACAACCGAAAACGTCGCATCATTCTTCTTCATGACAATGCCAGCTCGCACACAGTACGTTAAACAATTTATCATTTGAAGCAGGAAAACATTGAATGATTGTCTCATTGCCCGTATTCACCTGATTTATCATCTAACGATTTCTTTTTGTTCCCGAAAGTTTAAAAAAGAAATGCATGGATTTCCATCACCTCAAGAAGCTGTTGAAGCCTTTTTTTTTTTTTTTTTTTGAGTAGCGTTTAACGCCCGTTTTTACTACTGAGGCACCACAGGCGGTGGACACTGATTATACATGAGATGAAATGATAAATTGGGAAAGAATATTTTTTTTAAGGAAGGAAGCGTTCCAGGCCTAAGTTTAGGTACCTACCCGGCATTTGCCAGCTATGAAGACTGAGGAAAACCTGGAAAAAACCCCAGTCAGGGAGGACGGTCCTGGTGGGATTCGAACCGCAGACCTCCCGCTCACGAGTCCGTGCCTAAACGACCTCGGGCACCCGTGGCGGTTTGAAGCCTTTAAACACCATGTTTTTGAGATACCGACTTCAAAGTGGAAAAATGTTTCGAGAATTAGTTTGAACATATGCAAAAGTGAATAAATATTAAAGGCGAATATTTTTAAAAGCAATAAAACAGTTTGTTCCAAAATTTTTATTTCTTTTCTACTTTTAAAAACTTGAAAGGTAGCCCTCGTATAATAGATACAACAAAAAGTCATAAAATGTTGGTTGTTTATGCAAAACATGTAGATATATGATGCTGTTGACACTGATGTCCACGAAATTGTGGAATATACCTCGTGACCTGATGGTGTCATCTCTGGTCGCAGATGTTATTGTGAAAACTATGGATAAATACATTCAGCCTCGTCAGAAGCAGTCAACAAACTAAAGGGCGTTGTAGAAACATTACCTTTAACAGAATCAACAGTAATTCATAATCCATACATGACATAGTGAGAGCAAAGTTAATACCGAATTCATATTATTCTCTTACGTATGTTTAAAATAAAATCCAAAGTGAGACACGAATACCTAAACACTTACACGACTGCAGAAATATTTGTGCTGCAGAAACTTCAGCAGAACTTATTTATTTAGAGTTTATTTGAGTAATTTGCATACATTTAAGTTTAAACGTTATTGTATAAAGAAAAAGAAAAACTAGGACTTTACAAGTTAAGTCTTTGTGTTTCAGAGTGATTACACACTTTATCTATTTATTTCTTCCTTGCGTTTGTCTGCGGTTTTTACTTTTGAAATACTAAATAATACGATTGTTTTAGAGTTAGAGCACAGTTTGATTTATGAACGCTAAAAACGTAGTATAAAATCACTAAGTTACGATTAACATTAAATGAATGTCAATGAACGTCGGTATATAAATTTAATAACCTCTGCAGCAGGCTTGTGATTATGCATTAAATCTCAGGAAGCTGGGACTTCCCCACCTTGTCTGCGTTTAAAACAAAAAATCGACAATAACCCGTGCATAAAACTCTTCCGCGCTATTAAACTTGGCAGAAGAGCAATGAAACAAAAAACTACTACCATTGCTGCATAAAGCTTAAACCTCTAGTGCTCGGTGTGTGCAAGGTAGTTTGGCTATGCTTAAACTACATTATGGTAATTATCGCCTATATTTTCTTCTGTGCTCTCATATTAAAAACCGACCCACAAGTAGTATTTTTCAGAAGTGGATTGCGATGAGTGCAGTTCAAACCCTGAGGCATGACGAATCCGAGTAGGAGAATGGCCTTCCATGCGCCTATACCAACTAATGCATCGTGTCATTGACCGCACACCAATACCATAACCAAGTAAGAGGTTTCTGAGAATGGCTCTGTAAGTTAATACACATAAAAAGTCCATACAGTGTAGCCACACAAGAACTGCTAACTCTTACTTTCCTTGGAGAATCAGTTCTGAGAAATAGAACACTGATTGTGGTTCGAGATTTCGAGATCGAGTAGGCTTGGGAAAGCAAGTAGAAGAGGCACCGGAAACAATAAACATACCTACATGGAATTAAGTACAGCCCTTGCTGCGTGGTATGTGGTATCAAGTCGCCCGGAAGTACATACTATAAATTCGTACAATGGACTGAATGCTGTTGAGTAAAAGGATTGCTTTTCTTTTGTTTCTTAAGACGTTTTGCTTCCTACCACACTTATTCTAAGCTTCTTAATCGCAGATGATTACTTCATCTTGTAACTCTTCTGCATCTCAAACAAGTTGGTGCTTCAGGAGGAGCATCTGTGAAATTCAGAAATGTGTCGGTCATTAAAATGTCAGTGAAAACAGATTACACATGCATAGAAATGTACACAAAAGTTTCTCAGTGTAATTATTGACAAATCACAATTTAAAATGTGAATTGCATATCTTCCATATGGCACATAATTAATATGTTTTTTTCTTGACATGCAATGTTTAAGCTCTTGTGTTACAAGATTTTAATATTTTATTGTTTCAAATTATTAAATGAATAGTAAAATTCCTTCTCTCTTTGTTTATAGATTCTTCTTTAGTTGCGGTAACATTTTCAAGCTTATTGTTTGTTTATATATTGAGCATACTTAAAAGCAATATCAAATTTAAACATACCACGTCGTCCAATTCTGGTGGCGTTTACTGGGAGAATCTACCGCTGTCTTACGGGAAGAAAAATCAATCACCACCCGGCCGCTCAGTGTCATTCTAACGTCTTGTTGAAAACACGCAAATTACAGCAAAACCATTGTTTGCGGTACAGTGTTGAGCAACAGATATTCATTGTTGAAACTTATCTCTTAAAGAAACAATGTTATGATGGATATGCATGTAAATTTCGACGTTGTTTTCCTGAAGCTACTATCCCTTCAAGCTCTTGCGTAACTGAACTGGTCAGAAAGTGGTGTGAAACGGGGCGTGTTAAAGGTCGAAAGAAGACATTTTTGACAAAGGAGAAACTTGCAGATGTTCAAGCAAGAATGCAAAGAAGTCCTAGGAAACCTTCGCGCCTATTAGCACAAGAATTCCGCATCTCAAAAACAACAGCAATAAGAGGACTGAAAATGCTGTACTTTTATCCAAATAGAGTGACGGTATATCGCGTCTCCCTATTTCGTGTCCTTAAATTGTTTCACATAACTGCATAGAATAGGCCTTTAGCAATTAAGTTTTCCTGCTTTTTCCGTTTCCAGGCAGTCGTGAAACTTTATTTTATTTATATATCTATTTTTTTCTAGCTTGATTACTGCACTGCATACACAACTCCCTCCCTTCACTGAGTTTCCTGCTGCAGCAACTTAAGCTCAGTAACTATTTCTCTCACCAAGGTACTTACTCTGATGCTATATTAAATTTCATCACTGCTCAAATTATAGTTATACTATTTTTCTTTGGAACTTTTACTGATCACCCTGCGCGATCAAGGTGATCAGTACATGCCTGAAGAACCAACTCATACGTTTTAGTAAAAAGGGAAGGACTATAACTTTCTCAGATTATTAACATTTTCAGAGAGAGAGAGAGAGAGAGAAGAAAAGGGAATTGTAAACCTTTTAAAGCCTAAAATGGAAAATGACATACACATAGCCTTTAAATAGTCATATGGTACAATAATAAATACCCAGAGGAAAAGATGATGCAGAGATGGTGCAACCCAAGGGTTTAAAAGTGGTAAAAAGCACGAAAATTTGACAATATTAATCACAATTTTAATTTCATCTATTCTGCTATCAACATTACATTATAGATTGAACTCTTTTTGTTAGATTGTTTTGTCTGTATATGTCGTGGATGAATCTGTGTAGGGAATAGGCATCGCAATTCTTAATCACTTAACATCAAGTTAGGTACACTCAAACTAGATCAATACAAACAAAACAAGCAATGAGCCACCGCCCGACAGGTAAACAAGAACTGGTGAGTACAAGCCTACATAACACGACAACACCGAGAAGCTCCAAGCCATACACAACACTGTACCTGTGCGTGAGTGTTGCTTGACGAAAACCCACGCCACATCCAAGATCATGGGTTCAATCCCGACCAGCATCCATGGATTTTTTCGGGCGGAAAAATCCTAAGAATGACTTCCTTCGGAAGGGAAGTAAAGCCGTGGGTCCCGTGTCGCAGATTTACTGCACGTAAAAGAACTTCAATCCTGAAAGAAGAGGCCTCTGAGCAAAATTTATCGCCCATTTCACGCCCTGAATTGAATGGGACTCCGAAAACTTGAGATGTTAAAGAACCTCCTTAAATAAACCAAATCAACCCACCATACTTACTCAGCTATCCTACAGGTATAGTGATGAGGCGCTTTCACTGCAGCTTGAACTGTTTTGACTCACTATGCTTTCCATTCAAAGCGAAGGTTAATTAACGGAAGAACTCTTAACGTGTAGTCAAAGTGATCAGACGCAGTGGTCTACTGATGACTGATAGGTGTAGGGAAGAGGCTGGTTTGTGGCTTGCCATCTATTGTACTCCTCCCACCTGTTGTATACAGCCCAGTATCAACATAGCTTCATTCCGATTCAATCTGGTTGTAGTGCTTAGGCATTTCGATGCCTAATAAATATCATTATTTGATGGTAGTCCCTGTAATATGCATTATTTATACAATCACACATTATTAAAAAGGATATGCGACACAATGCTAAATAAAGTATCTGTTGTCGTATTGACTTAATCATTAAATACTTCGAAGTAATGAACAACACTTACCATTTTTGGATCGTAACAAACTATAATTATCGGTATGTAATAACAATTCAAACTATAGATTAATACTTACCAAATTAACATGTATTCTAACATAACACTCTCGTTAACTTGCTTAATATGGTTTGCTGTTTTCCATGAACAGAATTTTGTATACTCTTTTGTATATCTTTCTTGAATTGCTTTGAATAACTTTCCTCTGTTTTCGTTAGATTTATCTAATGTTTCTTTTGGGAGCCCACAATGATTATCTGAATCTTTCTCCACAATTCTCCATCTTTTAACTGTTTTTGGCTGCTTCAATTGTTTGTTAAATGACCAGGATTATGAGCTCTATAATGAGAGTAATGTCAACGTACATTTTGCTACATTACAACATTTAATCAAAATAAAGTAATTCGACATAGTATGAAACAAAACATTGAATGTAACTGATATGAAAGTGTTTTTACTGCACTAATTCCGACCTCGCTTGTGCCTAGATGGAAACATTTCACTCGTCACTTCCTGCAATACGTACATAAATAACAATTCTATTGCTATACTTGATGATTATGCATGATTGTCTTGGTTTTTATTTTTTAAATATTGTATATCTCCCGTCGTTTGAATCAGGCGTTATCTTAGTTTATATAAGAAATAGAATAATTCTGCTATTTGTCACAGGCGTAATGCGATTTGACATGCGCCATTCATTTACCAGGTTATAGGGGCATCTCTTTGTACACCTAAGACACTCAAAATTATAAAGACTGTGCGGGAAATGGAATCTTCCTGTAGGAAAACTTAAAACCTTTATTTGTATAAATTGCGTAAATATTAACCTAACTTCTAAGGGCCAAACTGCTCAGTTATTAATGGTTTTGACTACTATGACGAATGGTGTGGCAAGCATTTCGCTTTAATTTTTTCTGTATTTGCAGTACAAGCACTCAATTCACTACTAACCAAAATTACTTTACCTATGTTTTGTTTTAACTGAAATGATATTTGAAACAAGTATACACCTGCTGTAACAGTGTTTTGTTGAATCACACCTCGTATGAGACGGCAGCACCGTCTGCTAACTAGTAGAACACACACGCACTTCTGAGTCAGAACTAGTAAGGACAAACAAGCGGATAGGGTTCCTAATAAGGCTAGCCTCCCTTGAACTGTTGTTTAAACATCCTGGGCGTGCACTAAGAAAAATATTTCCAAGATGCGACTCCGCTAGAAGCGCGAAAAACAGCCGTTAATACAACTCATGCACACTAACAAGGTAAAGAACAGGATTCATCAAGTTCCAGAAAATAGATGCAGCTTAGAGTAGACAGGAAAAGATAATACATTCATTACGGTGGACAGTCCAACCATGGATTCTTCACATCTATTAAAACGTGCATTTCCTTAAGGATTAACTTTTCTCATACCCTTAACATTTTACGCCATAATTAGAATTAAAGTTGCTCCTATTATGACCTTCCAACGAATAAAAACAGAGAAACTATTCACCCAAGAGCACCGGCTCTCAAAATTTCCTTGAGATCGCGGACCCTTATGGTTTAATCCAAAGTTAAAATCCCAAATTTCAATAATACACACTTTTAATGTTAATCACTGGTTTACACAATTTAAATCATAATACTTTTTTCAAATTTTGCGCTTTTTGTAGTGTATCCTTACACAACGACAACAACAACAACAATAATAATAATAATAATAATAATAATAATAATAATAATAATAATAATAATAATAATAATAATACATTCAATGGACCATAAAATCATTTTTAATGCATGTGATACACTAGGCTCGGTCTAGATTGGTATGGTTTTTTTGAAAGTATTCTCCGTTGAGCTGAATGCACTTTGCCTAACGCGGCCGCCAGTTCTGGAAGCCATCATTTGACATTTTTTCAAAACCCCCTCATCCTTTTTCACGATGGCCTCGTAAGTACCAAAACGCTCCCCCTTTGCTCCTTTTTATACAGGGAAAGAGATAAAAGTCACAGGGAACTAAGTCTGGGGAGTATGGAAGATGGAGGACACATTCGAAGTTCCCTACATACTTCCACTCGCACTATCTTCTGTTCAGGAGTCAGTAATCTTGGGATTCACATCCCACAAACGCAGAATCGAAAATGCACTGCCATGGGAAATGTGTAACATGTCTGTAAGTCTGTCAATTGTTATTCGTCGGTCTTCACAAACAATGACGTCAGCTGTGTTAATCATGGTTTCGTTTACTGCTGTCGCTGGAGCACCTGGACCGCCTTGTTTGTGGTTGAAACACGGCCCTCCTTAAATCCCTGGAAACATCGAAGTTCTGTGGATTGTGGCAGAACTTCATCACCATATGCCTTCTGCAACAATCTGTAACATTCCATGCCGGATTTCTGCAAACGAAATCAAAATTTAACGCAGTATATTGCTCTTCACGAATCAACTCCATTTTGTGTGTTAGCGACCGGCGAACTGACGTAGTTTCCTCGAGCGAACTTTGTCCACCAATCCGTTTTCATCATCATGCAACATTGTTTCAACAATGTTTCTTTGCTGTATACGATTAAAAAAAAACCTCAAAGTGTGATGACTTGCCCTCGTATTACCTCACAACATTCCTTGTTAGCTTTAATTCCTGAATAAGAAAAATGCCACACTTCACTGTCAAGACATGATATATAGGATTTTAAAAAGGCATTTGCATTCTAAGCTCTGATTCTACTTTTCCAATTTTTTCTAGAAATGAATGTAGATAATAGTTTTTAACACAAGTAAGCCGTTACGAAAGACACCAATACTTTCATTACCCTCTTTGATAGTGTGGCCAAATTTGAGAGAAGCAGGCGAGCCCTAGCCTAAGCAGTTCGTTGCCGAAAGATGTATATTGTTGCCAGGGAATGATGGTACATGGTTCTGTCTGGTTCACGTTTTCCTCTTATCCTTCGAAATAAATAGTGCCTTGAATTTGATTCTAATTTGCTTTACCTTAAGAAACACACATCGTAAATGCGTATCATCATTCGTTTTCTTGTAATTCTTTCGTTCGTATCTTTACATTCAGGAATAAATGCTATTAACAGTACTGAGTTGGAGAGATGGCCAGCGACGTATGTGGGGAGAAAAGGGCTTTATCTGCCAAGTAAAACATTGCACATTGCATGTTCAAATGCTTACGAAGGTCCGTTCTCATTGCGTTAACGAAAGCAGAACATTAATAGTGAACAGTTGGGCGTTTTAAATTAAGTGTTTTAATTAAGTGTTAGTGTATAGTGTTTCATATATATTGACTTGTTTATTATATATAAATACAAATAGATTTACCACAACAACGAAAGAGAGGGAAGAGTATACATAGTAAAGCTCGAGGAACTGAGAATATTGATAGTTGTATGTGATGAGTAGACGCAATTAAATTTAGATTAAAACAATCAAACTTACGTGTATCCCACTATAGCGGTGTTCCAGTGAGAACAAGTACCAGGGTAAGAAGCCGGCGAGTCTTCTCTGTCTACTCCAGGAAACAGACGGAGCGTGTAAAAGTGAATTCGAATGATTTTGATAAGAATGAGATACGCTGCTGCATAGACGAATTTTATTTAGTGAGAAAGGAAGTTCCTACATTTCCAACATTTTTATATGATATTCGAGCTAAAATTGGAAAAAGTGTCAAAATTAAAGGAAAATATTAATTGAAAAGCCAAACATAAACGGAATGGAGCTGTATCTGAAAACAATACGCCGCTTTAGAGAACAGAATGGCACTATTGTGTATATATACAATAGCACAATATAATATATAATATATTTCTGCTTCTTTAGTTCTTGGTATTTTATATATATATATCAGGCTTGGATGGACAATAATTTAACAATTAGGAAATGAAAATCAACTAGGCGTAATTTCGTTAAACCGTCTCATTGTCGTCTATGCAGGATCCAAAATGATGTTTGTGAAGAATTCGTCATTAATTTTTCAAGCAGGCAAATCTCGGGAGATTATCATGGTCAAATGAATTTCAGAAACGTTGAGCTTTGGATTAACAATCAGCTTCTTTCCAACCTCCCAAAGGAGAGTGTGGTGGTTATGGATAATGCTACGCAATTTTCGGAAAAACAAACTCTTTTTGAAATACGCCGTAAAAGAAAAGGTAAAATTATGACTGCAAAACAAACATTTCTAGTCCGTCAAGAGACTCTAAACTCTATATATTGATAGAGATCTATAAATGACAAGAAAAAGTGTTCCGCATTGACGAAATATAAAAATTACATGGTCATGAAGCATTAAGTTTGCCCACCTACATGTGTGAACTGAACCCCATTGAGCTTGCGTGATCCAAAGTAAAATTCTTGCTAAGAGAGAGAAATTAATATGCAAGTTACTGAAACATACACATATTGCTCTTTCTTCCTTCACTCCTGAATATAGATCCCGATTTCTGTTGTATATTGAGGGAGAGGGCAACCTCCCTTTGTGATATTTGTAAATACACGCGTCAGCACAACACAAGGTTTGTAAATGCTCACCCCACTATAACTAATTGTATGTATTAATAAGTAGACAAATTAATATAAAGTAACAAGTTTATAATATGTAGTCACCTTGAAGTCATGCATTTGTTCAATTATATTTTATTGATTCGCTATTAAGTTATTAGGAAATGTTAACTTCAGCCTGTCAGTGATCAATGTTTACTAAACGCATCATAGAACAAGCACAGGCTCTGTTTACGAAATGTGCGCTATTCGTGAACAATGCACTCCTCTGATTAGCCATCTCTACGGCTCCCAATAGTACTCTAATGTTTCCACTGGGAGAGCCTGGCCATCGTAGACCCCCAGATATCCGCTTTTGAGAACTACTGCACTATAGGATTGTTTGTTATTCCTTTTAAATTATTTTTGCATCTGACTACAGCTGAGATTCAGTTCTCTTGATCAGCTTTCTACAGACCACTGTGAGCTTGCCATTATTCTTATTAATTTATGACAATCGCCCACGAAGTGAGGTCAGAACCCTCGATAGACCCCGCAATGGGCAAACCAGTCCCCTAGTCTTTACCAAATGCATAAAGGTTTTGTGTGGTGCTTTCCAGGAATCAACCCACACCGAATGTTAACCACAGAGTGGTGTGCTGTTACCCATGATGCACTGCGTTAATCAGTTTGATTTACTGCAATTCTTTGCAAAACTGCCTTCAAGCTGCAAGAAAAGCTCTAGAAACCACATAACCCTCAATTGAGCACCAAAATGTTTTACTGGGTAGTCAGTTTGCAAATAAACGCAGAGAGCAAAATGCCGATTCTAATGTACACGTTGCTTTGCTGTGTGCTTATGCTTTCTTTATTTTCAACAGCTACTGTTCTCACGGATGTATTTCTTCTGTTTATTCAGCATTAGTATTGTCATCAGTCATCACGATAACCACCATATTCTTTACCTTTTCTTTTTTTATTCTCGTGACGTCATAATTGGAAGTAATTATAATAATTTATGTTTACTATGAGTTTTAAAATTATAAATTAATTTTCATTATAAGCAAAATTAACAAATTATTAATATTACATAATACTATGCTATTTATAATCAAATTGTTATTTTCTATGTTTCCAAAACAAATTCCGGGACACAAAATACAGCAGAAAATGTACATTATCGGGAAAATGCAAATTTACAAAGTTCATTCTGCCTAGTTCAGCTTATGAGCTTGTGACAAGAGATATCGGGAAATTTTGCAACCGTAAATGTATCAAAATACAACAGAAACTGTGCCTTTGTGATTAATATTAAGGCAAAAAAAAAATATGCAAATAAAACAATATATCTTATCATGGTCTTCAGGAAGTCAGACTTTTACAACAGAATGCACAAAATCTACAAATGCTTGCACAGAATGGCGGCAACTAATTACCGCCGCACCGATAGTGGTAGTTAGTTCCAGACACTCTCGCTTTCTTGCGCCTTATTACGTAGTAAATAATAGAGGGTTTTGCTTCTCTCTATTCTGACTTATTCAATATAGTATTTAACTCAATCAGAATATTAGTTAATATTGTGGTGAATGTTTCATTATAGTTTTAGAGTTTTAAACTGTGTATTGCGAAGTCTTATGGATTATTGGTTACACAACCAATACTTGTTTAAGGTTTCTGTGGTCATATTTCGTCTCCTGTCAGAAAACACTGTTTTCATACGAGAAAATAAACTCACGTGTAAGGGGGAAAATCTGAAGCAGAGCAATACAGAAGGGTTCACTTCTATTACAATAGCATTTTCAATTTTTCTAAAATTTGCTAAATTTGTCAAAACCATAATTTTAGTAGAACACCCCCTTACACTTTCTTTTCCCTAAGGTGAAATGCTTTATAATTATTACATTACAACTTTACTCTTTTCATTGGATTCGTCAGAGGGTTCTCATTCTTGATATCGGGTGATCACTTCTGACAGGAAACCCAGTTGGTCTGCAATGCGCGTTAAATCATTTTTCACCTCCATAGAATGGAACATTTTCTTAGCTGCTGCGATCGATGGTGCTTCACTCTCCATAGCGTTCGATCACCTTAGTTACACATGTGAAATGTGAAGCGTGGTAAATTGCTGTTGAGATCTATGCTCTGCATCTTGTTACGGTAGGTTAAGAGGCACAGGTGTACCTCGAGCAACGTCTTCAAATATCTGAATTCTGATGGGGCTTTCAGAAAGGTCCTTAACACTCGAATCCACGATGCATGAAACATATTTAGAAATAACACTTTTAATGTGAGAAGCCAATGTTGAAAAATAATGCGTGTTGAATTAACTAGTGAATGAATGTGAGATAGTTGAACCAGTAATCTTTCCCAGGCGCAGGAATAATTTCATTGATTCCCGTTCTAAAGAAGGTTTCAATAGCCCAACAATGACATTGACAATGAAATTACCTGTAGGTTCAGTAGACTTGTCGAATGATATATATATATATATATATATATATATATATATATAAATCCTCTTATTTTTAATTTTGCCTTGAATAACTTTTTAGGCATCGTGACATTCACTTAAGTAAGCTTTAAATAAATTTGACTCACTAAACACAGAACCCTTCTTGATATGTTTCTCCAAAACTGTCTTATTGCCGGAAATTCGAACTTCCACAAAGGAATTACAACATCCACAAAAGCTCTCTACGTGTCGAATGCAAGCTTTGGCTGTCGACTTTAAGTTGCAATACCTCAGGAAGCAGAGAAACCTGTTCCTAGGAGCCTTGGAAAGTGTATTTCTAAGTTTGTTTGCATAAATAAGTTGAAATATTTATTTTATAGTTTACTATCTGTTCAGATATTTGGCACAGACGATTTTTGCCATCAGTTGAAAACTTTTCGGATATATTGGCATCATTTAGCAATTTACTGCGTAAAGGTAAACTGAATTTAGACATATCTAGCAACTTTATAAAACAACTGACGCGATGAAAAATGAAATTAAGGAAGAAATAATATCGCCGCACTCGTTGCTTTTAAAGAAAGTATGAATTAATTGGAAGGCAAGCAAAGCAGTAATTCAAACTGTTTCCACATTTCGGCACCACCCGTAGCTGCGGTTAGAGAAAGAAATTAAATATGCGTGTACATTTTTAATGTGTGTAAAAATAAAGTAATAATTAAATTAAGTCAATAAAAGCAATTTATTTGGCAAATAAGGCATTTATATAAAAAGGGAAAATAAAACTTAAGCAATTCAATCACAATAAGTTTAAAATAGATGTAACATTTAAAAAGGCAGTCTACCTAATCTCTAGTCTATGGTCATCATTTCGTTCTTTCTTCTACTATACTCTTGTGGTTGTGAGTTTTGGTGATATTGCCAGTGGCTTTTGTTCTAAATGGTGTATAAAATGCTGAAATGGTGACCGTATTTCTTACAGTAAGTTATACGTACCGCCATGGGTGGCCGAGGTCGTTAAGGCACGGACTCGTGAGCGGGAGGTCTGGGGTTCGAATCTCGCCAGGACCGTCCTCTCTGACTGGGGTTTTATCCAGGTTTTCCTGGCAAATGCTGGGAAGTTACACTAAACTTAGGCCTGAAACTATTCCTTCCTTAAAAATAAATCCTTTCCCAAAATATCATTTCATCTCACGTATCATCACTGTCAGCGCCTGTGGTGCCTCAGTAGTAAAAAGGGGCGTTAAACACTATTAAAAAAGTAAATTATACAAAAAGATCAAACGTACGTCAGATACTACTTTTCTGGTGAATAAATATATAAACCAGTCTTATGTGTGAAGTTCAATCTGGGCAAGGAGTGGAAAAACTTTCACGATGAGTGCTGTGGAATGTTTTAATGTTGCTATAGTAGTAACCTCTATACTTGCAGGGGGCTCTGAATAGCATTCCTAGAATATACTTTATTCAATTTTGCTTGCAGTTTCTTGAAAATGCTACCAACGGTTTCTTGGTCGTTGCGGTGTGATTTTACTCAATGCTGGATGTTCGTGATTTTGGATCTTACGCCAAATTTAACGCTTAAAGGACCTGTCTGTCGCGCACGGCACTGGTTTCACGTTGCTGACGTGCCATGATCGAGCACCATATGCTGCGGTTTAGCGGTAAAAAATGTTCAGCACCAGGAAATTATTATGAAAATATGTTTGGGACTTTCGCTGACAACTTGAATTGCGGCATTTTAACCCGAAAGAACGGAGAAAATCATTATTCACAAACTATGAGCATATTCCAGTATACACAGTATTAGTTTGCATTGTGGAACACTTAAACCAAAAGTATTAGCATATAGCTTGATGTTTTAAGATAGTAGTGCACATTAATAAGCCCCGATAATAGCTACGCGTTTGTAAATGGAGCAACGTTATATAGAGTTATCCGTTACTAATTATGATCGAGTTATTTACAGATACTGTATCGGTAAGCCAATCGATACTAACGGTGCATGACGGAAAAGCAATGAACCATAATAAAACAAATGACGAGACATGTATAATGGATATTTCATTCGCCGCTGTTTGCAGGAGAGAAAAGTAACCAATCTTAATGCAGGTTCGTTGTCGTTAAATTCAACCTTCGCTTAAATTAGTTCCTAAGTTTTTGAATCTATGCATGATCACAGATAACTGCAAAAATATTAGTCTATGTTTGATTTGTAATAAATTAAGGATATAACTTTAGCTGTAGCCTAACTTAGAAAAAATACCTTATTACAAAATCAGTTAAAATGAAACTAAAGGTTTCTTAATCACGATCATGTGATGATCTTTACGAATTCAGTCTTCATGCCGTTTTTGTACTCATATATTCTCTGGTTATTCTTACTTTGTTTGCAGAGGCGTAACTTCTTCAAGGTTGTCTTTTTCTAGCTATTTCCACGATTTCGTTTACAAATTGACGATTCTTCATTCAAATTAAAAGTACTATGAGATTGGTCCATTAAGATTTATACCAGTAATATGGTATAGCGCTCTCTTGTTCCAATTTCTGTTTCTTGTTTCACTGTTCACCCCTAAGTCGAAGGATGTGGCACTGCTAATATTTTATAAAACATATGTTTCTTTTTATCACATCTTATTTTATTTATAATTTAACATATGTTTAAGTTTAATTTTTTTTTTCATGTCTACGTAGTCTTCCCTTAAATACTGTTATTATTCATGCGTTGTTTTCTTATGTATTCTAAACATTTAGCACCAATCAGTTCTCAAAATCACACCCTTTAGCTCTCACACATGATCGGCCATTCATTTATAGTAGTCGGTCCTAGTGGTGTAGTGGTTGCCTCGTAGGCCCAAGATTGCGGATTCGATCCCGGCTAGGGTCGATGGATTTTTTCGGGCGTAAAAATCCTAAGTATTGCTTCCTTCACAAAGGAAGTAAAGCTGTGGGTCCCTGCCGTAGATTTAGTCCCTGTCGTAGATTTACGGCATGTAAATGAAACTCAAACCTGAAAGAAGAGGCCTCTGAGCAAACTTTATTGGCCGTTTCACGCTCTGAATTGAATGGAACGTTGATGACCTGAGTTGTTAAAGAGCGTCCGTAAATAAAACAAATCAACAGCACACACTACCTCTATTAGGAATCCGCCAAAGCTGAATGCAAAAACCGCTTTAGATTCATGGTATTATAGTCCCTTTAATTGCAAAACCATACTCTCAAGCACTTTGCAGTCCAGGTTGCAGCTGCTAGAAAGCCAGTTTTGAGCGTTAATAAAATCTGGAACATTTCTCTCAATCAAAGCCAGGGTCGACCTTACTTTGTGGGCTGGAGATGAATCTTGCTGGAAGCTCCAAAACACGATTTTTCTTGAACAAACTGGTGTTCATATTCTTCCCCACAGGTTCCAGTGGCGATTGATTTCAATCCCTTTTGACGGAAATGGTGAAACTCCCCACCAAACCATTTCTAAGTTAAGAAGCTGGCTTCCCTCGAATTTTTCTCCCGAGTACAAGAGATACACTCTGTCATTTTGGTGATTGCAGCTTTTCTCAATATGAACTCTTTTTTGTCAGTATAAAGAATTTTCCGAAGGTCTTCATCAGCATAACACAGTAGCTGTCATTTGCATCTCAGCGCCTTCTGCTGCTTCAGTTCTGAGAAAAAAATGCCCACTACTAGGACGAAAAGCCTCAGTCTAAGGTCCTGGATAATTATTATATTTATGGCTTTGACAACAGATATGGTTCTCATATAGCGGGACATCCAGATCTTGAACGGCAAGCTACACTCTACATTACAGATCTCAGTGAATCGTTGGATGATGTACACAAACTCCCTGCTATTTTACTTTTTTCATAATCTCGTCATTGCATTCCATTCAACCCCCAACAATGCGGGTGAAATTGTCTGGCAGCAAAACTCTTATCTATTTTTTTTATACTTGATGCATTTTCTTTTAAAAAAAATGTATAACTGTATTTATGGCAAGACCAGGACATTTCTATTTATAGATGTGTCAACCAAAAACATAAAGGTTATGCACTGCTCAAATGCTTTTAAATTTATTTGTATCTTTGATTGTATTTAATACTTGAAATTACATTTTATTTGATTTATATTTGAAACATTTAAATAATAACTGTTTGGTCAATTGTAATATGCATACTGCTTTTAAAAGTTATTTTTGCATTTGCAATTACCATCCAATCATTTACACAGAATAAACAAATTTAGCGTTAATTTTGAGTAAAGTCACAAGATATGTGTAATATATGACGAAGCAATAAATCTGTAGCACAAATTAGTTGCCTGAGCAACAAGGAAGAAAGTATGCCTAGTCAATCCAGAAATTAAGTATCGATTTTGTTGAAATAGAGACTGAATATGTTTATGTTCATAATGGTATATGTTTATCACATGTAACGTTCAACTTGAGAACCATTCACATCGCGACATATCTCCCAGCTGTAGATTGTGTCACGAAAGATGTTCTGGAGCATTTGTGGTGTCATGGTTATAGCAACTCCTCTGGTTCGGTCTCGGAGCATTGGTGGAAGTCACCTCCCTTGATAAATCCCCACAAAAAGAAGTCCATTGGTGTGAGGACAAGAAAATGCTCCACCCATATCATTGGTCCTGCTCGCTCAATCCACCTTCCAGGATACACGTCATTGAAAAAAGTTCGAATATCTATGGCATAACGTATGGTGCCCTGTCCTGCTGGAAGTAGACAGTGTTCGCACGCTCATCCTAAACAAGCTATGGTAACAGAAACTGTCGCAACATAACTAGGTACATTACCACATTAATGATGTATTCGGCGAAAAAGAACGGACCGTAAATTTTGCCATTGATTATTCCCATCCACATTAACTTAGGGAGAGTCTCGCTGAAATTCCCAGTGCTTCACTGGCGGTGTGTTAGCTCAGATGATATAATTATGCCTGTTAAACTTTCCACAAATGTGGAAGGTTGCCTCATCGCTAAATAAACACACTGGAGCAAATCCACTCAAATGCTCACACATTCTGCAAACTCTTCAAGTAAAGTGTGTACAACCTGTAGATTTTGGACTGCGTTCCATGAATGTTCTGATGGCTCCAAGTATATCATTAAGGATTGATGGACGGCCTAGTAAGGGCTCGTTCTTATATGTCCCTTGTTGAACTTGAACTTGTTCATCAACGGTTTAATTGTTTTGTCTGTAGGTCCAGTTATGAAATTGGCTATCAAATTTCGTCCGAATATCACCATGAGACGACCCTTGCAACCTCCACGTCACATTGGCTACCCTCACAGGCACACTGAACTTCATGCACTTTCAGTTATAACTTGTGTTAACTGTTGAGCTATTTCAGTGTTAACACCTGTCGCAAACAGAACGCTTTAGTTCTTTATTTTTATTATTTCTCTCATTTTGCCCTCTTGTGGATAGTATTGTATTTAGAGTTTGTATCACAACGAGTAACAAGCTTTTAATTTTATCTCCTGTTAACAAACTTCTTTCTGAGGAAATTCTAGTCTGCATGGACAGCAGACCGTATCTTAATTTCGTTGTATGTGAAAAACATTAAAGCGTGGTTTTTCAATTCTACTAATGGATTAAGATGTTGAACTGACACAACGCATTAGGTTTGGGTCACCTAAAGTACTGGACTGTACTATAGTTCCCTGCCAACAACTAGCAATATCCATGCTAGCAATGAAATCAAATCTCTACTCTTCACTGTGTGACAGGTCCTCACACCCAAGCATGCCCGAGAGTGAATGCATCTATATATTTAAATAGTAATAGTTATTAAATATCTTATATAGTATGTAGTAACTTTTTTATTTGTTTATTTACGGACGCTCTTTAACATCTCGGGTCACCAGCGTCCCATTCAATTCAGGGCGTGAAACGGCCGACAAATTTTGCTCAGAGGCCTCTCTTTCAGGCTTGAGGTTCTTTTTCGTGCCGTAAATGTACGACACGGGACCCACGGCTTTACTTCCGTTCCGAAGGGAGCCATACTTACAATTTTTACTCCCGAAAAAATCCATCGGTCCTGGCCGGGTTCGAACCCGCGATCTTGGGTATAGGAGGCAAGTATGGTAACCCCTACACCATCAGGACCGACGCCTGTAGTAACAAGCAAGAACATTTCATGTATTAGAAAAATGTATTTGCCTACCTAGATGCATACCTCCTTGACGAAAGGGAAAAAAACCTATTGTAATCTCTTGTGCTCTCACTTACTGATAATGTCTCGAGCAATAATTCTCTCTATTGTGACAAAGCGAAGTGCATGCAGGTGTCCGGTGTTCGGCCGAACAATATATCTTTTGGATCCGTAGTTTCTGGAGATGCTCCGAAATTCGTTAAAGATGGAAAAGGAACAGATGTTGGAGATGACGGCACTATATTAAATGATAAGGATCCCCATGATGAGTCAAATAGTTGATGAATTTAAAGTGAGCGCGTTTGGGAACACAAGAGCTCAACAATAATATTTGAATATTTTGAAGGCTCAGAATTCTGAGCGCTATTCTGTGAACTCTGTGAGCTCTCACGAACACGTGGTGACACTTTGAGATTAGTATATAAGTGGAAGACGAGGCAGTTCCAGATACAGTAGAGGACAGTACAGCAATTACTAGGACGCAGTCACAGATACAGTAGGCAAGTGAAAGACAAGAGGCACACAATGTAGTGTTAGGGCGTAGACGCAATTTCAGGCAGCGTATGCAGCTCTTGACGTTAATGTCAAAGAGGTAACGAACCAGCTGACCGACAACAAATTATCGTGTGAATGAATACTTCTAGGCATTTAATGAAACAAATTGTCGTATGATTTGAACTTCTTCCTTTCATCTTCCTCCCCCCCTTGACTACGAGAACACAAAAGGCGACTTCGGGCCCTTGAAAGACCCAGGGTACGAAGCGGGACCCCCGGGTAAATATCCAACAACAACTTTATCACATCATATTAAAAACCGCTTCAACTATTGTCAAAATAATGATGAATACATTTACCAGAAAAATGCCTAACAGTATAATGAGGTAAGCTTCGTGTGCTGCATCATCGCCGTGTTGAAAGATGACGAATCAGTTTACTTAACGTGCGCGCAATACTGAGAATCTTGCCAACTCTGCGTGTCGTAACAAAAAGGAACTTCCAGCCTCGAGACTGGCGAAATCAAGAAAAGAATCAATTTGTAGGCAACCTTGCAAGTGTGGCTCATGCATGCAATCAAATACAATGGTTTGTTAATTTTCTATCGAGGTAAGGTTTCCTCAACGTTGCGTGGTCATTCGGAAGGATTAAAAAAAAAAGAAAAAAAAAAAAAGGAGAGAAACATGCAACATGTATGTAAAATGTAAACTAATTATATCAAACACGTTATTTCAGTAAATACCCTCAATTACATCATTAATTGTGCTTGTAGTTAATGTATTCATTATGATAAACTGTTTAATTTCCTGAAACAAACTTCCTCGTAGCTCATGTTCCACAACGCAGATTGCGCCATGCGTTGTGCAACGAAGCCAATAAAAAAGCGGATCTCTAAAGAGGAAACGAATGAAAGCATACTCGGGTGCGGATAGTATTCAACTTTTTAATGTTAATGTACATTTTTATGTGTAATGACATTCTGAGGCCCTGCACGTTCCTAAGTTTGTCCCTTGTATCAATTTTAAGGCACTATGTATGTCATCTTTAAAAAACCGCCGCGGATACCCGAGGTCGTTAAGGCGCGCACTCTTGAGCTGGAGGTCTGGGATTCGAATCGCACCAGGACCGACCTCCCTGATTGAGTTTTTTTCAGGTTTTTCTCAGTCATAAATGGCAAATGACGGGGAGGTACCCTAAACTTAGATCCAGAACGCTTCCTTCTTTAAAAAAAATAACCTTTCCAAATTTACCATTTCATTTCATGTATCGTCAGTGTTCACCACCTGTGGTGCCTAAACAGTAAAAACGGGCGTTAAACACTAATAAAAATCTTTAAAAAACCAATTGCTGAACTATAACAACAATAATAAGTTAAAAGACTGAAACAGTGGCAATAGTATAGAAAGTTGAAAGAAGCTATTTATCCAAGTACAGAGTTTTCTACTAATCTTTTTTTAGTTTCCCAAGAAAGTATTTCCTTTACCATTGATAATCAGTCCACTAAAGATTTTAAAGAATTCTAGCTTGTGTACTGTTATACGCTGGAACTGTTGAAACGGAATACCTCAAAAACATAATAGCATTACTACTAATTGTTTTTACGAATAGTAAAAAACAGAGTTATGTTGTTTTAATTGTTACTGGAAAATGATATTTTTTTCAGTTGTATGATATTTCGTGTCACTAGACAGCAATCTTCCATTCAACTAAAGGAAAAACGCGGAGCATAAAGACAAACCGCAGTTCTGCATGGATATTTAAAGTTAACCTAACATGTAACCAGCTTGTTGTACTCTAGAAAAAAAAAGTTACATTGTATTTTCCAGTAACTTTTTTCGTTCTTTTGCTCCTTTCACTTATTTGCAGAGCAATCTTCAGCTTTTAACATAATTTCAAGCAATCTGAAAATTATACGGGAATAGAAATTATAAACTTATGCTAGAGCTTTGAGCTGTGCAGAAGTTAGCATATATTACCTATGCGTTTATCAGCGTATTTATGGTTGATATATTCCAAAAGATATATTTCATAAAAATGTAAATTTTTGACTAAATTTGCACATTTTTTTATCAAAACCACCCAAAAAATGAAAACTGTCTACTGGAAGGATTATTTCCTAATTACCGATAGTCTTAAAAATATGTAGGTATGACGTTCATTTTGAATTCTATGCTGTTCTTTCAATATCTAGTGTTCATGTTATAGATACATACCGATGTAGGAGGCATATCCATACCAGCTCTCCATTATGCGGATGCTCTAATATTGATATTCACAACAATTGACGGTCTGCAAAGAGAACTGAACTTCTTAGAGGTGTACTGTTAGTAATGGAGAATGTCAGTTAATAAGAAGAAGACCAAAATAATGACGTTCAAGAACGGTGCGGTGTACGTCAGCAAAGAGAGGTGGGGTGTATGCAGGTCATTAAAAAATGTGAAGAAAGTCACACATTTGGGAGGTCACTTTAGCTATGAACGGAAACTGGGCAAAACACATAGGCATCACAAAACGCAAGTGCATAATTAAAAATATAGAGGCATTAAAGATTTTGGTAAGAAAAACAAAAACCTCGCTGAGAAGAGGGTGTACAGGGTGGGTGTGAGGTCAATTATGTCGTACGGGGAGAAATTTTGGGGGTGGGAAAACACCAAGGAACTAAATCAGGTACAAACGCATTTTCTAAAATTGGTTGCTATAAGTAGGAAGGGGTACAGCAAGTTGTGGGGTTCTTAAAGAGTTTGGTATCTTTAACGAAAGTGTAAATTTAAAAATAAGAACAATTAAGTACTGGTTAAGAATAATACAGGGGGATCAAGTATCCCATTGAGCAGTTTGCCTGAAGCATCAAATAAGAGAAGGGTGGCATTTGGGTTGGGCATCAACAATAAGAAAAGGCTTAGATAAAATTGGATTAGCGTTATTTGGTTAAAGGGAGAGGACATTACGCTCAATAGTTGGAAAATAGTTAACAGACGTTTGCTAGACATAGGTAAAATACTGAGACTCAATGCGCAGAAAAAGTATCGCTTAACCTGCAGGTTCAAATAAATCTAGTGTGGGCGAGGGGAGTAATCTAGATGCCTGTGGTAGAGAAGAAAGGAGTGGTTTTGCAAGGCTCAGATTAGGGGCTTGGAAAGGAAATAAAATAATTCTTTCGGGGAAAGAATTTGCCCACTGTGCGGAGAAAGCGATACCTGGAGGCATATTCTGGCAGAATGCAGGGAAACAGAGATGTTAAGAAATAAGCACTTATCACAATTTCCGAGTTCCAACAGAAGCTTGAACATCTGCCGTGAAGTTTTGGTGCACGAAAGTTAAACACAATTCGGGAATATTTCTAGTGAAGATCCGACAAGGAAGGTGAATGGCTATGGAAGAGGAGGGAATTGGGAGGCGGGAGGTGGATGAGTAAAGAGGAAAGGGGGGGGGGCTCAGGGGTAAGAGTTCTATTCATACATATAACTAGAAATATCTTCCGGGCCGTTATGCCGCGGTATGCTGCAGATAAGAGTTCCAGACGTTTCGTACACAACTGCAGCGGACATCTTCAATGGCGATGCCTTTCCCAAGGAGACTTCGTCCACGCAATTGAAGATGTCCGCCGCAGTTGTGCACGAAACATCTGGAACTCCAGACTATGGCATAACAGACCGGAAGATATTTCTAGTTATATTTGCGACTCCGGTCGTGAAAGCCTACTTTCCTTTATGATTCTATTCATATTTGTATATATGTATATAAAATTACTTATAGAAAATGAGGTAGGTCCATAATTTCCGGCCTAATCATTTTCTAGGTATGATAAAAACAAAAACTATATTTCACTTTTCAATACAGTTATCCTTTATTGCAATACACTTCTCATATCTTTGAATTAACATTTCACTCCCTCCCAAAAAAATCAGAAGTCTTCTCTGCAAAATGGGCATAAACAGCATTCATCACTTCTTCATCACACTTAAATTTCCTTTCTCGAAGGTCTTTCTTGAGTTTTAAGAAAAGGAAATAATCACTGGGAGCTAAATCTGCGCTGTAGGGTGGATAGTCGATCTCCTTGAAGCCACATTTCTTCACTGCTTCCTTTACAACAAGAGCTGTGTGCACAGGCGCGTTGTCGTGAAGAAGGCGCACACCACCGTTCACTTTCCTCGCCTTTTCTCTTTGATGGAAGCACGTAATCTGTACAGTAAGCCAGCATAGTACTCCCCATTTACTGTGGTGTTCCTCTCCTTGAAATGAATTAAGAGTATTCCTTCACAGTTCCAAAAGATTGTGACCATAATCTTCTTGGTTGACTGAATGACCTTGGTCTTTAGAGGCGGTCCTTCGCCAGATTTACAGCACTCCATTGATTTTCTTTTGAACAAGAGATCATAGAAGAAAATCATAGTCTCATCTCCTACAACAATGGTTTGCAAAATTTCTCATTGCCACGGCAGAGTTCCAAAAATGTCTGACAACAGATGACTCATTGCTACTTTTGGACGAGGAAAGAGTCAAGGCACCCATCTTGCAATAACCTTATTCATGTTTAAATGTTCATGAATAATTCGAAGGACTGTTGTTTTAGAAAGGCCCAACATTGCTGCTATTTCTGTAATTTGATATAAGAAATCTATGGTCTGACTGTTCATATGTTTCTAAAGGACGAGTATGCCCTGATTAATGAATTTTCCATTCGAAATATCACCCAGTAATGAACAGAAATTGAGGAGCATCTCTTTGGTCAGGCGGTATGCTATAACGTGAAGTAATACAGGAGCATTATTACCGAGTTCTAGTCTCATTGATTACTTTCGTTTTATCGCTATTTTTATATTTTTTTTCAATAAAGCATAAAATTTAGACCTATATCTTATTTTTGTATTTTAAATTAACAACTTTTAAAATTAAGTTTATTTAATTATTATAAATGTTTATAAACAAACCACAATACCTGAATTTTCATTCTATATGGAAAAAATGCTTCAAAATTCATGACAAATGAGAAACTAACTATAATGAGCGTGGTTTTTATTATTCATGAATGAATTGGGCCACGTATATCCCATCCAGGGCTCGGGGCTCCGCAAGGGGGAGAGCTCATCGATGTCTCATATGAAGAGCTAGTCCATATGAGTTACTGTCCCAATGAATTTGTTAAGTTATCTTATTTTACAACAATTTTACTAGAAGGTTCAAGAGCTGAGTCTGTTAAGTTTGCTATTCACTTTCATTATTCACTTTGTTGTTCTCTTCTTTCTGCAACTCTGTTCCTGAGATCTTCCAGGTGTACGCTGGTCCAGTGTTCCGACTACTTTCCTGAAGGAGTCTGCCCACCTCGTTCTCGGTCTCCCTTTTCGTCTCCTACCGATACATGGATTCCATGTGGTAGCTATATGTCCCCATCTACTGCTTGGTAGCCTTGCTACATGTCCGCCCGCACGTTGAACCACGTCGTTTAGTGCTGACATCTTTCTTAATTCCACAAATTATATTTTATCCATGAGGAATATCCCTAGGATTTTCTGCTTCATTCACGTTGGCAGATTCTAATAGTATTCTTTTGAGTTTCTGTTTAGCTCCAAAGTTTGGCATCAAAATAATAGTCTATCGTGCATAATTTCAAAGTAGTAGCTCCCAAACTTTTGTTTGTTTTTGTTATTGTTTTCTTTCTTCTGTAAGCACTAAGATTACGCTATCTACATCTTTTGAGACAACATTTAGAATGAATAAAATGATGTCGTAAGTGAGTGCGGAGTTCTTAGCATTTAAAGTTACCTAATACCTCAGGGTAAGGGAAAACTCCGAGAAAGGCCTTACCTAGGCAGCTTGTCTCGACCGGGGATCAAACCCAGGCCTGCCAAATTACAAAAATACCCGCAACCATATGAGGCTACGCGCAACTGAGGTATCACAGTCGATGACTCAAATGATACATAAGATTAAGGGATATATTGGAAAGGAATTTTTGGGTAATGAAGGGAGCATTTTATAGATAAAGATTTTCATGGAAAACAGCTATTAGAAAGGAAGGTACTGGTAGGATTCGTACATTAGATCTCCCGATCAAGAGTTCGTGCTATAAAAGCAACCACCCGTGTCCATACCATGGTTAATTTATCATCCGTACATTTTCCTTAACCTCCCACCAAAAAGTAAACAGGTCAATGTTGCGAGTTGCACTTAATTACAAATATGATGGTTGTTAAATAAATAAGTTTATACTAGGATTCGGTCACAAAAGTAACTAAACATATCCCAGCCAACTTGTATACTTGATAAGTTCTAAGCTAAATACGTAAAAAGCTACTGCATCAAAACAAAAATGTATTTATTTAACGTAATACACCATTTGGTTATTTTCTTTCAACATAAGTTGTTTTTAAATTTTAAGAAATAGGCTATAATTCAAATGATTAAACGTGCGGGAGTAAACAATCAATTATAGCGAATTTCATATTCCCATTATGCCACTATTGACTTCTATTAACAGCACACTTTTCAAAAAGTTACCACATATTTTCTTCTATTTTTATTGAAGCTTAATAGATAATCATTAATACACTTAATTAACTGCTCTGTCGTAGTTATTCAGTCGTCTCAAAATAATGAAATGAAACTAAATCAAAGAAAGAGAACAGAAAATTCTCACGAGGGAAGAAGCAGAGCGCTTGCAATCTTTAAAAAAGTATGTTTATTACAGACTGACACACTAATTTTTATAAAATTTAAATATTTTATCGACACAATACATTGCATAGAATCGGTTAACATTTTTACCACCAATCATGACTGAAATATTTTATTTTATCAAATACCATACTCTTTACCTTAGTAACTATTTTCTCTTTTTGCGAATTTATAGAATTTCGTACCCGTAAAACATTTATTTATTTTATTTCTCTCTCTTTCCCTCTCTCTGTCTTTTTGTGAGTGCATTCCGAAGGAATGTAAGCTATTACGGTTGTACCCACGGATTTCGTTTGAAATAATCTTTCCAAATCTCCATTGATCCTACCTATTAGGCACCGAAAAAGACAAAAAAGGTATATATATATATACCGAAGGTGCCAAAATGTATACACATTTTCACAGTGCATATCTATTTAATATATTTCAAAGTTGGGCCGAAAAACAACATAATGTGTAGTATGATGTTCTGTAAATAGATGATGTTCTGTTTTATTATTTGTTTATTTAAGGACACTTTTTAACATCTCAGGTAATCAGCGTCCCATTCAATTCAGGGCGTGAAAGGGCTGACAAATTTTGCTCAGAGGCCTCTTCTTTCAGGCTTGAGGTTCTTTTTCGTGCCGTAAATGTACGATACAGGACCAACGGCTTTACTTCCCTTCCGAAGGAAGCCATACTTGCGATTTTTACCCCCGAAAAAATCCATCGATCCTGGCCGGGTTCGAACCCGCGACCTTGGGTTTAGAAGACAAGTATGGTTATCACTACACCACCATGTTCTGTAAACAGATATGACTCACATTGCATTACGCTAGCGTTGCTACAACAAAATGGAGCCAAGATTAACTTTTGAACAGCGGAAAGCGATTTTGAAGTGGTATTGGAAAACCGAGAATGTTGTTGAAGTTCAAAGGCAATGGAGACGTGTGTACAGAACAGAACCGCCAACGCGAGTAACAATTACACGCTTCGAGACAAATTAGAGACTCTTGGATTCGTATGCGAAGTTCATAAGGGCAGACCTGGGAGACCTCGCATAGCAACAAGCCCTGCGTCCTCGGCTATGGTCTTGGAACCTTTTGAGCATTCACCGCAGAAATCTACAAAACAATGTGTATATGAGACTGGGATTAGCAGAACTAGCGTACGTCGTATTATTAAAACAGCAAAATTGAAAGTTTTCATCCCAAGACTTTTGCAAAAGTACTGTCAAAGTCTACGATGATTAGTGCTCATCATATGTATGAATTCAGTTTTGTTATGTTAACATAGTTTCCCTTTGTTTGAAGTGTATATATTTTAACGCTCTAGCGGCCGTACGTTTTGTTTTTCTCAATGAAACTTGGCATATAACTATCAATTAACAAACGATTTGTTGAGTTCGTTAACCAGCAAAATTGAACTATTGGGGTAAGGGTTACTTAAAGCAAAACATTTTAAAAACAATTGAAACATCGTTCTAATGGACGCAATTTTTGCTTTATTTAACGAAACCCGGAAGATTTCTTTAAAATAAATTGATTAAAGTATTTTCCGAAAAGCAGGGCAATCGAACCATTAGCAGCGGGGATATATCTGAAAAACGAGTGTGGGTTAAAGAGAAATTTTGAAATTGCTCTATTGGCCGAAATTTTAAATGTTCTTAAAGGAAACTCAGTATGTGCCACTGAAATAAAACACAAAAAATATTTTCCGAAAATCAGTGAAATCTGATTATTAGGAGGGGGTGTTTACTTGAAACGCAAAATTTTAAAATCGCTCCAGTGGTATTAATATGTGTTTTTTTCGCAACGAAATTCTGTATATAACATTTAAATGAAATAAGAAAATAGACTCTGAAAATCAGAGAAACGAGGCCATTAGGAGTGGAGGGCTAACCTTAAACCCAAAATTTAAAAATCGCTTTAGCGCCATCAATGTTTGTTTCTTCGGGTACATACCATTTAAATAAAATAAGAAAAATAGTTTCCGAAAATTATGGAAATTGGGCCAAGAATGTGTAAACTTGAAAACCGAAATTTAAAAAAACGCTCTTGCTATATTTTTGAAATAAGGGAAAATTATATTTGCAACAATTCATGCTTTATATTTAGCAAAAGCATAGTGTTGAAGACGGTAAATGTGAAATATTAATCTAATATTTGTTTGAAAATTACATTTGTACGTGAGAGCGTCTGTAATAACCCTCAGAAAACCTTTGCGAACATGTTTTTACTACAATAACATTTAATAAATTTCAAAGTCAATGAAAATGAACGTAACTTTCGATCGTTTTTATTTGGTTTGTATATTGTAATTGCTTCTGAATAGTAACATTTTTTTATTGCAGCATGTGAATATCTTCTTCTTAAATACACAATGCAACTAGAAACTTTCTGTTATTTCTCTTTATTTTAGTGAATATAAAGATGATATCGAGGGCCCAGTACATAAATATGATTACATTTAAAAATGTATAAAAATATCTACTCAGTATAGACCGCTTCGGGTGGCTGAGGGTCGTTAAGGTCCGGGCTCGTGAGCGGGAGGTCTGGGGTTGGAATCCTGTCAGGGCCGTCCTCCCTGACGGAGGCTTTTTCCAGGTTTTCCTTAGTTTAGTCCCCATTAATGGCAAATGCCGGGGAGGGTACTCTAAACTTAGGCCTGGAACGTTCCCTTCCTTAAAAATACCCTTTCCCAATATTTATCATTTCATCTCATATATCATCAGTGTCCACCGCCTATGGTGCCTCAGTTAAAAAGGGTGTTAAACACTTAAAAAAAAAAAACAGTATTGCTTTAACTATCAGTGATGATACATTTAATTTAATTAATAGTAGAGCTTTAATTTTTGTGGTTTAATTTCACAAACGACCATTCTAAAAATGTTTTTCTTTTGTGATACTTACAGGTTGCAAGAAGTCTAATTTTTTCTCCCTGACACCACAGTAATGCCATAAATTATTTCATTTCATTAATTAATAAGGCACAATTTGGAATATATATTCATGTTTATTAAAAGTTATGCATCTCGGTGAGGAATTCTTAGTTTACGCAGCTCCTTCTTGGCGGGCTTTTGTTCATAAGAAACGTAACAGGCACAATATATAAATATTCCTTTGAATATCCAAACTGAGATAGGTGCGAACATATACAGCAATTCCTCACTAAATCCAGGTCTTTAAATGTAATATATGCGATCCGTCTACCACAATAGCCCGCTTTATGCTGAACCGTACACTTTGAGGTACTGCATCGCGATCGTTACCAGATAGTATGCTATAAGGGACTATTATGGTAAACGAGCTCTAAAATTACATCCTTTTCGCTCATTGTGTAAAAGATACTAATTAACTATGTAACGGTGGGAACTCGTTTGGTTCTCACACTTAGACATAATCTGAAAAGAATGCGACAAGTTCAGTAACCGTGGGTACATTTTTGGTCATAAACCTTGAGGACATTACACGACGCATTCTGTGACACTCAGTTCCTCCATCCAGTTAACATGATTGAAGAGACAAGAAGCATACAAGAGAAGCTTCTCACACACGCTGCTTGGTTTGGCAGACATGTGTTTATAATCGAGGTAGATATCTTTATTACAAACTTAATGATTCTGGCAATGCATGCATTGTGTTAAGGTTTGCTCAGGATGAGACCCTGTTGAATTACTTTCGGATAGGAGTATACGTTCGCCAAATATGCAGCATGTTTCCGAGCTTATGATACAAATTTTCAGGAGAAGGACAAATGTATCAAATTAAGATTAGGAACTCTGGTCCGAAAACGACGGAGTCAAAAGTTATAAGCAAAATTCGTTCTGTGTAGATGTAATACCTTTATTTATCTGTAAAACTTTCACATAGTGTTATATTCACAACAGATGTTCAAAGTGGCGTCCCCCATTCGATGCAGGCATGACATCGTCTCACAAAGTTCCGTTGTACCCGTAGGAACAGCCCCGGTATCATTCGAACAATGTGACAGGCAGAGAGAAGTCTTGCCAGAATATCCTCTTCAGTCTCGACTGGTGTCTCGTACACAAGACTTTTCACATAACCCCACAAGAAGAAATAAAGTGAACGAGCTGGCCACGAAATATGACCTCCTGTCAGCAGAAGTCAAAACATAAATTTTCTGACGATGGTAGGGGTGTAACTGCTGTTCCCGTATTACTTTCCACACAGAACTGTGCGCGACACCCATTTCACGTGCAACTGATCGAGTGCTGATTGAAGGCTCTGAGCATGCACTTCTTTTTCCATGGCGGTAGTTCGTACACTGCGCCGTTCTCCTCCTCTTTGATCATTGTATTGTGGCATCAATTGCCCTGTTTCCCTTAACCGTTGGAACACTCGTGGAAACATATTGAGAGTCAACTGTCTCCTAAATAGTACTTGATCCGATTCAACTTTCAGTTTCCATACTGTTCCCATGGCTTTTCCTTACGCGTAAAGCATGTCTGCATATTCCGCAACTGACTGGAACAATAACAAAACACAACAAAATTGGAAGTCTGCGTACAATTCAGAAAAACAGTAGGGATCAGATATAGTGAAAGGACAGTCCGCAGAGGTCGATGGATTTTTTCGGGCGTAAAAATCCTAAGTATAGCTTCCTTCGGAAGGGAAGAGAAGCAGTGGGTCCCGTATCGTTTATTTACGGCATGAAAAAGAACCTTAAGCCTGAAGGAAGAGGCCTCTGAGCAAAATTTGTCGGCCGTTTCATGCGCTGAGTTGAATGGGACGCTGATAACCTGAGATGTTTAAGAATGTCGGTGAATAAAACAAATTAACAAATCAACGTACCTCTTCCTTTGAGTTAGTATCATAGTTTCATTGCCATTATTGCTTTAGAAAAGCAATCTAACATCACATCAAAGCATACAAATTTTATTTATGTCTCGAAATATTTTATTTAAGGCCACTCTAGTAGTTGTATAACCACTATTTCAGCGCTTTAAGGCTCTTAGAAGATGAGCTGGAAAAGTCTATATAAAGACATTAGTGGATTAAAGTGTCTAAAAGTTGTTAAACTGGAACTCTCATGTGTTTATAAAGCTTGACTTAAACGGGAATCAAACCCAAAATCTTTGGATTAGAACTCGTAAACATCTAGCATTTTATAAGGATTATCATAATTTTTACAGGTCTACTTTTCGTGCTTTAATTTAACTTGACATGCTTTGTTAGCTTAATGCATAATGTGCGCGTGGTACTAGTTTCATTGTTGCAGCTATGGTTCCTGTCTGTGAGAGGTGTATAAGCTCAGGCATGTTCAGTTCCCCCTACAACAAAATGGAGGTTACAGGAAACGACCAATATGCTGCTCTGAAATTCTGCTTTCGTCTCAACAAATCTTCAGTTGAGGTCTATGCAATATTACAGGAGGCCTAAGGCCACTTTTTGTTTCCCTATAGCACAGGCCCAAGATGGTTTAAAATGCTTAAAGAAAGGAGGCAATACATTTCAAAGGAAAGTCGACCCAACGCTCCAGTTTGTATTCCAACGGAAGAAAACATTATCACCGCTGGTGTCAGGAGGGACAGGGTTGTCGAATAACATTAAGAACACTGTAAGAAAATCTGAAAAGTTCACTGGGTGCCCCCACACGTTGGTAACTGAAAAGTTGCACATGAGACGTGTTTGAGCACGGTGGGTCCAACACTAATGATTTCCGAACAAAATGACGATTGTATCAGGTTTGCATGCAGTTGAAGACGGTGTTAAGGAAGATATGGAGTTTCCTTCAAAGATAATAACTGCAGCTGAAACTTGTCTACATCATTTCAATCCTAAAAGCAAACATCACATCAAAAAAAGTAAATTGTGGTTGCTTCTCTGGGGAAGTTATGGTCATTTCATTTGTCGATATTCATGGTTTACCAGCATGTCGTACTGGCACATACAACTGTAACTGAGCAATAATACAGAGCTATCCTGAAAACTCTGTAAAGCACACACACTTATAAGAGGCCACATTTCCGTGCAGCAACTAGATGCTTCATCACGATAATGCAATCTTGTTTATTATCTCACAAAAGCCAATGTGAAATGTGTCTCTTACCCTCGTTATAGCACAGATTTAGTCTCAAAATTGAAGAGGGGGATCTTAGTGGGAGGCATTTTCTATCATCTTAAGCAGTGGTGAAGGCTGCGAAGGCGATTCTGAAGGACTGTCAAAAAATGATTTCCAGCATGTCTTTGAAGACTGGCAGAAACGCTGGGACAGATGCTTTGCGTGCAACAGGGACTACTTTGGGAACTATTATCAAAATTATAAGCATGTAAATGTATGTTGTCAAAAAAAAGTATCACTTATCTTGTTCAACAGCTTTCGTAATTATTGAAACGTTACTAATTGGAGCGATTTTTTTTTGTAAATATGTTTTATTTGCTTGGAAAAACAAGCATCTAGAGAGCGAAGAAGAAAGAAGCAAACACATGACTGGTTTCTTACACTGCTGTGCACAGCTTTATTAGTTGTTTCTCGATTCTGCCTTTCGAGGTTGGTCAAGTATTATGCCACTACTGATTTTGGCGTGCTTATTTTATTTTCCTTAAGCTTCATAACTTTTGATACGTGTGATAATATCACCAAGCTTTCTGCCTGAGCCTGGGTAACATATGTTACTGCAATACGAACTTATCGTGCAACAATGATTGCTGTCAAATTACGGGAAGTTTTAGATAGTATAGCAATCGCTGTGATTTACAGGACACTTTCTAATCATATATAGCATTGCAACCTTCGCGACGACATAAAAAATAAGAAAAAGCGCTTATCTGCACTTCTTCATAACTCCCTTTCCTTTGATACAAGTCCGCTTTCTCTTCGTTGACCTTTACCCCACGTAATTTCTATTGAACCTGGAGATTATGAGATTTAATGAAGAGATGGCAGTAACTATCAACTTGTGGCATTATATCTTACAGGCCTCACGCACATAACCTAAACTTCCGGTCAGATGCTTCAACTAAGAAAAATTCCTGATATAATAACAGTACCTTGACTGGAAACATTTTACAAAACCATAGTAAAAGGAAAAATTTTATATGGGGCAGAAACATGGGTGTAGAGGATTCATTGGAAATTAGTAGAAGTTTTCGTAAAAAGATCTTAAGGGCATTCCCCCAAGATAAAAACTATACAAGAATTATGAAACACATAAACAGAATTATTATATTGAAAACGAGTGATACTATTAAAGAATGTTCGAGTATCCAAGAGAAATGTAATTGGAAAGGATCATAGTATCTCAAAGTGTAGAACATTGTGATATAGGTAGACATGGAAAACTTATGGACAAATAGTGAATAGTAAAATATTCTGGAAAGAAATAAACCTAAGGTTGGAAGGTATGAAAGACAAGAAATATTTGTAATATGAGAGAAAACAGTAGGGAAATAAAAATAGTATGGGGTAGAGAAAAAAATATAGAAGAATTTGATAAGGAAGATCGAGAAGGGTTTTCATGCACTAGAACTGGAGTTATGAATTAAAAAAATTAAGATATGATAAAGATGTAGAAAAATATCCAATGTGTAGAGAAACTGATGTGGATTATCATTGTTTATTATACTGCAAGCAAACAAAGTTATGAAGAAAACAAGCTTGGCAAACAAATTAGAAAATTTAGATGGGGGGATGTTAATTAGAAAAATTTTAACTGTAAAAGGAGAAAAGAGTATAACAATGACAGGGAATCTATTTTGGCAAAGTTAGATAGAAATGAGTTAAGAATTATTAAGAGGAGATAGAGGGAAAGGTAACCTTAGAAATACAGAAGGTCAGATAAGTATAAACAAGGATAGGACAATATAGCAATGGTAATTAATACAGTGTGTGTATTGGGATCAGAATATAAACAAGCAACTCTAGAAAGGAAAATCTAGAGGAGATAAGTAAGATTAATGTTATTTTATTTTTACAACTTATTTTGTAATGAACTGATAAAGTATGTATTTGAATGTAGTATATTTTCATTAATTTTTCGTTTCTTTCAAAAGTACCTTATGTTTCGAACATAGGTCTTTTCTGGACTGTGTTCATGATGACAGCGGCCATCTTTTTTCATGTATTCCTTGTCCAGCCTCAAAATGTTACCACTTCTAAGTTCAAGAATATGTTCTTCCTTGATAATTATCAGCTAAAGTATCCTAAAATTGGAATATTTCTATTAAGTACATTATTTGTCTTCATATATCGCCCGAGTCTATATACCCTAGAGATCTCGAAGGTTATGTTATCTCGTAATGTTCTATTTGATCTCACTATAAGAGCTCTGGAAGTACAGGACACCATAGCTTAATGATTAGAGCATCGTGTTTCGAGTCCTTGCCGTTATTTCCAACTTTTCTATCAAACTTTTATTTTAAATATTTCCAACATATGTACTTAGTGTGAAAACCACAACCAATTGTAACCCTCGTCATAATTTCAAAATTCCAGTAAAATATTATTTTTTATTATTTTACTCTACATGATCCAAGGGCATCAACTATTGCAACCTCTTGCTCAATGTAGATTTTCAAATACGCTTTGGGTCCAGTTGCCAATGTTTATTTGCTTTTTCTTTCTTAGGCAAAGTGGACCTTTTCGTTACCATCAATTAATTAATTTGTTCACCATCTCGAAGACCTTGACAATTAGTTTTGGTTGTTGAACACTTACAAGTACAGATTTTTAAGCCAAAGAGAAAATAACATGGGTGACTAATGTCCTTTCTGTTTTTGAATACTAATAAAAATGTTATCGTATTTTGTGATGGTGTTAGTGAAGGTAAAATTTACTTTAAAGCACACATACACACATATCACGCGCGTGATATAATAAAAATAAATAAATAAAAATAAGAGCAACATAAGATACAAGCAGAAAAACGAAAACCATGGAGAAAGTTCTCTAAAATACCTACAAAAATGTCTGCGATAACAAAGTAAACTGCTTTAATTTTTATGAGAAATAAAATAATAGTGAGTAAGATAGAATAACGTTATTAAGGCCGCCTTATGGTCCAGTAGTAGTATTAGAGACTATCGATCCGGAGGTCCTGGGTCCGATTCCCCGTAATATCACGTGTCTAGGAGGTAATTTTTTATTTTTTAAAGTTTTTCATTACCCTGAGGAGATAAAATCACAAGGACTATAAACTTATTTGCACCGTAATAAGTTCACTACAGACTATAAACCTACTCCATTCACTTTGAGAATCTGAATATGTCGCTATAAGCAACGATATATAAAATAGTATTACAGTCACTGGTACGGCAATGGATAACAGAACAATTTTATGCAATTATCCGTTTATGGAACTCATATATGAAGAAGTCTGATGAAGCACTAATTTTGTCTTTAATTAAGGCATCTTTTTTGCAGCAATACCTACTTATGTTTACATTGTTTGTATCAAAAGCTGTTTCTCGTGAAAAGTAAATAATGGAACACACTTTATAGTTTATGCTATTCCATCACTTTAACACATTTAATTCAATGTGTTTTAATTAGCTAATTGGTAAAACATGAACTACCTTCCCTTCTCAATTTTTTATGACTGATAGATATAGAGTAAAGTGTATTCTGAAAGTTTATGTTAATATTATAGCATTTCTGAATCCATTTTTAAATTGATAGAATGCTTCGCAATAAAACAAAAACTCTTATCGATGTTGGGAGAAATAAAATAAAGAAAAAATAGAGGGCAGATAAAACACGAAAGTATTAACTTGTCAACGGGTTGTTAACAGTGAGCAAGAGTCCAGTTAACATTTAATAGAAACGTTAAGGTGATTTGTAAGCACCGGGTTCGAAGCCCCACCAGCAGGTCCAGCTGTGAGCACAATAGTCCCGAGAACTCGTACCGTTATCGGAGGAGCGGTAACCACATTCTCTTTTAGATTGTCACCACGATGTCGGCACTCCAGTTCCTTTCGCTACTCGTTTTCTATGTCATTTCACTTTAAGAGATTTAGTTTCCGGGACTTCGCAATTTCTCTAACATTCTCTCAAATTATTTAAAGGGGAATTCTCTTATTGCTTATTGCAGTCAATTCCTAGAGCTCGATGTTTCGTCTCCTGTACTGGCACCATAGCATAGTTGCGCGTGCATGATTAATCTAACAATTCACGATAAACAGTTTATGAAAATGCTGCAGCGTTCGATTTAAGATCTCATTAAACATGACACTTAAATTTATAATTTTACCCACTATATTACTTTCAGATGAAAACCTTCAAATGTGTACTATTTTAAAAATCGTAAGAATAAATTTGAGCCTTGTAAACTTTTGGTTAATTTACTAACATCAATGCGATTATCCGATTACTTGCATTTTTATTTAAAATAAATACTGAATTTTCACAACAGAACCCTGAGAAACAGGCAAAATAAGCCAGGAAATGAATATCTTGATCTAGAAAGTTTTCAAATCCGAACTTTCCGCAAAACCTACATTTCCAGAAAATTGCATTGACTTAGTTATAAAACTTAAATGAATGGATTAATTTATTATTATTATTATTATTATTATTATTACCAAACAAAAATAACAGTTTATGCTGACTTCAATATTATAGTTCACTACATTAATAATATAAATAATAAAAATTAACAAACAGAAATAAATGTTTTATTGTTGTTAATATAAAAATCAGTTAATAATAATGGAGTCTTCATCCTTTAGATCCCAGAAGATACTGCCGTTGCGAATAAATTTTCCTTAGCATCCTATAGAAATTTTATTTGATATTTATTGATTTGCTGGCATTTAAATTAATATCAATAGCATACTAATTTATCACTGCTCCTATACTTCGTACAACAGAAAAAGAAAAACACAACTACTCTATAAACTACAAACTAATATAAATTCTATTTCTAAGTTGCCTGCATCTCCTTACATCATCAATACAACTAGCCGTAGGTTATTGTCTGTATTGATGAAGTATTTATATCCTTGTCTTTAATTTTACATTTGCCTGAATCATATCATCCAATAAGTTTCCTCTACTGTTTTAGTTAATATTATTTATAATATGTAAACTCCTAAAATGTATAACATCTTGCCTTTCTCGTCCATTTATCTCTTAATCTTCCCAAATATTCTCCTATCATTTTTACATCAATATGTCTTTTTATATTCAACATTCTTTTTCATAATATCTCATCCCTGATATTATCCCATTTCATTTGTGTCCATATCTTAGTCTCTTCACAGCGTAACAAACAATAAAAGCTGTTATTTATTTACCCACACATAGGACAAACATCTAGATTTCCACCCTCTCTCAGATCCCTTAAATTAACTACTCCTGTTGTAGCCCATGCAATTCCTTCCCTACTTGTTTTATCACATAATTCTATATATTTTCTCTTGCCCATTCTGGTTTCATAACGATATAATCTTTAAAAACTCTTATCACTCTGTATCTCTTGCCTTTTATGTCTTCTAATCTAAGTCTTAGTTTTTTCCAAAAGTCCCTTTGTTTCGGTATTTCATAAGACCTTCAACTATCCCTGCCTATTCACTTTTAAGATACAAGGCGCAGCCAGCATATTAGCCGAGGAAAGGGACAGCTTGTATGTACATTAAATAAAGACAATTATATTTGTCATAAGTGAGAGCGAATGTTAGTAAACAGACAAGTCTTTAACGAATTCAGAGAGTTGTACATTATTTACAAACAATATCTCTCATATGTGAACAAAATAAAAAATAATATGAATTAAAACTTCTCCACAAGTAAGCTCAACTCTTTATAAAATATACAAACATCCAAACAACTGGACACCTTAAAACTAATTGACTTAGTAGGTAAAACATCGTATTCATCACCATCTCTTTTACGAAAAAGGATGTAGTGTTCCTTGGCAATAATTATAAATGGGTGTACCTGTCTTATCTTAATCTCACTTGCAAAGGAATCGAAACATAATATCCTGCTCACACCATTTATTAAAACTTTCTTCATCTTGCTCGTTCTTCCGGATCTTTCTTTTTCATTAACGATATCTTTCACATAAGATAATAAATTAAGCAAAATGGCACAAGAAAATGTCCTTAATAACCATAAATATTAACAAGAAATTTAAATACACATTACAGTTTCATCATTAGCTTTAAAACAAGCATGATATGTACTGTTTATCCAATACTTCTTTAATTACTGCTATTTAGGAATTGAAAAAGGGTATTATGCGGTGCACTGCCATAATTAAGACATACAAGAGCAACGTACTCAACACTTACACAAGTTCCGGTGCGCTTTCATTAGATCAATGTTAAGAAAAAAAATCACAGAAATAACCCGCTGTTGTTTATTTACTTCCAACTATAAACTACTATAATAAAGCACGTAACGCAACAAACAAAAAAGAAAATTTGTGTTTAATAGCAGTTACATGAACGATTTTACTATTAGTGCACCTGTCTCTGATAACCGCACTTGCAAACGGGTCGAAACATGTTATAACATCAGACTCACTAAAACTCCCATCATCTCGATCTAAACCCTGTTGTCGGTCGTGGTGGTGTAGTGGTGAGCATACTTTCCTTCTAAACTCAAGATAAATCTGACCATGATCGATGGATTTTTTTCGGACGTAAAAATCCTAAGTATGGGGCTACCTTTGGAAGGGAAGTAATGCCGTGGGTCCCGTGTCGTACATTTACGGCACGAAAAAGAACCTCAAGTCTGAAAGAAGAGGCCTCTGAGCAAAATTTGTCGACGGTTTCACGCCCTGAATAGAATGGGACGCTGATGACCTGAGATTTTAAAGAGCGTCCGTAAATAAACCAAATGAACCAAACCCTGCTTCATACGTTTTTTTTTCCTTCGGATTTTCCCTTTCTTTGCTAATCCACACCGTCACGTATGATGGCAGATTAGAGAAATTTGCTGAGAAAATGTCCTCCCTAACTACAGAGTTTAGTACGATAGGTTTAATACATACTACTGTTTCATCATTAACTTCCAAATTTGTAAGATGTATACTCCTTATCCACTCTTCCTTTAATTACTGCTATTTAGAAAATATAAGTATGGTATTATGCCGTGCTCTGCCACAATAAAGACATACAAGAACAAACCCAAGAGGTACTAACAGTTTCTATTAAACAAGTTCTTGATATAATTGCTTTAAATCAATATTAACTTAATAAAAGACAAAAGAAATAACTCGCTACTGTATATTTACTTCCAACTTTAAACCCTGTAATAACAGCAAATTAATAACGTGATGAAATTAATACATTGATCATCTATTCCACCATTTTGGCTGCTATCGATACCTACCTTGGGGTCTAGTAAATGTAGTGGGTCGTGTTGAGAGCATCAGATGTTCAATTGTTTTGTATAATCGATAAGGTACGTGAGGAATTGCATTGTAAGCTTTAGGTAACATTAGCTAATGTTCATCTTACATTGTGAGAAGCTATCATTATTGTTCAACTTAAAGTATGCTGGCTTAGAGCGCTCTTCCAGCGGAATTATGGCTTTTGCACTTTATTGAACTGTTTCTAGATTTACTGCCACTTACCCGAGCATTGCATAAGTTATGTTGACCTTGGAATAAGAACGACGTGTTAGCCACATGATGGCTGACTGATAAGTTATGCTGTGATAATGGGGGGATGTTAGTGAGAGTTTTCACTTTCTAGTACGGGAAACGGAAATACTGACGTGACGAGATGTGCGTGACAGGAGCCTGGCGCCGGTCAAAAGCTCTGTTTTGTCAGGTACGGGTTTTTGTTTTTGTTTTGTTTTTGTACCTTACTGTTTTTATCTGTACCACACCGTTCTCAGCGGATGTTCGTTTACTGTCCATCATATAACGTTTTTGAAAAGTGAGTTAGCAAAAGGTGCATAATACACGTGGAATTAAAGGAATTGCGCGACAGTTAACGAGGAAATTGTGCGTTATATACATGTCAATTCCTGTGTCTATGAAATCTACGAGGACATTTAATATACATTAAAACAGAAATAAAACAACTCTTAGAGCTAGTTGTGTAAAGAGTTAACTGGAGTTTAGGGCATAAAATTAAGCACCAGTTATGCTTAACTTGGAAATTTTGGTTTTATAAACACTAATCTAAGATCATTTGCTCTTAACCTCAAATTAAATCTAATTCGGGAAATTGCTCAAGTTAAAGCAGTAACTAGAGTTTAGTATTGTTAAATAAAACATTTCTCGGAGTACAGAAGCATAACAACAGCATTTATAAATAAAATGGCTACTTCCGTTTATTTTAATTTCATGTAGATAAAGTTTCTTCAATGTTTCACTTTTCATTTCCGCGTAATAACAACAGAGTTGCGTTCAATTGTAGGTTATGTTAGGTTAACCTTACAAGCGGTATATAGTACAGAATTCTGATTTCCGACATCTCATCTGAAGATGAATTTCACTTTGTTCCTCGTGTATTTTATGAAAGAAATAATCCATTTCTAGAACTGAGTGAGAGAAATTTAAAATGCGATTTAGCTTAGCAAAAAATGTCAAAGAAATGGAACAGACATTACGTCCTCGATTTCAATTACAAACTAAGTGAAATCCTGCGCTGAATTTGGTGTTCACGACACTTTAAGGTTCTATGCGACAGGGAGCTTCCAAATAATTATTAGAGGTACCTTCAAAATAGAGAAAGGAACGGCCAGTAGAATCATCCATAAAGTAGCAGCTCTGAAACCTCAGTTCAATAAAATGCCTACCGCCGCGGATGGCCGAGGTAGCTAAAACACGGGCTCGTGAGCGGGATGTCTGGGGTTGGAATTCCACCACGACCGTTCTCCCTGACTGAGGTTTCTTCCAGGTTTTCCTCAATCCTCATAAATGGCAAATGCGGGGGAGGTACCCTAAACTTAGGCCTGGAACGTTTCCTTCCTTAAAAATACTCTTTCCCAAAATTTATCATTTCATCTCATATATCATCAGTGTCACCGCCCGTGGTGCCTCAGTAGTAAAAACGGGCATTAAACACAAAAAAATATTAAATTTAGGTACTCAATTTACAAACCTAAATATTATACATACATCACAAATAGATAGAAAACTCAAATGGAATGAGTTGCATCAGATGCAAAAGGAGGTGTATTCTCATTATTCATATACAACCGTTGAACTTGGACGTCATATTCAAAACGAACACTAACATTCTAAGTGAAGAACGTATACATTCCGGGTGTTCAACTTTACCTCAAATATGTCAGAGATTGTAGAGGAATATTTTAAACAAGCAATTTCAGTTAGGAAATCAATGGTATACCTGTTCAAATTTCAAAGTTATGGCAATAAGTTTCTAAAGAACCAATAGGTTACTGACTAATGAAGCTCCTATTCGAGTAGATACTATACTACACTAACGGACAGAAGTTATGGAGTATTTCCCTTGGCGCAGTAGATATGATACTGGTCAAGTAAATGCGGGTCTTGGTTAAGGAACTACTTTTTTGTTTTTGTTTTTATACCTTACGTATGAGCATGCTTCATCATAAAAACAAAAACAAACAAAAAAAAGGGGGGGGAAAGACTAAGTTACTGTACATACACAGTTAAATCTTCTGGGCTCTTTTGTCATGGTCCTTAGTTTAATATGCTACCATAGCTTTCACCAACTACTGCGGTTAGTATCATCAGTGGACGATGAACAACACCTGATTGCTAAAAGACGATAGTATTGATCCGTCTCTGTTTGTTTTAATTATAACACCTAGCCAGAAAAAGCCTAAGAAGGATCATTGCATGCATGATAAATCATTTGATTGTTGTTACTGCCATTCTGAGATTTTAAGAGATCTTTATAACACTAAATTTGGGAAATGCTGAAGATGAGCTATTGGAAATCGAGTTTCCTCGCTCACAAGCACGTTTCAGAACATTCCAAAGCAAATGTTTACCCCCCTTTTGCTTTATCAGCTTCTAATTTTCATTTCTTTATTGCCACAAAACTCCTTTGTTTTTCTCCATGAACCATATATTCTTTATATAAAATAGACCCCTCTACAATCTCTGTGATTATTGTGGTGTAGTTCATTGACACCCGGTATAAGCTAAACGCACATGCTTTTAAATTCTACGCGCACTAGTTAACTTGCCATACTAAGTCTTAAGTTGACATGTTACGATCCAAATTTACTATGTCATAATCTTACTATGGATTGTTTTCTTTGGATCTGTAGTTTATTATTATTTTAACTGTTTACTTACTGTCGCTTAAATTGCATTGATCTTTAGCGACATCTGTAGATTATGAAAGTGAATTATGTAGGTGTAGAATTGTAGTTATGAATAGAATAAATTAATGACAACACAAATGAGTTCGAATTTCTTGACTCCTTAAAGGTAAGGGGCGTAAGGGGCAATGTAAGGAAAAACTTCGAGGGGAAAAAAACTTACCCAGACTTCTTGACCTGACAGGAAATCGAACTTAGAATCTCCGGGTAAGTAGTGGTAAACGCTACCACCAGACCACAGAGGAGATCAAGTCTATTATTGTGTACTATATAAGTGATATTTCATTTCTATTTACCATTCTTTATGGTTTTGTCTATAGCTAAAATGTTTGCATGTTTTCTTATTTCTTATCTATTTTGCACGTTCATTTCTATTGCTTGGATGCCACTCTGTTCTTCTACGGCAAAATGCACTTTCACTTCCGTAGCTGGCTGAGATAGCCATAATACAATAAAAATTATAGCTCCGTTTCTTTTCTTGTTATTAGCGTTCTCATATTACTCGGCTCATGATCTGGAATTTGTGCAACTCATAATTTGTATTCCGACCATAATTACATTTCATTTGTAACCTATTTAGTAATTTTATCCTGTGCTACTATTTGTTAGTTCTTGTGCTTTTTTTTTAAAATTGCATAACTTTGGTTTTATATATTGATACGTTGAACTTGAATCTTTCTCACCCGGACTTAAACGATACACTGTTTTGTGAAGGCTTTTTTCAGATTCATTTACTATTAAAATTCTTTCTCCTTACAACATCACATTAAAATGTATTTTGATCAAGTTGTATGCATCGTACTTCGGTACCAACCACATTAGCTCTGTTTTTCATAACCGCAGATGCCATTATTATGTTTAATCCTCGCTTTCGACTTTGAATTCTGCAATTCAAATTGACTAATTTGAATATATTACTTATTAGGCTTTCAGAAGTTCTACTTCTGAGACGCATTTGTGAATAAAAGGTGATTCCTTTTCATCTTCTCTATAGCGTCTGAATCATAAAAACTTCAGATATCGTTCTCTCACGAAATAACTGACGATCGGCAATATTTTTTCCCCCGTAACAACGTTTTGGTTGGCTGCATATCCTAAGTATGCTTCCCCAAGGATTGCATCCGCACAGTTGTTCTCCCTATAGTTTTATTCCTCTGGGTCGTCAAAGGTTTAAAAGTTTGGCAACTGTACGTGTTTCAATAAGAATTTTGGCGTTTGCGGTGTGTTTGTGTGTGCTCTTTGGAAAATGTTTTGTTGGACCGCCTACTCTCGTAAGGTCACTGACATCTCCGCTTCCTCTTTCAACCCAGAATATGACTGTTTTTGGATGAGTAACCTATTTCGAAACGATTTTGGTGGTGGACATCACACACACACACACACACACACACAGGTATATCCTTTTATTTGAGGGCTAATGTGCTAATGCTTTTCTGTTTTTAAAATAGAGAAGGAAAAATATTAAGCAATTATTTTAAAATAATTAATAAATGATATAGTTAAAATGTCAGCAATCTAACCATTTAATAATTGTTATTAAAATGATATCTATTACATAACTCTATGAAAGGGTCAAAGACAATGACAGAATTTAGCATATATTTCCTGAAAAACTTTTTCCGAATGTATGAATAAACATATACTACAAGATGATATTACGCGACACATTGGAGGAGGAGGAGCCGTGAATGAAGGGAGAGCTATATCAACATGTTTTGGTGTAAACTGTCGTGTCCAACAGTTACGTACCTAAGAACATATTAATTCACGGTTTTACGAAGAGAGCTGTTATCGACCAGCAAGCAAAGTGTGTTATACACAATGTTGTTAATATTAAACATAATCGCGCCTAGTGTACCGCATGGCCTGTTGCTGCGTACTTAAACACAACAGCCAACACTATCGCATCCTTCCAAATATTAAATAAAAGCCATGCAGCCGATCAAAGAGTGTCAGCTGTAAAGACAGACAAGTAATAATATTCTGAAATTAATATTTACACATAAATCAATAAACAAGGAAGCACTTTCTGTAGATTCACTAGTAAAATTAATTTCTTTGATTATTATTCTATTGTCTCCATATAAAGCGCCAATATTCTCTAACACATATATAGAATATCCTCATTTTGCCATATTTATTTATACTTTTTCTCTTTCAACACGATCTAAAGCCTGCTCAGTTTTAATAAAGGCTACAAATGCAGAACGGGATATATGCCTCCTTATTACATATACGAGTAATGAATCGTTCTGTGTCAATTAAAACTATAAAAATACTCAAAGTTGGGGTAGCAAAGTGTATACTTCATTCAGAATTCTATTCAGAAATTGCAATCAAAATAAATATTATAGTCTGAAAAATATTATATATACACATACACAATATTTTAAATTCTATTTCCTCCTCTTGGAGCGGCAGCTTTTGTAGGGCCTTGGCACTCCGCAGCGACGACTGCGTCCTCAACCTCCGCCTTGCGACATCATGGGTAAGGGCAGTATTGCAGGGATGATCAGTATACCGACACCCCGTCGGTGCCTTTCATGCGACTTACGAGATCGAAGGAGGCCACTATTTAACCAGCAGCTTCCCTCTTGTCCTCACGAAACTGAGTACACCCGGTTTCAGATCTTCCTAAGTTAGAAACTTTCTGAGCAGTACCTGGGATGGAATCGGAAATTTCCCAGCCAGCAGTTGGTAACGCTAACCACTAGACCAAGGAGGCGGTTGAAATTTTGTATAAGTATTTTAAAGAGATAAAGAAATAAAAGATTGAAAAGACAAAATTATACTTGGAATATTAGAAGAATCGGTCAGATACACGGGCGTGGCATTAGCATAGGAAATGCTTCTTTCTGAAAGAAACTGCACGAATCAGAAGAAGAAAAGAAAAAGTAGCAGAACCAAAATAACCATCACATACCTCAAAATTTACGACAAGAAAATACCCATAGGAATTCGAGTAAAAGAATAAAATTAAATAAGAAAAATAACAATATAATTAAATAATTTTGCATCAGGAGATATATATTTTGAGAAAGATATTTAATAGTCTTTCGTATTATGAGCAATGATCAATATACCTTCTTCCCTATGGATGAGGATTGCTCACAACCAATTCTTGTGAGCCTATTGTGCATATTACCTGTGAAGAAGGACGAGCTGGGAGAATTCGAGGAGTCAATGCAGGGGCATAGCCGGCAGGCTCTCCGGAACTATTCCTGGTTCCACAGGTCTCCTAACCCACCAAATTCTAGCAAAGGAACTTGAAACTTTTCCGCCACACCACAAAATACCAGCCTGTAACTGACATTGTGGTATGAAATGAAAGGAATGAGAGAGCGAAAAAGTCGTGGAAGAAAATATGCGTTCTACTATTCGTCTAAGCGGCATTGGGAAATCGCAAAAAACCCAAGGTCGGGATGACAATTTGAACCCTGGATCTCTTGAATGCGATTCTCAAGCCGTAGCAAGGTACCATACTGAATGCAACAAGAGTAAATTCCCTTATTATAATGCAATTATCATAAGGACCCTGTCCCACAAAAGTATGGTCTAATGCTTTACAAGTGTATGGACTTGTAACTTAGTTATGTAAGTTATCAAAGGTTTCTGCTACGGTTGTACCTTATAACTCCACACTTACTAGTGTACAAGTGATTTTTCATTGTTCTGTTCCACAGAAGTATTAGTATTAGTTGGGTACAAGTAATTTGTATAAAATTTTCTACAATTGTATAACTATTGGTAACTAAGTCAGTTGACCCAAATGTGCTAATTATTAGCGAAAGTGATGATAATGATGAGTATGAATATGTATAAAGAGAGAAAAAATAAATATTCATGCAATGATAAATTTAGGTTAAGTGCAATTTAAATACGGCTTATGACTGAGATTGGCGTTTCCTGTTTCAAATGCGTATTTCAGACCAGCATCTTAGTTAATGTATTTTAAAAGTTCTTGCTACATGCCACGAAAATAATTTTTTTCTTTCTTCATTCTCTTTTAAAATAATCTTTTGACCAATTTTCCCATTTTTCCTTATAATGAGAACGTAATTGTCAATCAACATAAACAAATAAATAAATATAAATTATCAAATGTACTAATAAAATAAATGAACGAGAGCATCGGGACACTCGATTCTTCATCTCTCGACGACTGAAATTGATTCTCCTAAATATAGCTTTAAGAGACCGTCGTATCAAAGTGGATTATTACGCTTAAATATCGATTAATACATAATAAGTATCATTATATCTCAGAAAAATGCAAAACCCGTTTAGCAGGAATAACAATTATTGCTTTGTACATTAAAAATTCCTAAGAAGTGCACATAACCTAATTCAAGGTAGGCGACATATGGCAAACAGCTGTTCTTCCATCTTCCTCTTATATGACATCACTTGTAACTTCTTACTAATACATTATTAGTGTTGCACTTCTTTCGTGTAACAGAAAGTTACGTGACCATTCTTTACAAGGATTTGCAACAATACACTTACTTGTATTAGACCATACTTTTGTGGAATGGGGCCCAGGAAAGGCAGTTAACATTTAGGTGAATCTGATGCAAGATGAAAGTAAACAGTTTTTACGGTAGTTCTTGGCAACTTCAGTAGAATATTTCATAGATACTGGCACAACTTATTTTGTATGTTAATGTATTTATTGTGGTCTCTTCTTGTTTCAGGTAAGCAATGTTTGCTAATTAGCATACTATTCAAGAGATCAGAGGTAAGTGAATTGTGAAGAATATTTGGGGAAGCGGAATCTTCCTGAGAAGAAGAATTTGTTAAAATAATTTAGTATATTTCCCAATTTTTAAGGAAGTTAAGGAAAGTTATGTTGATGACTCATTGAAGCCTAGAGATTTAAAAATAATACGTCTAGATATGTTATTTCAGTTATGCGTATATTTCTCGCAGGATAATTATGAACATTTCGATTAATTGTATGCTTAAATGAGTCAGTATAATTATGTTATTGATATTACACATCGTTAATAAAATTAGTTACACCTAAACTTCATTATAGTATATTAAATATAACTGTGATCACAATACAAAAAGAAAAAAAAAATTGAAAGATAACAGGGGAGAGAAGGCGAAAAGTACAAAAAATATATGTAATTTTATATTTTATGCTAGAAAACATTTCAAAAGTTTACGATATTACTCTATAGTTACCGTCATGGGTTGCTGAGGTCGTTAAGGCCTGTACTCATGAGCAGGAGGTCTGAGATTGTATTCCCACCAAGACTTTCGTCCCTGACTGAGATTTTATTCAGGTTTTCCCCAGTCCTCATAAATGGCAAATGCCAGGGAGGTACCCTAAACTTAGACCTGGAATTCTTCCTTCTTTAAAAAAATCTTTTACCAGTTTATCATTTCATCTCAGTATCATCAGTGCCCACCGTCTGAGTGTCCTCAGCAGTAAAAACGGGCGTTAAACGTTATTTAAAAAATCTATAGTTTGAGATTATTGATTAGAAATGTATAGACATAGCCAGACGTGCCTGTACCAGATGACCGGCCTACTCGGTATTTTAGATAAAAACAGATTCTCCCGTTGTATGTTGATGTAAACGAATGCAAATCCACGTTCTGTCCTAAGAAAAACATCTTTTTTCTTTACTCCCTTGACATTTTTGTACCGCCGGTGATTCTTCCTTCATTTAAAATGTGGGGTAATCCGGCCACTGTACATCTAAGTGAATATTATTAACAACAGTTAATTAATATACTCTCTGTGTTACATGTTTAAAGCAATACAGTAGTCAGTTTCTCTTCTTTAATGCTAGTAGACTGACGTACATCGGTGCGTTATGATTATTTTCAATGCATTAATGATGATTATTTCATCTATATGACGTCATCTAAGATCGACCAATGAAATAAAACAAAATTTTGAATTTTGACCAATCACAGCCCGATATCGTAGTGAAATTATCGAAAAGTTGTATCAAATTCGTTTTATCACGCGATGTGCATTTGTCTTGTGGTCAGTGTAGGCAACTCTACAACTCCATTATATATAATTTCTCAGTACGCATTACTGATCACTTTTCTGTGTTTTCAGTAATTGTAAATTTAACTAACTTAATGTGTATTCGTTTGCATCAAGCAATTGTTTTTGCGCAGGAACCGATTTAGTTCAATGATTTTGAGGAGGTTTTGCAGTAAGCAATGCAACACTTCACTCTTCACTTTCTGTTACCATTTATTATAGTCGCAATAGTCTTTAATTCAGCACAACAATCTGATCATTTTGCAATATCTGCCCAAGAAATCATAAATCTTAATAAGACGTTGTTCAGAATAGTTAAATCTTTTCTTCTTTTTTTTTGTTTTGTTTTCCTCAGTTGGTATTAGTAAATCTAATGGTAGCGACTGTAATAGTCGACTTTCGTCTATTTAATTTTCATTGTTTCTGAATAGGTAGGAATTCATAATTAATCCATTTTATACAATTATTAATAATCCGTGTACGAATTTCAAATATATATATATATATATATATATATATATATTATTTTTATTCTTATTCTACTCATGAAATAGTTCCAAACCTGTATTTGGCTCTTCTTTATTGGCATTACAGACAATCAACATTCGTCTGTCGCTAGATGGCTTGAAAAGTATGCGTAATACAAATGAACAATTATTACAATATTTTAACCCAAGTTTAAGGAATTATATTTAAATTCTTATTTTATTCGTTAAATAGTCCTAATAAATATCACTCGAGGATCTGAACTTTTCAGATTATTTCACTCACTACGCTCGTGAATTTATCGGCAATCTCAGACTCTCTTGTGACATTACTTGTGGTAATTTAATTTACAAGTAATTTTGGTAACCAGTTTAATGGATTGATGTTTCAGGATATGGAAATTCTAGTAGATTCGAAAAATAATGACAACACAGTTACTATTTCACACTAACTTTATTTCTTTTGGCATAACGTATTTTAAATATAGTCCCCTGCCATGTCAATAATGTGTTGCCTTAAGCCTTGAAAGACGGCGCACTTCTGCAGCAAATCAGCTCTGGATATCTCTCTTTGGATGTAAACTCTCTATTAAGTGTATACCTCGCAGAGGTTCTTTTATCCTCCAAAACAAGCCATAATCACAAGGACTCGCGACAAAAGACTTCAGCTTCACGTTGATATCGCTCCAGATGCACTCTTGCTGTCTCCATACGCTGTTACTTTCCAATGTCATTATACTGTGCGGAACCAAGCGGGCACAAGTTTTAAGCAGTCAAACTTATTTATTAAAACTTTATGAACAGATGGTACTGCAATACCAAGTTCTATGGAAATTTCCACACGTGTCGAGAGTATGTCTTCTTCAATAAAGCCCTCAACAGCCTCAACATGGAAATCTTCTGTTGCAGCGACAGTCTACCAGGGCATGGTCTGTTTCCTTTCCTTGATGATCATGCAATAGTTCGGTACGGTAAGACTTCTCTCTCATTAGCTTTTGTAATTACATAAGCCACTAAGTTGCAGTTTTTCCTCTTGAAATTTTTATGAAACACATTTTTCATGCCTATTGAATATTTTTAGAACGGTATTACTTACTAAAAATCAGGAAAAGTCGCTTAATTCACAAAATATGGTTACGTCCAGACTTTCATTGCTGTAAATTTATGAAACGATGCGTAATAGAATATTCTAATGGCAACAGCTATAAATTCTGATTTACAGCATTTTTGCAATTACTTTTCGAATTCCCTACTATATAAGCATTTCTCCTCGAATTTTACTTTCTCATATATTATATTTGAACAGTTAACATTTTAAAGTAATGCACTTCTTTATAATGAGAATGTTTACAGTGCGATTTTTAAGCTCTCACATCTCTTGCCAGAGAGATACTATGAAAATGAGTTTAATTTCTTGAAGGTGCTTATTGAAAATTATTTCTTTCAGTCGCCTCGAGTTATAATTTAAATATAAATGATACAACTGTAGTAATGTGCAATGTACTTCATAGCATATTCAGCAACGAGGGCTGTCTGAATAGTGCTCAGACCATAGTTAGACACCACCACGGGTGGCCGAGGTCGTTAAGTCTCGGACTCGTGAGCGGGAGGTCTGGGTTCGAATACCGCCAGGACCGTCCTTCCTGACTGAGGTTTTTTCCAGGTTTTCCTCAGTCCTCATAAATGGCAAATGCCGGGGAGGTACCCTAAACTTAGGCCTGGAACGATTCCTTCCATAAAATCCTTTCCCAATATATCATTTCATTCCATTCATCACCAGTGTCCACCGCCTGTGGTACCTCTGTAGTAAAAACGGGCGTTAAACACTGTTCATTCATTCATAGGTAGACATGCAATTAACAAGTTTTTTTACATTGGTACATCTGCCTTAACCACTTATTTGAAACATGAACTCATTGTATCGGACCGTTTATTTAACACAGCTTTCTAAAGCAATGTGTTGTGGGTATTGCATAAAATATATAACATTGGGCATCGTGCAGTGATAAAGTTCTTTGTAGAAAACAGTTTAATGCCAAAGGAAATGTATACAAAAATAATAAAAGTATATGAGATTTTTCTTCATTTTCAGCAATTAAAATATGGGCTGCTGAATTTAAACATGGCAGTACCAGCCTTGAAGATGTGAAGACGAACGTTCCAAAAGTACAACTGCAGAATTCATTGAACAAATACATGATATAGTATTAGATGACCGTCAAATTAAAGTGGCAAAATAGCTGAGGCTATAGACATTTCAAAACAACGTATAGACGATATTTTAAATTAAGAATTGCATGCTTTGCATATGATGGTTACTGCGCTTGCTAACAGATATTCATATGAACATAACGCAGCAGTTTTTGGAGCGTTTTAGCAACAATAGAACCCTTTTTTTGTGCTTCAAAGTATAACTATGTGAGGTTTGGTTCCAAATCGCACATCAGAACCGAAATAGTAGTCAAAACAGTGACAAAACCCGTTGTTCAACGCCAGAGAAAACGAAGTTGGTTTCCTCTGCTGTTATGGCATAAGTCTTTTTGGAATGCTAAAGGAATTTTAGTAATTCATTACCTTCAGGAGATAATATTACAACTTTTATGTATTATTCCAATGTTTTAAACCAACTGGAGGAAAATATTTTTGATAAGACACAGTTTGTAGAAGGAAAAAAATTCGGCAAGAAAATGCACCTACTCATAAATATTCCGTCACGCAAGGAATAGCTTAACTATTCCTATTCCTTAACTAATAGCTAAGAGAAATCCTCGCCTAGTAGAGTAACTTTAAAAAATAATATAACATTCAAATTATAGTCATATTAATTAATGAATGAAATAAGTTACGGCATTACGATGTGGTATTAGGGGAACAAAATTAGAATTCTTGCAATATATATAAGTATCACAAAAGAGAAACATGTTTTTAGAATTATGATGTTTATTATTATTATTATTATTATTATTACTGAAACTCAGTCACAAAAATTAATGGTATACTATGAATTAAACTAAATATATCACCTCTGATAGAAAAAAAAGCTGTACTTTGTGAATATTTTTTAATACTTATAAATGTAGCCACGTTTATGAATTGATTGTGAGCCTTTGATATCATCTTTACATTCACTAAAATAGAAAGAAATAACAGAAAGTTTCAAGTTATATTGTATATTTAAGAAGAAGGCGTTTATCTGATTCAATAAAACAAACATATGTTATGCACAATTAACAATAAACAATCGAAAATTTCCTCCATTTTCATTGGCTTTGAAATTTAATTTAAATATTATTGTTGTAAGAAACATGTAAAGTAAACTTTTTCTGAAGGTTATTACAGAGCTTGCACACAAATATAATTACCAGACACATATTAGATTAATATTTCACATTTACCATCTTGATGACAATGATTTTGTTAAATATAAAAGCACAAGTATCGTTACCAATACAGTTTGTATGCTGGATTAATTTTTTTTTTATTTTAAAGAACATGGAGAAAATTAAACCAAGAGTGCTTTTTAAATTTCAGTTTTCAAGTAGACTCCTATTCTTAATGATCCGATTTCCCCCATATTCAGAATCTATTGTACTTGTTGTATTTAAATGATGTATACCGAACTTTATTGTGAAGAAGCAAATATTAGTATCGGAAGAGCGATTTTTAAATTTTGGGTTTCAGATAAATTCCAAATCCTGATGGTCCGAATATCCCTGATTTTCAAGAACTATATCTCTCAATTTATTTAAATGTTACATGCGGAGTTTCGTTGTGATATACCAAATATTGATGGCACTAGTAATTTTTAAATTTTGGGTTTCAGGTAAACTCCCACTTCTAATAATCTGACTTCACAGATGTTGAGAAACTATTTTTCTTATTTGACGTAAATGGTACATGCATAGTTTCGTTGCAAAAAGTAAATATTAATGCTGTTAGAGCGATTTTTAAATTTGGGGTCCTAATAGATCGATTTCACTGCTTTTTTGAAACCATTTTTATTATTTTATTTAAATGACATATACGTCTTGAGGTAAATTTTATATTGCGGCCGCTAGAACGATTTTTAAATTTCGGTTTAACCCCCCCTCGTTTATAAGACATACCTCCACTTTCAATGACCCAATTGTTGTGATTTTATAAAACTAATTTTATCAATTTATTGTAATAAATATACTGAGTTTCGTTGAGAAAAACAAAAATTGCGGCCACTGAAACGATTTTTAAATTTTTTAGAAAGTCTCGCTTTAAGTTAATCCCACTCCCAGTGGTTCAATTTTATTGGACCACTCCACAAATCGTTTGTTAATTATAGTATATATATATATATATATATATATATATATAACTTTTTTCATTGTAATTTTAAATTAAATTAGTAATTTTCGGTGCCGTAGGTAAGCTCGGTGGAGATTTGAAGAAAATTATCATAAATCGCTTCATGGGTGCAACCACAATAGCTTCCGTTCTTTCGAAATTCGCTTAAAATGGAAAGAATGCGAAATTTGAAGCATTAACTGTTAAGAGTATCTACCCTACTTCCCATATTCCATTCCTGGTAAGAAAGAAACCTACTCTTTCTATAACCAGAACGGAAGCTGACAATGGAACCACAATAGTGCAATTAGTTCAAGGAACAGGTTCTGAAAAACAGTGAAAGCATCTCCTCCTATAGGGCTACACAATATTTTTTAGGCTGACTCCAAAAAACCCCCGTTATTTAATCTAATCTACTGCCCAGATTTGGCTCCTCTGACCTGCAACTGTTGCCAAAGCCCAAACTCTTCCACACTACTCAACATTTTTTGTCAACACATTAGTTGGTAGCAGGTGTACAGGAGTCTCTTGCAGACCTTCACTTTTGAGTTGGGATAATACCAACGGAGCATCTTTGGAATAAACGTATTTACCTTAAGAGAGATTATGTTGAAAATGCTCATGCTTTCAAGTTCCTTCGATGTCAGACCGAGAATTTTTCAGACTTGTTTCCATTTCCTTCCATTCCGTGACTGTTGTGGTGGTACTAGAAAACCTTCTCTGCGACATAAACATGTAAAGGTGTACATTAAAATTATTTTCACTAATAATTTGATTCACACAAGCTGGTATTTAGTTTTCAAAGAACAGCATTCAATAGAAAATGCTGTATATGCAGTGCTGAAACATGTTCCTTAGAGTCAACTTCAACTAGAATTGGCTATTGTTGCGAGAGGCAGCAAAAGATCAGATTGTGTTTCAGGGATATATGAAAAGTGTGGAGTCACAACGGACGTAGGAAGATAATCATTATAATATTGCTGCAAGAGCGTTAAAGTGAAAGGCATGGTCAGCATTTCCCTATGACCTTTTCCATGCCGTCATAGCACGTTTTTTCAAGGTTGTACCAACCGTCTGTTCTTGTTAAGATAATTCCGCCCAGTTTAGCTATAAAGCGTTGAATGTGAATAAATTCACTTTAGTTATAATTACTATCTGAGGTAGTATTATTCCATTGCAGCAATGTATAAGTTACTGCAATGCATTTTAAAGCTTAACAGTTGGTTTATGTATTTATTTTTAATTAGCGCTTCTGGAATGAAATAAACTCTATTAAGAAACGTTTAAACGCTTTGAAACAACCAAAATTATGTTTAATGTCTCAAATTTCACAGTGAATCTTTATTTGTGTGCTAATTTGCAGTATTTTCATTACAGATTGTATTTCTTAGATATTTACTTCTGTTTTGCATCATCTCGACCTGTTTTATCAATATAGTTTTCTGCTATAAATCCTGGACAAAATGATGACAGTAATGCTAATGCACTTGTCACTTAGACACTGTTCCCCAGTGCTGTAGTTCAAATTCAAGCACTGCACCGGATTGGGTCACTTGATGAATATGAACAGTTGATTAATTAGTTAGTTAGTTTATTTACGGACGCTCACTAACATCTCAGATCATCAGCGTCCTATTCAATTCAGGGCATGAAACGGTCGATAAATTTTGCTCAAGGCCCCTTCTTTTAGGTTTGTAGTCCTTTTACGTGGCGTAAATCTACGGCATGGGACCCATGGCTTTACTTCCTTTCCGAAGGAAGCCATACTTAGGATACTTAACAATTGGTGTGGCATTAGCACAGCAAACAGGAGTACCGGGAAAACCTGTCCAGATGCCGCTTCCTCTGCCTGGATCGTCAAAACAGAAGACAATCGGTCTAACCATTTGACCTGGATGCCAACCCTGGTTAAATATCCATGCATCCTCTATGTCGATATCTTTCTAATAAAGCCGTATTGCATACACTTTAAATATAGAATGGGCATAAAGTTTCAATCCATTTACGACAAATAATGGCTTGTCGTAAATGATATGTATTTAAGGCACCTAAATATGTATATATGTATTTTTGCTGGCCGGGAGGCCCGAATTCATCCTGGTACCTGCTTAGGAATGTTTATAAGGGGTCAACCCACCCTCGTGAGGATAAGTAGGAAGCTGTCTGATGGAGTGGCTTTCTTCGATCTAGGTAGCTGAGTGAAAGGCAACCAGCAGGTGCCAGCATGCTGAGCACATATCCTCCTGCAATACTGCTCTCTATCAATGAAGTCGTAAGACGGAGACAGAAAGCAGAGGTCGCTGCGGCAGGCCAAAACTCACCCCGGCTATAGCGCCAAATGAGAAGAAGAAAAATATGTGCACCTTTTATTTTTTTTCCAACATAAACGCCTACTGTGTCATAAAGTCATTAAATCCTTAAGAATTGTAATTCACATTGACTTTCCTTATTTTGTGGTAAATTTCAGTGCGGTGATAACTGAAAGAGTTCTAATAAAATTTACTGTCGTCTACAAAACAGGAAAAAAGGATAAAAGCAATTCATAAATTTTTCCTATGCCATACATAAAAAATAGACTACTCCTGACATAACGTCATATCAACCAGCTATAATATATATTCAAATAATGCAAACTTGAGTAACATGTAAAAACAAAGGAAAATATGATACATAACACTGAATTTTAGTTTACAAAAATTACGTCATAGTATCACTAAATTTTAGTAGATGTACATAGTATATACATCAGGGGTGCACAGCGCCGAGCGGAACTAGGGGTTTGCAACCCTCCATCACTTCATTTCTGAGTGGCAGACGCAATCCAGAATCATCGATCGATGACGCACTGGGATTCTTCGTTGCTGTGCCGTGCATGCATAACTCCCGTTCTGTTCGGAATGCACACCCATTATATACACGGTGTCCCCTAATCGCCATATAATTTTTCGGAATAGGCAACCTAGCTTATTCATAATGAAAACATTTTAGAGAAAGTTAACGGAAAGAAACTTACTTACATAACGTTTCAGTTTCTAAAACGCTTGCAAGGTGCAACCAATATGGCATGCATGTCATGAAAGTACATGCGGGTACAATTTGGAAAAATGTCTGTGATTCTGAGACACTTGTGCATGTGTTTGAGCAAGAACCTTACTAGCTACATTTCATAAAATAAACTGAAAATGAAAAAAAGAACAAGAAATGGAAGCCATACTGAAGTGTAACTCATTTACAAGCAACACCAAAGTCATCATATAGGTATCCAGTAACGCTTAATTAATAACTATAATAATGTAATGTGATCAATGAGCATAACTAATATTTCAATTTATTCTAAACAGAATTGTATCAGATATATTGTTCTCCCAGCACACTTCGCGGCAACATTAATCAGTCGCAAACTAATTATTTTCTCTGAAAATATCAAATATGTTTAATCTATTAAAACAAATAGAATAAAAATGATTTTAAAACACAGCACTCAGAAACATAGTTTTCACATATAATGCACATTACACTTTCTACACTGATTCTCAGCACGCGAATATCCTCACATATCTACCGGAAGCTGCCTGCTATCCTGAAGTCATGTGGAATGCCGTATTTTCATGGTGAACATCATCTCTTCTAAGTGAACACAACTAGATTCAAAGTTCGCATAGCATTCGCCGTGTTTGGGGTCAAATGTTTCCTAATGAAGGTCAAAAGTGTCCGAGCATTGCGTGTGTTGTCTGAGCATATCTCCACTCTCACCTCTCAGGTGTCCCCGTCATAAATCATATGACCTCCACAAGCCGCCCTCCTTCGTATTTGCGGCGGTTTATTTTACATTCGTCGACTTCAATGATATTTATATCGGTGATCTAAAGTGTCCATACATACCTCCCGTAGACATGGGAGCCAATCGGCGATAGTAGCGTTTCAAACTAAATTAGTACACCAGTAGAAACATCCTTGCTAACCCGGAATCCAGTGTCTTCAAAGAAAGCCCTTCTGTAGTTATCCACTGGAAAGGATAGCTGACAGCGAAATCTGCACCACCAGCTCTCAATCTAGAGTAGCACCAAAGGCAAACAATTTCATTGTATACTTGGTGTTGTTCTTGGACCCATTGGATGGTGAAATCTTCGGAAAGGCATATGCACGTTAAACACTAATTCCTCTTAGTCTACTGACATTCACAATTGTACTAAATGTTACAGTAAGCCAAAGAAAGTTTAAGCTCTCTTGTAATGCAGAAAGAACTCTCCACGCAAAAATCCTTTCATTATGCTTTCTTTGATAACTAAAAACACGGCATGTGTGGCAGGTGTAGCATTTCTCTCCACAAAATGCTTCCATTATGATTTGTTTGAAAACGAAACGAAAACACGGTCACTCCAGGTGTCATTCCAGATCTCTTTCGCACAACTGCGTGACTATTACATAGACAATAAAGGAAGTGTGTAATGGAATATGAAAATGTTCGGTTGGCGGTACTGTAGGCGCTGTGCTATAAGCAACAGGTATTGCAGTCATTACCCAGATCCTTAAAATCTTTTAATGGCGCAATCAATAATCAAAATCCACATTTTACTTTTTTTACAGGTACATAATTTGAAGTTTAAAAACGCTACAAATTAAGCAAATTAGATAAATAGAAAATTTTGGAGAATAATTCCTAAGGTAGTTTTCTAACAGATCCTTCTTGTGAAATTAGTGTCATATATTATTTATTCATGTTAATTAACATAAAAGTACACATACATGTAGATAAAAAACAAAGCCCACTAACTATATTATGGATTATATCAAATTATACATAGATATTTTAAGGAAAATATAAGAAAATATAAACATTATAAACACTTTTGAAAAGAATCAATCAATCAATCAAAGTTAATCATTGTCTACTAGAGGCAACCTTGGAATATAAAGCTGAGCATTTTCGGAACAATCTCTTCAGACATTGTAGGTCATCATAGTTTGTTTTGGAAAGTAAAAATCATAGTTTGTTTTGGAAAGTAAAATTAAACTCGAATAGGAAGGGGCAGGCTGCTCATCAGTCTGGGTACTGCACATTTTCTCAACAATAACATGGGACTCCCAGGAGACATTGTAGGTTGTTCGACTGGTTATAGTTCTAGAAGAGGTTTTGTCAGCTACAATGTCTCGTATTTCCCTTATCTTCATTGGACGTGTCTTTGTGTATTCTTTATTAAGAAATGAATACAATTTTAAAATATCATGGGAACATTCAATGATATTGAAGGGAGATGGTTTCACGCGGTATCTTTTGATGTGCTCATTCTAATCGCTGGGTGTTTCAGCGATTGGGTTTTTGATTTATTAAACCCTTATCTTTGTCACATTCCGTATAACTGTGACCTCTGATGGGAAAAAAACGCTATGTTGTAGTTATGAACCACAGCATGAATGAAGCGTATATTGGTGTAATTTGTATTTTGATCCGGGCACGAATCACAAAATGTTGCAAATTTCGAACTAATGGGTCCAGGTGATGAAAACAAAACCAAACAACATTTATGCAACTTTATCAGCTCCCTTTCTTCCTATGGTTTCATTGTAGATATTTTACAGAGGACTCTGATTGTTTATCCCCTGGACACTATTTTTTCTATGCTGATTTTTATGGACTACATGTGGTTTTTTCCTTGTATGAAGGAAAAAAAACCTACGTACCTGCAATCCATTGGCACCAAAGTCTAAAATTTCACCAAAAGTGTACTTTGATTGTTTTTCCTCTTTGCCCTTCTTTTGGTCGTGGTTTGACATATGTACAGATGAAACAGGAATTCACTCGGACACCCTTTCTATTAAAAAGAATCCTCATTTCACGTTAAATGTGAGAGAATACCTCAATCGACGATTTTCCAACAGATGGATAGGCAGGATATGGCCATCACGTTCACCGAATTTGATACCCTTAGTTTTTTTCTCTACGTTTATCAAGTTACGAGTGTACAAAATGAAAGTAAGAGATTTTCATGATATGAAGAATTATATGCGAGAAGCTTGTACAGCGATTTCAGGCGACGTGCTTATAAATATCTTTGGCTAAATTCGAGTGTTGGACATAATGCTTTGGCGGTCATATTGCTTAAGATAAAAAGTGCTCATTCTAAATGGCATATAACTTTCATCTGCCACAAACCATAGTTTCATGAAAATAGATCGACACTTTAGGTCCATCCTGTATAGTTAGATGAACTTAAAATACAAAGGCTTGGTGCTTTAGAGTTTTTCAATTGTGTACGTACAACTGTTACATATCGGTATATAAGCAAAGAAAATATCTTAGAAAGAAATCCCCCAAAGTAGTTGGGCGAAACATGGCAGCTTCCAAACATAGCCTCTAATGGATTCTGGCAATGGAGGCCTGTGCTTTTATCTTAAGTGAATATTGCCTAAAATATTAACTTTCATATAATAAATATTCATTATAGAGCTAGTTATTTAAAAATATTTCAGATGCTAAGAGACCTTAGATGAATAGCACATGTAAAGTCATTTGCACATTTGTATTAAATAGCTGTTAAATATTGCTAGCCATAATCCTTGCTGAAAATAAAAAAATATCGAAACAGCACTGCGCGACTACAGAACTTAGTACCGTAGCTGGAGGAGCTACCACCGAGTAGCTTGCAACTCGCATTCGGGAAGTCTCGGCCATCCTCAACTTGAGTTTTTTTTTTTTTTTTTTTTTTTTTTTTTTTTTTTTTTTTTTTTTGTGTGTGTGGTTTCCTCTGGTCACTTAGGCGACTGCTGGAATGGACATTTACATTCACAACTTTTCCGCTCTCCTATTTCATATCATTTCATTCCGTTGCTTCTGGGGCTCGAACAGTTCCGTGCGTCCTGGCATTTAAGTAGATCCTGATTGTCCGGCGTCTCCCTAACTTAGCCCTTCCTCCCGTAGATACTCCCATGGGAGTGTAAGCACAAAGGCGCAGATCAGTCGTGTGCGAGGTTGAAGCACCGGAAATATTCTCTTCGCCCCAGACCATCTGTCCATTCATTACCATCAGCTGCATCATTTGAGTTAAAGAACTCAACTTTTTCGCTTGATGTAAAACATGTGCATATAATGCCCTCACATTATACAATATTCTATTTTACCTTTAAATGAATGAAATTAAAACTGTTGATTATTGCTATTGTTTAGGACAATTTAAATGGATCTTACGGAAAATTACTCGTTAAATATGCTTTCTTTCATGTTTTATGTTGAAGATTGGTAACATTCTACTCGTATTACTAAAAAATTTGAGTTTTCGTACACACCCCTTTTAATTAAAATTATGAACTCAATTATTTAACATATTAAGTTGTTTTAATAACTATTCAATACTTTAAAATAATATGGATGTGTTATTTGAATACCACTAGATAAACTCAGGAAAATTTTTGTTAACTTGTAAAGTGCACAATTGATATTGAATAAAATTCAAATTAAACATTTATTAATTATATTTAAGTTACAAACCTGAGTAATAACACCGGTTTATAAAAATATTTTTCTTGATTTTTATTTACTTTTCCATCTGTATATGTATATAATATGAATGCCCTGAATTCAAATATGTTTTAAGTTTTACTCTATCGGACTGTTTTTAATCAAAACACATAAAATATAATAATGTACTTATATTTTTATGAAATATTATAAAGTTTTAAGACATAAGCTAAGAAAAAACTATTTTTCTAGGTTTTATTTTAACTTAAGTATTAATATGATGATAAAATAGAGCTGTATGTCAATAATTAGAATTTCCAAACTTTTTCTATTATTAGGGAGCAGAAAACTTCATTTTTTTCGAAGTTCAGACATGTTCTTCACTAGTGTCACTTTTCAAACACCAGCAGTAATCAGTCATCACCCAACCCAATTCTCTGATAACGGGTTTCCATCGTTTTAATGCCTTTATGGAACCGCTCGCTTTATTCTTCACTCATTGCGCCAAGATTCGCAAGGAAGTAATCAATATGGGTGTTGAGAAAATGCATTTTAACACTCTTTCTACACCCTAGATTTCTGAAATGTAACATTTCCTCCACACTTTCTTTATAGTTCTCATATTTCTTGTTGCCAAGAAAGTTTTCTGTCACTTTTTGTATGTCAACCATGCTGACTTCTCTAGCTCGGACATCGACTGAGGAAAGGTCTCGTTCTGCATAAGCTCACAAAACTGGAATCCATCGAACATTCTTGCTGCTATCTTAGCTTCAGTTTTCTGTGGGAACTTTGTAACAAGATGGTGAAACAATCACTCTCCTTAAACAGAGCAGTAACAAATTACATCATCAGGCCTAACTTAATATGGAGTGGTGGAAGAAGGACATCAGAAGCAGAAACCAATGATTCATACTTCACATATTTTTTTTTTTTCTCCAGGAACTCTATTGCTCCTTTATGACCAATTGTTTTCCAGTCCAAAGCTCTGATTTAGTCACATTGTTTCATTCACAAAGTGAACCGTTTATTACTTTGTTTACATCTCTCATATTATTTTATGCATCTGTTCAATGAACAAAAATTAAAAATTTATTTTTTATGATACCGATTTCTGAAAAACTGTAGCCCGATGAGACAAAACTAAGGCTAGTTTGAGAGAATCCAATGTAATGAGTCAGAAAATATGAACAGTTTTCATTCATCAAAAAATTGTGTAGACCGGTGATAATTGAAGGTTAATATAGTCAATGGAACGCACCTTTAAGAAGGCGAGTTTATCAGAAGGTTCTTATTAAACTGTAGCATAAAATTTAATTCTCCACAATGAAATTTTCATTGTCGTCGGCTACATTTCGCTGTGTTAAGGGTTGTTGTTGTTGATTTGGTTTATTTATGGACGCTCTTTAACCTCTCAGGTCATAAATTTTGCTCAGAGCTCTCGATATTCAGATTTGAGGTCTTTTTCGTGCGGTAAATTACGACACGGGACTCACGGGGCTTTACGTCTCTTCTGAAGGAATCCATTTATCCTGGCCGGGATTGAACCCTCGATCTTGGGTTTAGGAGGCAAGTGTGGTTACCACTACACCACCAGGAACACCCTATGTTAAGGGAGTGATAATTCCCGAATAATGGAGATAAGCAGGAAGGCATGCATAACTTATGACTAGAAATACACCAACAAACTTTGCAAAGAATAGAACACTTCTAAAAAGTTATTAAATCGATGTGTTTGTCATTTCATTGCTTTTCCAAATTGCGGAACCAGAGAATAATGAATTTTAGTTGGTTCCCCCATTCTGGGTCCTCTTAGCGGTGCTGATGCAAGTTTCGTATATTGTACATGTTATCGAATGACGTGGTGGAAACACTAATGGAACTTGTAAATACAAATTGTTTCTATAAGAGAAAACGATAAACCGTTAGAGTCAGAGGACATCTGTGTCTAAGAGTAGCTTTCAAGAATCAGAAAAGGTACTGAATAGTATACATCTTACATTTGAGTCATCGACATGTGCTAGCAGCCGGCAGTTGTTGTTGTTTTCTTCTTCTTCTTGAAGTGTTCTTATGATGCGTATAGTATGATCAATGAAGGCTCTGCCGAAGTGCTTCCGTCTGCAAGACGGCAGTACTTCTAATTTGTATTCCTATCGTGCAGAACCAGGGATCTGCAGACACGGTCAATCACCGTGCGCCGAGAAAAGCCTTTCCTTTCACGCATTGAACTTACCGTGCATCTCACTCCACCATTCCGTCTAGCTGTTTTTGTTGCGTGACTTGCGCAGGGTAGCAGCAAAAACGGTAACAATAGCTCACCGCCACACGAGTGCTATAATTTTGGGCTGGTGACATAGAATAGGACAACTAAAACATAAATACCCACAATAACAAAAGTTCAGGTACTGAATTTTATATCTGACTTACCCATATCTTTACCTAAACCCAAGCACTGGTATGGTCATTATATTGTACAGTTTTCTTTTAGTAGTTCCGCATAGTTCAATCTTTTGTATTTTTGTATTATATAGTTACAGTATTACTAGAATTTCTCAAAATCGTCAATATCTTCTGTACATTTCCACATTATATAGACAGCCTGTATAAGATCATCTGCCCTTTCCTATACATTACTGAAGTAAAAACTTAACCGAACTAAGATAAAATAGAACAAGTGCAAAAATTAGCAAAACAGAAACTTTATATTAATAATCCACCTTTTTTATGATATTCAGACACAAAATATCTGTACGGACATTGTCTTAAAATTATTTTTAACATTTTAATAGCTCAACAATATTATTAAATTTTCAAATGTATTACTTCTGCAAATCCAGAAGACAAACGTTCCGGTTCAGCAAAAGAATATGCTTAAATTTTTCAGAAGTGCTAGTCTTCAATCACATCAGCAATATTAGCATTGCTTTTCACAAGAGGATAAGATTCTAGATTTAAAAAATGCGGCATAAAACAAAAAATAAAATAACTGCTACCATCACTACCATTCTACAGCTTCCACCACCAATACTACTACTACTACTACTACTACTACTACTACTACTACTACTACTACTACTACTACTACTACTGCTGCTGCTGCTGCTGCTGCTGCTGCTGCTGCAGCCGCCGCCGCCGCCGCCGCTGCCACTACCACTACCACTACTACTACTATTGTCGGTCCTGGTGGTCTAGGGGTAACCATACTTTCCTCGTAGACCCAAGGTCGCGGGTTCAAATCCTGCTAGCGTTCATAAATTTTTAGAGCTAAGCATGACATCCTTCGGGAGGGAAGTAAAGCCGCTGATCTCGTGTCGTAGATTTACGGTGCGTAAAAGAACCTCAAGCTTGAAAGTACAGGCCTCCACTAAATACTACTATTAATCTTTCCTAAAGGACTACCCCTATTAAAGGACAGTGATGATAGTGATAATAATTAATAATTAATAATAATCAGCTATATAGGTTAAAATTATAAATATTATGAAAATTTAGTGTAGATGCATTCAGGGCTATTTTTCTGCACATGAAAACAAAATGCACGTATGCGCTTGTAAGGTATATCTATAACTTACGAAAGTCAGTCAGAAAGTAATAAATAATATTTTTTCTTTAAATAAATTGGAAACTCTAGAACTTTTAATTTGGCGCCATTCCCCAAACCTCCTCTCATAATCCTTTGCAATATCAGCTTTTCAAGTTTGCATGTAGCAGGTTGCAGCACTGCATGGTTTTATAAAGTGGTCGACATTGATATGCTTATAAGACAGTAAGCTGTGATTGATTTCCTGAATGCGTAAACGCTAATTCGCATTCATGAAATATTGAAGAATGCAACATAAGCTATCAGTACTGTTCAAAGTTGTAAGGAAGCTAAAGGACAAACCCCACTGGCTAATGAAAAGCGGAAGGGTTGTCCGGCCACTGCTCTACGTAACATACAACTTGTCGATGAGATCATCTCCGGATAAGAACTGACAAATTACCTTATATTCAGAACAGGAATTTTTATTGCGCTGGAATACATGCCCTCGATTAAAAGTGGACAAAGACCGGTGAAAAGTAAGGAGGTTAAATTGAAAATTGAGAAATTAATAATGAAAGTTTTGGTACAATGAGGAGGTATTATTTTTTGACTAACCCTTAGCATTTATTTATTTCATAATATAATAAGAATAATATGTGAGAACAGCATTTATCATAGGATCTGTGTTAACTTCTTGGTAGAAATGAATTATACAGCAATAATAGGGAATAATGTTATGTAGGAACAGATACAACGAAATCTTTCTCAACATTCAGATAAATGCTTCCATCGACAACTTGTCCAAGGTTACACGCTACAAAAGACCTTGTAGGTAGAATCTTTTAAACAGAGAGAAGCATAATGACGTTCGTGTCTTGTGTCTGTCTCGTAAATCTATGACATTGAAGGTGAACATAGGTAAGGTTAAGTCCTAAGTGGCATGTACGGGTATCATCAAGCATTTCGCCATGCACTCTTTTCCTTGTCGATGTTAACAGTGCCAACGTTATCCAAGAGACTGGATCTTTACAGTCCTCTTCATGATGACATTAAAAAAGGAACATGAAGTGAGAAATTTAAAATGATGCTATCAATTTTTTTAAGCTACTCACTGCCACATTGGGTAGGTTCTCAACGAGTAATGGAAAACTTAAGAAACCGGAAAAGCATCTCTTGTTACTGAGTTCGAGACAGGAGAAAGTAGCTAAAAAGCACCCAAGGCTGTATTTTGTGTATAGCCTTGATTCTATATTTTAAGCAAAGAACCACTTTTTGAAGAGTTCTGAAACATGTTCTGAAGAATGTTGTTGTTATTTTAGCCTTCTGCTAGAGCGACACTAATTTTTATTGTGAATACATATATACATACATTGATCAGCTGTAGTTTATATTCTGATTCATCAATTACATTAGGAAATGCCCGCTGTTTTTTTTTTTTTTTTTTTGCCCGAAATTTTTGTGAGATATTGCATAGAGCGTCATTTTGGTTCATTTTTTTTATTTATCTTACCACTGTAGAAAACGATAATTTTACATTTTTATAATTCTTATGTTTATCATTGCAGCGGCTCAAGACAACCGTTCGCTTGTCGTATGGAAAGATCCAAGCGGGTTCCAAATACAGACAAATTTCTTATGTTCCCTCCCTAGTTTTCGCTCTGTCTTAAAAAAGAGTGCCAAGCTATTTTAAGCGCCAATGATTTCCGAATTTGTACACAATGTCATTAAAGTTTGTAGACTTTGCCGATAGATATGAGACTTTGACAGCCTTTAAAACAAATGTAATCATTACGTCAGAGACGATATTCTCTCCAAAAAATAAATAAATAAAATTCCCCACGCATATCGAGATTTTGTGTTAGATATAATTATCCTATTTGTGTCCCAATGATAGTTTCCTACTTACCGAACAGAAAGGTTTCTAGAAAAGAAATAAGTTATGGAATTACTGTGTGGTATTAGGGAGAAAAAATTAGAATTTTCCCAAGCTATAAGTATCACAAAACAGAATCTTTTTTTCTCTCATTTTCTCATTGTGTACTTTGGGGAGGAGTGCTTAGACATTTAGGGTTTTTATTTACTTTTTATTTATTCTTTATAAAACGTTTTGAGAACAGGAAGTACCCTATTTCTATGATTTTTATTTTAATTTTTTCTATTATGTCCAAAGGTCATATTTATAACTTAGAAATCATAAAGAATTATAAAATGTTATATTCAACAGTTTCTACGTTTATCATTTAAGTTTTAATGTATTTCATGGCCTAGTACATCTTGTATCTAGTATAGTATAGTGCTATCATTAAGTATTGTTGCATTTGGATATGCAATTAAATAACTGAATTGAATTTTATTTTATTTGTATAAGTTTAAAGCGTTACTTAATCAACTTAAACTGTTTTATATGCATATTTATACGTTAGGTCAGAACAGGTTTAATTTGTAAGTGAATGGTGATAGTTATCACATCACTGTGATGAACAAGATGCTTCAGGAAAATAAAGCATAACCACATAATAGTTTACCGATTAAAAGAAAGCATTTTGCACGAGGATTAAGAGAGAACGATAAGGGATAGTGATCCTGAATAGAAACTTCCAGCATATTAAAAATATCATTAAAAATAAATTAATACTTCATTGCGAAGTGAAATATTCTTCAAAATGAAGACAACAATCTAAAGAAAAGGAAGAACAGAAAGTTACCATTGTTCAATAACTGTTACAAATAACATTCTAACTTTTGCAAAAAATTAAACAGGTTTCACAAAAGATTCAAAACAGTAGTTTTTACTTATCGCCGATAACATTAACAACCTCTTGAACACCACAAGATGAAACTCTTAGTACGCTATTCTGTGAAGTATAAAACATCCAGATGTAAGTCATTGTTCAGTCTGCCATTTCCTCATCATTTGTTGAAAAAATTGTACAGGAAAACAACACTTTGATCAATAGAATAACTCAATGATTAGACATTAGGAATTTTTAATAGTATTTAACGCCTGTTTTTACAAGGCACCACAGGCGGTGGACACTGATGATACATGAGATGAAATGATAAATTAGGAAAGGATTTTTAAGGAAGGAAACGTTCCAGGCCTAAGTTAGGGCACCTCCCCGGCGTTTGCCATGTATGAGGACTGAAAAAAACCTGGACAAAAACCTCAGTCAGGGAGGACGGTTCTGGTGGGATTCGAACCCCAGACCTCCCGCTCACGAGTTCGCACCTTAACGATTTCGGCCACCCGTGCGGTGTATATGAGTGTGAAGCGTAATTGGTGTGTGTTTTGTGCGTGTATCGGTTATTTAATATCCAATTCACCGATTTTCAACGTATCTGATGTGCATTTATTCAGTGATATTGTGGCATATGAGGGTGGGGGGCTTAATAATGAAAATTAGGCATTAATAATGTGTTAATAATATACTATGATAAAACATTGTCGAATTAATTAATGTAACAGTAGAATATTCTTGTAGTCAACAATAGGTAACTAATTCCACGCGCGTCCGGCGTGTGTGTGCGTGAAATAGAAAGAGCCAAGTTCTGAGCATGCATATAGCTGTATGTTCGGAGGTTTTGGTGAAGAAAAGCGTCATTCTATCGAGTGAAGTGAGCTGGTCAAGATGCACGACTCCTCTCCCTGGCCATCGTAACAGCGTCCTACAGACAACGTTTGAAATTGTAATAGGAATTATGTACAGAATATACAAGACTGCAGTAGCAGCAGCTCAACTCAGCTATGAGTTAGTTGTATTTCTCGTCTATTATGTAGATTTTAACTTCGACTTTTCGGGATTTTTAGGTATTGAAATCAGGAAAGTCTCCCTAGTGTCAGCCTCATGCCAAGTTAACCGAAAAGAATAATATAAGAGCGAGGATTCTACCGGAGATTGTGACAATATATTACGAGCATATTACATGGCGCCCATGAATGCCACAAAGCTAACTATAAAATATAAAAATAAATAACAAAAAACGAGATGTACCTAAAATTTACGAAACATCACAATGTAAAATACATGTTTGCCAAAACAACAATTCCCAAACTTTTTTTAATTGCTGACTGTATGCTCTGTGTGCGGGTGTTTTACTGCGATTTTAAAAATTAAATGTTCGAAACGGTAAATATAAGCGACTATTTTACATGCTGCTGCATTTTATTTTCAACCAGTAAGATGTAAATGCTAGCCATATCAGTTTATCGGTAAAGGTACCGTTTTAGTTTTCGAGTTTTATCGTTAAAAATTGCTTATGCAACTTAAGTAGAACGGACAATGTGCTTTATGTAATATGTGTTTAGTTTAACTTCGTTATATCATTGTTTTACACGAAAACATGCATTATAAATATTTTGCTTAATTGCATTGACGTTTTTTTTTTTTTTTTTGAGTAGTGTTTAACGCCCGTTTTTACTACTGAGGCACCACAGGCGGTGGACACTGATGATACATGAAATGAAATGATAAATTGGGAAAGGATATTTTTTTTAGGAAGGAAGCGTTCCAGGCCTAAGTTTAGGTACCTCCCCGGCATTTGCCAGTTATGAAGACTGAGGAAAACCTGGAAAAAACCCCAGTCAGGGAGGACGGTCCTGGCGGGATTCGAACCGCAGACCTCCCGCTCACGAGTCCGTGCCTTAACGACCTCGGCCACCCGTGGCGGTTGCATTGACGTGTAAAAATTATATAATGTACCACTTATAGTTGAATTAAATACAATTTTGATTTCCGTTATGTAAGTTTGATTGTTATTTCATGGTTCTTCAATATGTTAGTAACATCAAAATCTTACGTGACAGTGCTCGTACACATTTTTTAAAACAAACTTCCTGTTTTACAGGTTTCCTTGAAACCACAGTAACATTTTTCTAAATGCTGTAATATTTCGTTTAAGTTGTTATTGAAATGCTTTTGTTTATCGTTTATGTTAACTATGCGTCTGGTTAAAATCCCTTTCTCTGCAATTTTTATAAAAATTAGTTGCTTCTGTGCTTGAAAAACAGGGAAGAAGATACCGGAAGCAACACAAACGTGAATTAGAAATGTAATTTTAACTGACATTAAGCAAAAGCCTTAATTTACATATAGACATCACATTAGATAAATATATCTGAATAAGCTTAAAACGATTAACATTATCCTTTAGTGTTTTACCAGAACATGCCATAAATACTTGAGAGCCACGTAAGTCGCCGCGACAATGAATATTTATGTAAAGCTTGGCCAACAATTTGCCAACTATCCTGAAAGCAAAAACTTTAAATAAAGAACTAGTTCACGGATGCAAGTTGATTAGTTCAGCCAGCAATTAATTTAATTGCTAGTTTCAATTTACAGTTAATATTTATTTTAACGCGTTGGTACTCACTTAAGGATTCGTCATTTGCTCCGCATCTATAACGTGAAAAATACCAGGTGTAGGAATGGTATTTACTATGTAAACAACCACTTGCAGCTTAAGGTTATGCGGACATATGTCATGAGTTAGCAATAAACACTCTGTTAAAGGAGATATGCTCATAGAGTAATAATGCAGTTAGTTCAGTACAAGTACAAAATAAATATAAGAGTTCTGGACTGCTGATTCTGTACTTAAACTGGGCGATCTTAAGATGAATTAGATGTGGTCAGTCATAATTTAGTCTGAGGAGGATCAATAGACCAGATGGCATTCGTTAAAGATCTGGCAAAAAACTACTATTTTCTTCTTTTACTAAAGAAATATAAGCAAATAGAATATCATATAACAACCATAATACTAAGAGAATAACAGTTTCTTCTCTTTTTCATGTTAAAACTATTTCATTTCGAGCTGTACGTGGTAGTCATTACTGGTACAGATACAGATAGACACTTAGTATCGTCACAAAGATCCTTAGCAACAGCTTTGCCTCATAGATAGTTTAAATAAACTAGCAAGTGTATATTTAGGTTTCGAAGCGTTATAGAAAGCACAAGAATTTACACTTATTTGTGTTAAGCAAAAATTCACAGAATATCTATTAATTTACATTTACATTTCGACAATTTTCGGACATTCCAGTCGAAAATATAAATACATATTTTGAACCGCCAGCAGATCAGTTGGATATAGGGGTGCAATACATTTTTTTGGCCCTGAGCCCGGGGTTGAAATCAGTAAACGTACTGCTAAGACCGCGGTCAAAACACAGACTGGGGAATAAACATCAACTAAGGTCCTGGACAAACGCAAGCTAGAAAATTGATTCTAGGTCCTAGCAACACTCTTTCCACATCTCTTCTAAAATTGGACAGACGAGGAATAAGAAAAGTAATTGTGTTAATTATGAACATGGTCGCTTCAGGAAACATGTACAAAAAGTGGGATCCTATAAAGATGAACCCACTTGTAGAATGTGTTAATAGGATAAGGAATCTACCTCGCATATCCTGTTTGAGTGTTCATTCCTGACAAGGAAGAGAACTGCTCTCTCTATAACCAGGGAAGACCTGGGAACGGGCGCCAACATTGGAAGCAAAACACTGCAACTTGTACAAGGAACAGATTCTGGGAAACAATGAAGGCGTCGGCTTCCAATGCTGTAGCACAATAACCCTTATAGGCTAATGCTGGAGGTAGTTCAAACTCCATCCCCATTATCTATCTATCTATCTATCTATCTATCTATCTATCTATCTATCTATCTATCTATCTATCTATCTATCTATCTATCTATCTATCTATCTATCTATCTATCTATCTATCTATCTATCTATCTATCTATCTATCTATCTATCTATCTATCTATCTATCTATCTATCTATCTATCTATCTATCTATCTATCTATCTATCTATCTATCTGTCTGTCTGTCTGTCTGTCTGTCTGTCCGTCCGTCCGTCCGTCCGTCCGTCCGTCTGTCTGTCTGTCTGTCTGTCTGTCTGTCCGTCCGTCCGTCCGTCCGTCTGCCTGCCTGCCTGCCTGCCTGCCTGCCTGCCTGCCTATAGTAAAGAGTTTTCTGTGATATATATCACAGAAAACATTACTATTTTATACAAAAAATATTTAATTGCCTACCTATCTAGATTGAAATAACCATCGCAAAAACAACTTTATACATAGTATACATGAACAACTTTATATATAGTATAAATGAACAACTTTATACATAGTATAAAGTTGTTCATTTAAGAAATTATCAGTTTGAATAACTGCCTATTATCATAGATATTGGTGGGGGGTTGATTTATTTGTTTTATATACGGAAGCTCTTTAACATCTCAGGTCGTCAGCGACTCATTCAATCCAGGTTGTGAAACCGACAAATTTCGCTCAGAGACCTCTGCTTTCAGGCTTGAGGTTCTTTAACATTCCGTAAATCTACGACACGGGACCCACGGCTTTACTTCCCTTCCAAAGAAAGCAATATTTAGGATTTTTACGCTCGGAAAAATACATTGACTCGGCAGGGATTTAACCCGCGATCTTGGGTCTACGAGGCAAGTATGTTCACCAGGACAGACATTTTTGTAAGAGGGCATTTCAAACTAATGTTGATAAGATTCTAGGTTTCGCATCCTCGCCCCAACCACCCTCCTTTGAAATTTCAAATTGCACTTCTATACTTTAATGTTTAAATTTTAAATAGACTGCAAGTGTTATAACATCTTTTGTTTTCTACCATTGACTGGCTAGCTGGACTATATTTGTTTTTATTCTTTGAATTTGGACAGAATAAATCTGAATTTCAGTCAGTTGTAAGTCTAAAATGCGTAAAATATTTTACGCAAAATCGTAATTATTAATATTACTGTAATACAGCTGTAATACCTGGCTAATCCACTTACATTCTGTTATTCCTTGTAGGATATACACGATTTTGAAATAATTTATTACAAAAATACAACTATTAAATAAAATGCTCAATGGTTTTGTAATATTATTCTGTCAAAATTCAAAACAATAACAACAGTCCAGGTTGCCAGGTAGTGATAAAAGGCAAACAAAAGATGTGGTAACAATTGCACCCTCTATAAAATTTAATCATCAAAAGGTAGAAATGTCATTTGAAAATTTAAAGAGGGATTGACTGGGGTTGAGGGCGAGAAACCTAAAATTTAATTAACATTAGTTTTAACACTTCAATTGGGTGTTCAATTGACAGTTACTCAGACTGGGAAATTTTAAAATGAAAGCCTTATATAAATCTGATTGATACGGGTTAAGTCCTCTCCCTTAGGTTCAAGCCTAGTGGTTTTTCTTTTCACGATGGTATTAATCTTTATGTTTTGCAGATAGCAAGCAACTGGTATTTTGTCTATCTGAGGAAGAAGGTGACGTAAAATAAGTTGCGGAAAGTGGTTAATTATTGCCATTCCCTTAGAAAAACAGGTTTCTAGACTAATTATTTTCTCCACTGGCATGTTTGAAAAAATGGTTAAATTTAGGAAATATCACCTGGTGAATTGCTAACCCATGCATTCAGCTAACAGTTACTTTCATGTTTATATGTTTACATCTTTTCAGTTTTGGAACAGCAACACAATGAAAAAGGTATTGATAAAATACATTTCAACACTCTTAGTTAACCATATACCGAATGTTAACGATATAGACTACAATAGTTTCAAAGATTGCAGAGGGGTCTTAGACCAGCAATTTGGTTAAAGCGAAATGGGATAAAAAACTTGACTTAGAATGTCTTCAAATCTGTTTGATGATCAAGAAAACCCCGGTATTCAATAGCTCATCATGAGCGTTTTCAAGTTTTAGTGTACCGCTGCCAGTGCCGAGGTCGTAGAGGCATGGAACGAGAGGTCCGAGGTTGATTCCTGCTAGGATCATCCTTTCTGACGTTCAAGGTTTTCCTTAGTTCTCAAAAACAGCAAATGCCGGGAATGTACTCTAACTTATGCATGGAACGCTTCCTTCCTTAAAAAAAATCCTTTCCCAGTTTATCATTTCATCTCATGTATCGTCGGTCCTGGTGATGTAGTGAGTTTTTTTTTTTTTTTTTTTTGAGTAGTGTTTAACGCCCGTTTTCACTACTGAGGCACCACAGGCGGTGGACACTGATGATACATGAGATGAAATGATAAATTGGGAAAGGATATTTTTTTTTTTTTTTTTTTTAAGGAAGGAAGCGTTCCAGGCCTAAGTTTAGGTACCTCCCCGGCATTTGCCAGTTATGAAGACTGAGGAAAACCTGGAAAAAACCCCAGTCAGGGAGGACGGTCCTGGCGGGATTCGAACCGCAGACCTCCCGCTCACGAGTCCGTGCCTTAACGACCTCGGCCACCCGTGGCGGTCTGGTGATGTAGTGGTTACCATACTTGCCTCCTATGCTCAAAACGCGGGTTCGAACCCGGCCAGGATCGATGGATTTTTTCGGGCGTAAAAATCCTCAGTATGGCTTCCTTCGGAAGGGAAGTAAAGCCGTGGGTCCCGTGTCGTACATTTACGGCACGAAAAAGAACCTCAAGCCTGAAAGAGAGGCCTCTGAGCAAAATTTGTCGGCCGTTTCACGCCCTGAGTTGAATGGGACGCTGATGACCTGAGATGTTAAAGAGCGTCCATAAATAAATCAATCAAAAAAAAATCTCATGTATCATCAGTGTCCACCGCCTGTGATGCCTCAGTAGTTAAAACGAGGTTTAACACTATTTAAATACTTGGAAACGGTTTTTATAAAGGAAGAACGTGTTCCAGGCCTAAGTTTAGTTATCTGCCATTTGCCAGTTATGAGGACTGAGAAAAGCTGGAAAAAAACCTCAGTCAGGAAATATGGTCCCAGTAGGAATCGAGCCCCAGACCTCCCGCTCATGAGTCCGCGCCTTAACGACCTCGGCCGCCCACCAAAAAAATTCTCGGACTAACCGTATGGCAGTTAACTGATTTTTCGTTAAGAGTAAGTAGCCTCTAGAAGGGGCTGTCACCTGATTGCGGACTAATGGATAAGGGGACAGGGCAGAGAATTCAAAGATCTTAGTTTGCGATAAAAATAAAACGTGATCAACAAGAATGGAACTCGATAACAAACTGGATGACAATATGATACCGATTGCGCCAAAGAGACATGCTCCACAACTTCAATCGGTTATTGCGTGATACTATTTCGATGAAAATTTCATTAATCAAAGCCATACTAGTGCTTTGGAAAATAATACCTCAACTTCAGAATTTATTATTGCAGTGTACTTTATTAACACCCGGTATATACCTAACGTCAAGTTCAAATTAACAACAATATAAAAATTAAGGTTCTTGTGCTGTTCGTATTAACAACCAGACCTCATGAAAACGATTTGGAAGGAACAGGAATAGGGTGGGTGTGGGAGATGGGAGTTAGAAATAAAGAAATGTTTGGAGGAAAGTTAGAAGGAGATTAATTGATATTGATAGGCAGACAGTGGCAGAGGAGTGTTCTAACAAAGTGTGAATTACAATCAAAACTAAAAGGGGCATGGGGAGGAAAACGTATAAATGAAATGACAGGAGAAGACAGAACTGCAATGGCCTGGCTGCGCCTCGCGTGATGGAAAGCGCAGAAAATGGCGGATGAGGAAAGAATATGTCCTACGTGTTGTAAAAAGGAAAATTGGGTGCATATTCTTGCAGAATGTGAAGCTACAGAGTACTGGAGGTCGCAGATTCTCTCTGAAAAACTTTGTGAAGTCTAGAAGGAGTAGGGCGGCATGGCTAAATTTGATATTGGATAAAAATAATTGGCAAGGGCTATGTAAGTTTATTAGGAAGATAAAGTGGGCAAGAGAAATTCCCTGACCATATAGGACGTGGCATACAAGTACTTATAAGTTTTAAATGTACTTTTCTGTTGGTTTTTTCTGTTGTTTATATATATATATATATATATATATATATATATGTGTGTGTGTGTGTACTGAATTATATATTTCTCTCGCTTTCATAATGTTTGTATATATGTATCGTAATGCTGTGTATTTTTATGTGTTTGGAGCACACTTAAGAGCACGAACTGTCTGGCTAGACCCGTGCGCTGGTTAAGTATTTAGTTTATATATCCATAAGCCATTATTGAAATAAATACACTTATTACTATTAAAAATGTACCTTTAACAAGAACTTGCAGATTTTCTTTATTCACTACACCTGATCGCCGAGGACTAAGGGATGGAGTTACTTATTGACGAAGCAGAAAAAGAAAATAATTTCGATTTAGACTTCAGGCTAGAGTGTTAAAGTAATACTAGAATTAAACGCGCAGTATTTTCAGTAACCGGACTCCCCAATCATAGATTGAACATATTAGATCCCCAAGAATTGACTATCATTGTAGATGAGAAAGATGACGTATTGGGCTAGCAGTTTAAGGACGTTCAGCCACCGAAGAACAAGTGCAATTGTGTAATAATCTGATCAACAGGTCATTATCTCCTTTGTACTTTTACAGCATTTCGCAGTACTTTGCACTTTACAGGATTTAGCAGCATATTAAATACAGTTTTGAAGTAACGTAATTTATTGTAGCAGAGATTGTGGGAATAAAATGTGACTAAAAGCTTTTAAGGTTGGAATAGTCAACCATATTTCTTTAATGGAGAATAATCGAAGCATGCTTGTGCTTTCGTGGTTCCGGTAGAACTATCTCGTATACTTTTTAGCGATAGCAGGACAACTAAAGTGATCGGTAATTTTGATCTGAGCTACGCGTATGGGTTATCTGATCACCGTTACCTGTTTCATTATTTTTATCTCTTTTTTTTTTTTTTGTACTAGCGATCACTAAACGAGTAGAGACGCAGTGATGTCATGATGTTTCACACCCGCGTTCACATTAAAATATTAATAGTGTAATGGAGGTCATTGTACCCTGAAGTTCACGGTAGATGTCATACTGACACGCAATACAGAAATGCAGATCTCCGGTGATAAACACTTTTAGTACTTGCAGAAATCATTTTGTACATTAGTAAGTCTTTGTGCATGAAAACGTTTAATTATAAACTCGCTAGTTCTGCGATGGATTAATAGCCGCAAACACTAAACTTAAGATACCTTCGGACTCCAAGATAATTTAAAGATGTGCCCGCAGGAGGACTTTAGTGTTTGAAATTTGTTCTGAACGCACAACTTATCGAAGCATATTTTAGATTCAAAGATTACTTTCTAGATCATCCTATGTGCCACAGTTTTAAGTATGGAGCAGGTGAGCCTTTCCTCAATTCTAAAATCTTGAACACAACAACCCTAACATTCTGCGGTAAGGAGACAGTAACAGTTTAAACTGCGATAGCATAGGAAATGAAACATTACAAAATAATTTTGCACTGTTGTGTCTTGTGTTCTTTACCATCGGTTTCAATGGCACAGAGGGGTTAGCAGTGATCTTAAAATATTCCTTGCAAGCTATCCTACGCTGATGATACCTCGATGGTATACCATAAAATCCTTGATCCAGTTAGAAACTATAGTTACAACATATTTAAAAGAAGTATCTAATTATTTACATGATATGAATTTAAAGTAAGTTAATGGTATTTGATCATTGTTTAAATAGAACCGTGATGTTGTAAATACCTTAAATAATACAAAAATTGAAAAGGTAGATTGTTATACAATTTTTAGGAATATAATTTGTCGTGAAATCCGCATGCAGAATTGATATGTAAAAAGATTAATTTTTAAGGCATTTAGCATTTAGATCATAAAATCTGAAAACTGTGTACTGTGGAACTGTATATCCAATTTTATATCATTATAGTATTTAATTATGGGAAAGCTGTAGTATAAATGACATAAAGAGAATATTGTTACTACAAAAGAGATGTTTAAGCTATATTTATATTATACACATATGGATTAAAACCGAGGAACTCCTGTAGGATAGTTTTATAATTAACAGACTATTTACAGTTGTTGGAGTGTATATACATCACAGTTATACTAATTGCTATTTCAAAATATGAAAACAGCTTAACCAACGATCATCTATATTCTTATAATACAAGAGGAAAGGATAATTATCATAGAACAATGCTAAACTTGAAATCAACAAAGATCCGTAAATTAAAGCAATAATATTGTCCTGATCTGAAGAACTATATAATTAATAATTGTATTCATAAGCCGAATTTTAAATTTATTGTAAATATAAAATGACAATATCAGAAAATTGTATCAAGTCTATTGACAGTAAATAAATATTATGATTATCATCATCATCATCTAAGATTTTCAAAGCCTACCTTTTATTAATGTGATTTTCTTTAGAGAACTCCAGTATGATTTGGATTATGTAGCCTTAAGATATTTGGGCGCTAATTACCTTAGCAGTTTAGCACCCTTAAATAATAATCATCATCCATAAGATATTTCTGAGCATTACGTCCAACCCTTTTGTTTTAATGCTTAATGTAAAACACATAAACTGGGTTTCTGGTTATTTAGGCAAATGCTGGGATAAACATTTCCTTACCATGTCTTTTCCTCTCTCCCATTTCATATACTTTTATTCCGTAGTTCTGGTTGCAGGACCGAAAGTGTCGGATAAGGCGGGTTGCTCCTGTGAGGCGTGACGGTGGGCTTGCATGCTTGAAAATGTATGACGGGTCCCCTTATTGCTCGCTAATGGGAGAGATGGCTGTGGCTCTCGCAGACCTGCCTACGTCTGTAATGACCCTGCCTGCGACCGTGAGTCGCCGCCTTGAGTCCTGGCTGCCTGCCATGCCACCACACTGTGTTCGATAGTTACCTACTTGTCATAAAAGGTTTACCGAATCTGGCACCCATGTGTTTCTTCTTCTGGGGGATCTTCAAAGACAATGTGTTTCTCTCGGAAGACACGTTCCTTGGGCAGCGTGAAACGGTGCACCGCTAATATTTTCCATGAGATCAACAGCAACAAAGACTCTTATTCAATTTGTAACACTGTCATGGAAAAATGGAAGAGTCGTCAAACAGATGGTCAGCAATTTAAGCACCAGCGTGTGAATAGTGTCTCTTGTAGTATAGCTTTTCTTAAAATGTTCGTTTATCTGTTGCCTATTATATTAATGAGTATATTGATATAATATAACAAGTCCTTTCAACTGTCCTCCTATATGTAGATTGGTGCGTGCTAATAATTTCGTATGTTGCTTAACGATTCGTAGAAACATGTAATCAGCTAAAACAAATTCTCTTTATAAGCTCATAGATGTTGCAGATTGTGTTAGTAATGCTGATTAATTTTTCAGTATACTGATGTTTACATTTTTCTTTTTGTAATAAAATAATGTTTTTTCGTGCAGTACTAAATGTCATATTTTAGAAGCAGCCTTCCTCAAGATGTTAAATAGCGGTCCTCAAGCTAGGAATAGGCTACAGTGAAAAATATTAAACATTTAAGAATCTGTCTTCTGATTCATCGGTTATAAACATCAGGATAATAACTAAACGTTGAAAAGGAAACAAAAGAGTAACTGAATTCCATGTCAATTTTCTTTGATCTCCTTTTGTCTCATCGTTAGTTGTATGCGAAAATACTTATTTGGAAGCTGCATTATGAAGCATACCGCTGATATGTCAGGATTTTGTAGCTATTTGCTTTCTCGAATAAGTTTATTTCAATGCCTTAGCCAACTATTGGTCAGCATATCTGATTGCTGATCCAAAGATCCCGGGAATCCTGAAAAGTAAGATAAAAGATAAAATCTTCTAACGGTAAGTCAAATATCCGTAGTTCGATTCCATTCATGATCTCGGTTTTTTTTTTCTTTCTGACTCTGATGCCAACTTTTGAAGTTACGAGGTAGCTCTGTAACGAGATACATCAGGCTTCGTGAGGATTGGGCTGGATTGTTAGGGGCGGAGGAAGATATTTCGGTACTTCAGTCTTTGTGGCCGTTTGTGCCTATGTCCCCAGTGGAGCACATATGGGAGGAAGGGATGAGGTTAGTAAGACACCTGGAACCACTAGTGATGTTGCATGGACGTAGATGAGGTCACTAACATTGTCTCCAGATAGATCATCCCGAAGCCAGGGGAGCCCTCATCCAAGCAATTAAAGTTCCAGACGCCGGGGCAGAAGCTTTTCCAAAGCGCAAGTCACCGCCACACCGCACTAGTCCACCTGACCCCTATAAAAGAACCAACGGAATGAAATTGAAGAGCGGAAAATTCGTGGAAAGAAAAGATCTACCTCATCGTCTTTAAGCGACCAGCGGAAACCACGAAAAAACCCGGATAGCCGGTCCCAAGGGATTTTAATCCGGGATCGTCCGAATGCAAGTTATGTCTCAGTCACTCCGCTCTGTTTCGTGAGAATAACTGGAGGTCTAATCGATCCTAGAAATAGAGAAAAGAAGTTCTGAGGTACGTCTTGCTGACCAGTGATTCTGATTGACCGTGGCGACAATCGGTTAAGAGTCAATTACTTCTCTCCACCTTCAGTGCTGCGAATTGTCAATATCTACATTTCTTCCCTGGTGTAATCAATAATATATTAAAACTTTAATGTCCATTTGTATAACTGGAGATTAATTTTAACTGAAACTTGAAAAGTTACTATAGATTAGTCTTCATTTCTGTTGCATAAGAATAACCTCAACTACATAACCTCGAGTATGCAATAACCATCAAACCTATGGCAACATCGCAAAATAATAGGGAGATTCCTGTTTAGAGCGAGTTCATTTTCAATTGTTTGTGAGAAGGATATTATTTTTGGTGCTAAATATAAGGGAATAACTGAAAATAAAACAAAAATAAGATTCGATCTCAAATAAGGATAAAGAACGTACATGGGGAGAAATTGTCAATCTATTCTTAAGACTTCTGCATTATTACCCCCATATAATAGTGTAATAACTCGTATAATGGGCATGTGTGTGCAGTCTATATCACCTAAAACTCCAGAAAAGTTGCTTAACTAATAGTTATAAAAGTCTAGCATCACCCTCTTCGGTTGGCATTTTAATGAACTGAGGTCTCAGAGCCGCTATTGCTCTAGTAACTTTATGAATGATTGTACTGGCCGTACCTTTCTCACTTTGAATATATCTCCAATAACTATTTAGAAGCTCCCTGTCGCATAAAGCCTTAAAGTTATTAGTATGATGAAACTCGAATTCAGAGCATGATTTCACTTAGTTTGTGATTGTAATTGGAGACCAAACCTCTGTTCCGTTTCTTCGAAATATCTTTTATTATAAGCAAAATTGTACTTTGAATTTTTTATCATTCAGTTCTAAAAACGGATTGTTTCTCTCATGAAATACAAGAGGAGCATGATGAAATTCAGCATCGGATGAGATGTCGGAATAATCAGATATTTATACAATATACCACTTGTAAGGTCAACCTAACATAACCTGCAGTTGAACGCAACTCTGTATGTTGTTATTACGCGGAAATGAAATGTGAAGAATTGAAGAAAGTTTATATACATGAAATTAAAATAAAAGTGACTCAGCATTTTAATTATAAATGAAACTATTATACATCTGTACTCTGGGAAATGTTTTAATTAACACTTTCCAAACGATGCTTAGTGCTTTAACTTGTGAAATTTCGAGAGTTAGATTTAATTTGAGGATAGGGCGAAATAATCTTAGATTAATGTTTATACAACCAAAATTTCCCAACCAAGTTAAGCATAACTGACGGTTAATTTTATGCCCTAAACTTAAGTTACTCTTTATACAATTGGCCGCAATTCTTTTTTATATTTAATAGTTCTTGTTTACACAAAAGTTTTCGTTGTGGTTTTCAAACTCTAATATTTCTGACCTCTTTATAAGCGTATTTTATTTGTTTTTATAATTTTTTCAGCCCTTTTCTTACTACTCAGCTCTTTTTTTACAACATATGCATTTATATTTCCTTTTTAGATGTGTAATATATATTTGGTGATGATAGCATTTCTGATTCTACTCCCGAAATAAACTTTTTTTCTTCTACAACAAATGTTTGGTCACAATGGCAAGCGCTTAGGTTTTTATTTAATCCCCTATGGTTTACATTAATTTTCCATGCAATATAAAAAGTTTTGCTCCATGTTATACACTTCTTTACATTGAAAATTTTAGATAAAATAGCAAATTGGTGTTAATCTTTTGCTGAAGAGTGTTGTTTATAACATTTTTATTTTTATTCTGTAATAAATCGTTTTAATTGTGTTCGTTTTAACAATTAAAACGTAATTAATATATTAAAACATATTTTGACTGTTGACTTAAATTTTTGAAATACACGATCGCTTGTATTTATTTATTAGTCACTATTAAAATGTATAATATTTTCTTTTCTAATATTTTTGCAACATGATATCTATTAATGTTACATATATAAAAATATTTCAAGAAAGCGGACGCTAATTTTCAGATGCACTGCGAAAGTGCGGGAAATAGACAAAGAACTCCAAAATGACTGCAGAAGGTAGAGCGTTTCACGAATGGTACCAGCTGCAGCACTGACCACTGAAGAATCTCAGTGTTAGAGCAAGCCAAAGAAACTGCCACACACTGACATCAATCTTACTAAGGAGAACTTTCGCGGTTTACCCACATCCAGACTATTAGCTTGACTTGAAATCGCCAATAAGAAAACAGCAATAGTTGATCAAGGCCAGGTTCGGTACCAACCGGAAAAACCAACAGTATTTCAAGAGAAAGTGATAAGATGCCTCGAAACTGAAATGTAAGAAAAATAATGTTCCGCCGCAGCTGTGTGCAGTGGCCGTGATGCTCCTCAGAGTATGGAAAAGCATTTGCGGAAACACGACACGGTTTATTTCGAACTCAATATGAATCAGCTGTTTTGTTGGACAGCTCTACATATCCTTAAATTTTACTCAGAGAGTGTAATGCATGGGCAGGCAGTGCAGTATTGCTAATAGAGTCTTTCAAAAGTCATTTCAAACTTTAATGCATAGTAAATATCATAATAATTGGGGGAAATAATCATTGTGTGGGGAAAAACAACAAGATTTGCATTTGACAATTCATTGAAAATGTACACCATATGCTATGCACAGCAACTACTTGGAACATTCCAAATTTCTTAATCGATGGCATTTTTCAGTTGCTGCAGGGTTGTTAAGTGTGTCAGAAAAACTCGTTCTTTAGGATACCCCATTAACCAAAGTAAGCCTAATTGAAATATGGACACTGCCACAGATGGCCGAGGTCATCAAGGCGCGGACTCATGAGCGGGAGGTCTGGTGTTCGATTCCCAGGACCTTCCTCCCTGACTGGGTTTTTTTCTAGGCTTTCCTCAGTGCTCATAAATGGCAAATGCCGGAGAGATACCGTAAACTTAGACCTGGATCATTTCCTTCCTTTCCTTTTCTTTCCCAACTTATTTCATCTCGTGGATCACCAGTGTCCACTGCCTGTGGTGCCTCAGTGGTAAAAACGGGCGTTAAACACTATTCAAAAATAAATAAATAAATAAATAAATAAATAAATAAATAATGGAGGTCGTAGAGGTCATATTGTTGAATAGTGCCAATGGTGAGATAATCGCCAACGATCCGTATAATTAATTTCTGTTAATCTCTGATATAAATAAGGCAAAATCATATTTTTTCCACTATTTACTTTCTTGTTCTTGTTCTTTCTCTATCCCTTATGCCTCTTAGGCGTCGGGTTTCTTCAGTCACATTCTAAACTCTCCTCTATATTCTGTCGGTCCTGGTGGTGTAGTGGTAACCATACTTGCCCCCTAAACCCAAGATCGCGGGTTCAATCCCGGCCAGGATCGATGGATAAAAATCCAATGGTATGGCTTCCTTAGGAAGAGAAGTAAAGCCGTGGTATCCGTGTCGCAGATTTACGGCTCGAAAAAAAAACCTAAAGCCTGAAACAGAGGCCTCTGAGCAAAATTTACCGGCCGTTTGACGCCTTGAATTGAATGGGAAGCTGATGACCTGAAATTTTGAAGAGCATGCGTAAATAAAACCAATAAAAAATCCTCTATCTTCTACCATTTCTTGCAGTTCTCTTATCGACTTCCTATGACTGTGTGTCAATCTCTCCATGTATTGCTTCCACTACAATTTTGGTCTTCTCCTACTTCTTCCTCCTTTCGGCTTGCTTCATATACTCTCCTCAGCAATCCACCTCTGTCGTTCATAGCACATGCCCAAACCATCTCAGTTGATTTCTTTCCGTTGTAGTAATTACATTTTCCTGATTTAAACTCTCCCTTATTATTTTATTTCTTACTTGATCTCTTCTCATTTTTCTTTGAATGCAAATAATGGTTTTAGTTTATACGAATAAAGTTTAAGATATTTTCTTAACTTTCTACAAACTGTACTATTACTTCTTAAGGATGAGTTTATTAAAAAAAAATTAAAAAAAAAAACCAAGCTGCTAGGATCCAGGGGCAGAGGCATGGATGCAGACGGGGTCTCTAAGGATGTTCCCAGACAAAACACTAGAAAACTAGCGGGACCCACCCTTAAAGGAATTCCAGTCTCTCAGAAGCTCCTCTTTCACCCAGACAGAGAACTAAAGCGCAAGCCACAGTTACATCGCACACTACACCGCCTATCTTTCCTGGCACTTTCAACCCTATGACAGAACCAACATAAAATGAGATGAAATTGGAGAGCGGAAAATTTGTAGGAAAATTTTCATACCAGTATTCGCTTCAGCAACCACGGAAAACCACGAAAAAGCCTAAGGGCAGGATAGTCGGCCCCAAGGAACTCCCTGAATGCAAGTATAAGCATTTCCGCATAAATCACCTTTCTCAGAACCGAGTAATTTCCTCAAGTCACTTTCTCGTTTCCAGGAAGATCACTCGCAAGATGCCCACCGCAGTCGTGGACGAAACGTCTTTGAAAAGGAGGAGGAGAAGCTTATTGTACCACGGCCTTACAACCCAGAAGACTCAGTTCATATAATTTCGTCAAGCTTTCTGGTCATGTCCTCATAATTACAAACAGTACATGAATCTTTTCTTAAATTGTCTGATTCTAAATTTTCTCAGACACTGAAAAATACTTCCATTGCTTTCATAAGAACATTGAACCAGCTATAAACTTAACATTTAATGGTAGAACCATGGTTTGCTATTTAAAAATACTATAGCAGTACCAATAAAAATATTAGTGTTTTAATCTTTAACGAAATCCAACTTTTTTTTTCTCAACACAGTGATTTTGTTTCGTCTCATCTCTCAATTATTATAATATTTATAACGCTTTTATATTTGAAATTACTTTTAAAAGACCCCATATTTTTGTGATGGGATGCTATCTTTGTATTTTTAAAGGTCTTGTGGAACCTCTTGCAGGGTGTTTCAAAGCGACGCTTATAGGTGTATGCAATGCTAGAACAGTTTTGTTTCGACAACCTCGCAAGAAATCTAAAGCGAGTACATACACAAACTCGGTACCAAATAGCAGAAAATGTAAAACTATTTATGTATTTTATTCAGAATATCTGTTGAAAATGTTTGATTAAATTTGAATTGAGACCCTTAGAAGCCAAATGGTACAAGTAACATAAGGTAAATTTTGAGTAAATGATGTTCAAAGTTGAAACACTCCAGAAAATTTCATGATCAAGTTAAGGGGAAAAGAGTTATTTGCACACTGTTGAAGCTTAATTGCCTAACTTTCCCAGGACAATCAATGCTGAACTGTCAGGTAATTCTTTTTTACCACTATTCTTTTTAAAACAGTAGCTCTTATACCCCTTGGCCTCCAACGAACATATATTGTAACCTGGGCAAATGAAATAAAATGACTGACTTTCTCTTATGTTTATTACAATTAATATGCTACTTTACAGAACACATTAACATTTTAACTAAACAATAAATCTCTGTCCTTTTTTAATATTAATAAACGTTTATTGTTTAAGAACGTCGATCCTGGTGGTGTAGTGGTAACCATACTTGCCTCCTACATCCAAGATCGCGGGTTCGAACCCGGCCAGGACTGATGGATTTTTTCGGGCGTAAAAATCGTAAGTATGGCTTCCTTCGGAAGGGAAGTAAAGCCGTGAGTCCCGTGTGGTACATTTACGGCACTAAAAAGAACCTCAAGCCTGAAAGAGAGGCCTTTGAGCAAAATCTGTCGGCCGTTTCACGCCCAGAGTTGAATGGGACGCTGATGACCTGAGATGTTAAAGAGCGTCCATAAATAAATCAATCAATGTTTAATAACTAATAGTTACATTTTAATGGCAGGAGATAACTATTAATACTTTGAGTTGAACATAATTATGGCGGAGTCTGTTTCTAACATCTTGTCATGACGATCATCTACTCCATGATTTTTATTAATTGGTTCCAAACTTCTGGAAGCATCGTGGTGTGGAAGTTTGTGGTAACACTTGTGATGTACTGGTGGCTTGGCTAAGGAAAAGAGAGCCTGCAGGTCTTTGTACTTCAGATATTTTAACTTAGGTGTTTTATTATTTATTTTTAGAGCAGGGAAGACACTGATATTTTTGCAGCAATGATGCGCTTTCTTGCAATCAACATTTTGAAAATCTTTCGATTCTTCATTGAGAGATTCTTTGTAAAATAAGATGAAGGGTGTGCTCTTTTAAAAATGTGTGATGAAATCATTGGCAGTCATCTGGACTATCTAAATTTTCCTGCTGGCCTTGGAAATCATTAATGCCCAATCATCAGGTACAAAATTCCACGGTTTTTCTCTGACAACCTTTTCAATAATTCCAAAATCTTGGTCGCATTCCATACGGGAATGTCCAAATATAATGAATATGAGACCTACAGTTTAAATGTGTGTATTCTGGGTAATGTAATGCCAAAACTTTACTAAGAGTTTACTTTTGTTTGGATTCCCAGCATTGTCACTTAAAGCTGTGATGTGTTTAACTGTTGTGGTCAATCTATTGGAATAGTGTAAAAGACAGGACGCAATTTCTTGGCATCCACGTGCAGCTTGACTCTCATGCCAAATGTACATCATTGCCATTCCAGAGGCTAAATCATGAATACAAAAATTATGGGTCCACAGCTGTCTTGCATAATACGCTCTGCTGCAAGAAAGCACAGGTATAAGGAGTGTCTTCTGTAGGTCAAAACAAATTGCTATTTGCGAACTGTCATTTTTGAACATTCTTTTGCCCTGTTTTTAGCTTCTCTAGCTGCCTGTGCCTTTTGCAAATGCAATTCTTTTTCAAACAGTAAGCGTTCGAGCATTTTTTGGGTCTCCATGAACTAACAAATTATGCAACCTGTCACACAAGTATATGTACAAGTGAATGGAAACCCAGATTAAAGGCTGTATTGAACATAAGTCTATAGTAACTGTCTTTAACACATGGTAAATACTTTTCTGCACAAAAATCTGTATAGACTTCATACACTTTCGTATATTTAGTCTAAGATTCAAGTAATTAATGTTAGGAAAATTGTTTCTACTGTAGTAATTGCTGCATTTTGGAAATGAGTTTATATGGTCCTTAAAAATCTGAACTTGTGCATCAGGAATCTTATTTCCTGGCTTTTTGTGTTCTTACAATGCAACACATTGGTAATACGCTTGTTACTTATATCCAACGTCGACAAGAAAATTTGTTTACATATCCTGAATTGTTTCAGAATGTAAGTGCAGCTTACTTTTTTGCATCCATGGCCCCTCTTTTTGGCCGCATTGGCTCTTGAACTAAAATGGATGAATTAATGAATGATGTTTGGAAATTCCAGCTTCCTAGCTTCCAGAGCTCATCAGATATTTGTTGTGTATTATAATATAATAATAATAATAATAATAATAATATACTATAAAGAACCAATTTTAAAGTAAATAGCTTCTCTCAAAGAATCATCCTGCTAAACAAAGACATCTGTGCAATCATTTAGCAGCCAACAGATACAAATGCAAGTATACTCTTTGGCTTCCAAAGAAAGCACATAATGGTCTTTTTTCAGCCACTAGAGTTTAGCAGCAGATTGCTTGTTACTTGCAACTCTTGGTCATTCAGATTTGTACCTGTTTTAACTACTACAATCTACACTTAACTCTAAAATGAGCAATTTGTCACTTGTACCCCTTGGCTTCTAAGGGTCTCAATTAGGAGGCATTTGCACCTCCAGTCTATGGAGTGTTATTACAGAATTGTCTTGAGAGAGAAGAAAAGCTAATTATATCTGTAAATATCTCAGCCTCAACAATTAAAGAAGGGAATGCGTGCTGTAGCTGCATCCAGTTGTCCAAAGTAAGTCTCATACGTGGAACTGTTTCAGAACATTCATCAAAACACAGCCTTAGTGCGAGCAGTCTGAGATGGTGCTTCATTCAAATGGCGTCACAACGTTTGCTGCGTCATTCATCCTGATGAGATGCATTCTTTTGCTTTTTGCATAGAAAGCCTTTGCTTTAACTGGCTGGTGATTTATGGTGTACCGCGAACGGAAGGAATATAAACACGGTCAAAACTTGGGAACAATAGCTACGGAATCTGCTGGGTTTTTTCCCTCTCTCTTTTACTCTCATTTTCTTTGTTCCCCTTCATTACCAATTAAAGAAGTTTTTCCAAAACAGAGATAGCTATATTTATTTTTACATTTTCAGCAGCTGTTGTTCCATCTGTGTAGTCTTCATCATTATACTACACAAATACTTTTGTGTAAAATATTATATTAACGTTTATTTCGAACAGTAATTTCAGCTTCCATTCTTATTTCAATAATTACTTTTCTCTGACTTCTTCAAGCAGGTAGTTTATGCGGTAACGCTTGATGTAAATTATGGGTGATTTCTTCGAACACTTCATTCTAATGGGGCATCTATATTCTTCATTTGCATTTATCTACACATTGGGAATAGCATTCAAAAGTCCCGGGTTCAAATCCTTTGTGGCCGGCTATCCTTACCTTAGGTTTTTTCGTGGTTTCCCCTGGTTACTTAGGCGAATACTTGGATGAATATTTACATTATACAAAAGTTCCGCTCTCCCATTTCATATCATCTCATTCCGTTAGTTCTGTTACAGGATCGAAAGTGCCAGGGTGAGGTCGGCCAAGATGTGACGGTGGCCGGCGCTCCAGCTTCTGGTATAAAACAGGCCCTTCTGAAGGGCTCGAATTCCTTGGAGGGAGAAGGCACCCGGTGTCTCCCGCCTCCTGGAGGTGCTCCCACCCAGGACGCAAGGTTAATAACCAAAACATTCTCTTTCGTCTCTAGCAATCCAATCCAATCTTTACTGAAAACCTCATTCAAATATGCCAGTGCGTTACACAGATGGCCCAGACGCGGTCCGAATCCAGCCATAATCATCCTCTCAAAGAAATTTTGCAAGTTTTCCTTGCAAATGCCGTGGAGATAGCCTAAACTGGGGCGCATCCTACCTAAATTTCCTTTATCGATTTCATCTCATGTATCGTCAGTGTCTATAGTTTCTATTCTATCCACAGTAGCAAAAATCGTAATTTAAACTGTTAAAAACTGTCAAGCCTAACATGAAGGAAAGACAAAAAGAAACATCGCTTATGAAGCACAGATTCAACACAAAATAAATATTATTATGCACAAATTTTCTTCATGTAGACTTATAAAGCTCTATAAAAATAACTGTAAACGCTCTTTGGTGAATAGAATCCCCAAAACATAAGCATTGTAATAGGTTCGTCCATTTAAAAATGGCGCAAAAATCTTATGTTGAGATAATTGCAATCAAAAGATTGTACTTGGAAAAAAGAAAATTCACATTTGGGGTACTTCAAGCAGAAATTTAGAACGGCAATACAGTAAATGTTACTAGAAAGAGTGATATACTTCATAAACAATCTTGTAACTGCTCAAAGAAAGCAGTACAAATATAACATTTCATTAAGGACACTAAATATTTATGCTTTAATTTCCACTTGCGTTTGCACCTTCTAATTTCATATTCCATTCTCAGTTACCAAAAACCAGCATATTTATGACTAACGCAACGATTTAAAGTTCTGTGCGCCTTGGTCTGGCACACTTGAAAGTTAATTTTATTGTTTCCTTGGATTAACTTCAAATTTTGATATAGTTGTTATGAAATTCGCGAACTAAGAGACTCACTCAGACGATATTGACCATATCTAATAGCAATGTTGGTTACTCTGAAAAATAGCTGAAAGGTGGTAAACAAAATGCTGTTGAGAGACAAAACATAATTTCTTTGTTTTGGTTTGGTTGCATAAAAGTGGGTTTCTCTGAGCATTATACCATCATTCTACTATTTCTTTGCGATTAGAAGTATATTATATTATAAATAAAATCGTTTACTGCTTATTCTTTACGTATTATTCGCGCAAATACTGTAAGTAAGCTCAAAAGGTATGTGTAGCATAGGCTAGATAATCGAGTTTAGGTTTATTGGTGTTTATTATAATTCAGTTAGAACATAGAGGTTTGTGCAAATATGAACACACTTAGTGGCCATTATTTGAACAGGAAGAAGCCTAGCAAACGTGTGAAGAAAATCTGTATACATTATCACAAAAGAATCAGAAAATAAAGGGACTGTTGTGCAATGTCGTGACAGTAAAAAAGAAGTTCCTGCAGCTGAAAATGTGATAATCCAACCCTCCTCCTCCCATAATACGCAGTCACAATTTAATAAACTTATGAAAATGGAAATTGCAAACACAGAAAATAGTGAATGTTACATGATAGTTCACAGCAGCCTGTGGAAGGAAATTTTCAAATGGTGTGAGTGTGCAGACAGTTTATGGGTCTTTTGAACTGTAAGTAGAAACCCAAAGCTCACTGTGTTTTGAATGTAAACTATGTTCATTGCAAGCCAGTCTTTGGTACATAGGCAAGATCTGTTGTATCACCTCTGCATCAGCATCTCACTGATGATAAAATGTACAGTTCAATGTGAAACGTGAGGCAAGTCAAACTCAAAGTATGACAGAAGCATCTACCACAGCATCAGGACAAAAATAGTCGGTTGGAGCAAATAGTTGGCGTATCCAGGAGAAAAACGACTGTTAGAAGACTGAAATTGATCAAAACTAGAGCAGAGGCAAGAAAGAAAGAAGCAGAGGGATTGATGTATGTTTCCGGGCAGTTCTAGATTACCAAGGTATTTTTCTTTATATTTCAATTTTCAAATTTTTTTTCCTCCAATATTTTTCCCGGCGTTTTGTAATAGTCAAATTGCTCTATGCAATGCAAATTTCAATCAAAAGTCCTGATATTTTCTGCACTGATGTAGAAATAGTAAGCAAACTGGTTTTAGCTTTTTTAGTACAACCGATACTTATTGCATTATTAAATATTTTACACGATACTTAAAGCAAAATTCGAGGAAAAGCATTACAATATATTTTAAATATTTTATAGCCAAAATAATGAGAATTTCCTTTAAAGTTCAAATCATATTTTTATGTTGGTTTCATGGTGTAGAAATTAAATTAAAATTCATTGCGAGGAGCATTTTGTAAAATTGCAAAATTAGCGATTTTGTTATTACATATTTGCAGTCATAGTTGTGAATGACAGTTGCATTGTCCTATGATCGAATATTTCATTTTATATTTACAAGTTAGTCCAATATCCTAACTTTTCGTTGCCATAAATTAGTTGGATGCATGCTTTTTCTTTTTCCGCACTATGAATAGATATTTAAATTTCCGAAGTTAAAATATGGGCTCACATTTCTTATTCAGTCACTCCTCATGTTTGAGGCATAACCAGTGTTGCTTTTCATAAGAATTTAATTGAAAGTGTAATCCAGAAGAATGTGGCGCACAGTAACCATTCGTTGAGCAATGAAGAATATAAAGACACGTGAAAAATTTAGGAATAGCGATATATTCCACAACCAATGCACAAACCACTTAAAAGCTCAAGCCTATACCCCAATTAAAGTTATAAATATAATAGTCCCTATTAAGAAAAAAGTTACTTTGAGCTTTAATGGTGTAAGTAAGAATTGCCAAATGATTCTGGACTTGTATTTTTCTTCTTGAATTATGTACATTTATTTGTATTGCATTTTAATCATTAAGTCAAGAGAATTATAGTCAGGCTTTTGATTGAACTCTGTGAACCAATTTTCTCCTATACCGTCCTGTAGATATTACTTTCGGAATTCACTAAGATTCGTTAAATGGTTATGCACGATATCGCTTCTAACAACATTGCACCAACTAATTATTATTGTTATTATTATTATTATTATTATTATTATTATTATTATTATTATTACAAATTATTTAATTACTATTTCTTCAGTATATATTTTGTTTAAACGATGAAAATTCGAACCATACTATTCTACTTTATTTACTACGGTTAGTGCCCTGAAATCTCTGGTACAAATTGTAGATTTATAGCAAATCTTGCAACTGTCAAGAAGTGGTCACGGCTTCAGGTTTAGGAATTCTTAGCCAAAAAGAAAACAGTAAAATATCGTGAATTGGATTACCAATTTTTATATATAGCATGAATCTTACTTGAGTTTTGTTCCTATTAATTTTCCATGGTATTTCCTGAATTTGCCATAATTTTAACTGTAATTATATATATGAATAGATGTTTGTAAAATTTTGTTCTCTACTTATATTTCTTGCGCACAATCTCTGGTGGAAAAAGCTATACAAATATGCCTATTAATTCTGTCTTATAAAACCACGGATAATTTTATGTTAAATGTTATATTTAGAGTGTACTAAATTAATTTTTTTGTATTATCAGTATATTTCTATCAATTGAAGCTAGCGTCAGAAATTAAGGTTAGAATATTAGTGATAATATACTGTGAAGAACCTGGAGAGATTAACGCCCGAATAGGCAGGCGCCTCTCTGCGTTGCAGGCATGTTAAAAGCTTGAAGGCAAATAATTAAGATGAAAAGCAGAGGTGGCAAGCAAAAGAGGGAGTGTGTGTAGGAGGGTGTATGTAGGTGTTTGTATGTGACATGTATGCGCGTGTGTACATATGTGGGCGGACAACAGACTGAGAAGTTTGCTGGAATACGATGTGGCAACTTGTGCGTTACACTCTTTTCAGTTTATCCACAGTGCTTGCAGTGGAATATATTTACAGATACTTTCCATGGAAGGTGTTATCTCTTATGTAACGCTTAACATTATTAGCATCTCTGGTGTAAGCCATATTAGTGAAGCATTGCTTTATTCCTTTCTTATTTAAATTATGTGTTTAGATGTGCGAGTCTTAATAATTTTAATTTTCAGATATCATTACTAGTAAGAGTTTTTCTTCCTAACTTGAATAAACTGATATATTATTTGTATTGCGTATGGCAAGAGATTTATGAGATCTAAAGTTTTTCTCGCGGCCTGCTATATAAAAATGTCTCGGAATTCCAGCCATGTTAGTTTTATATATTAGATGTTTAGCAATAAAACAATTTTCTAGCATTCTGGTTTGTAATTCTATCATGGTCGTTTCGACTTTGTATCCATGTTCGAGTTTCTTTAGAGCATCTTCAAAAGCCAAGCATTATTAGTCCTAAGATGGCTCAAATTGTTTGGTTCAAACGATGTGGTTTATACTTTTATTCGAGAAGTTTTCATGCTGAAGGAAACTCAAATAGCTTTGAAACTTCATTCATAACAATTTGTATTTTGAAGAATTTAGCCGACACAGGACTTACTTATTAGTAAATAGTAAACCTTCTCAATTTCTGCTATCTTGAAAATTGTAGTGACAATGTTCTTTATTCAAAACAAGCGGCTGGAAATGAAAGAAGGGAACCACATAGTGTTATTTTCTGCATAGCTACTGATCACTTTCAAGAACGCTTTACCTTTATATCCGTAAATCACAAGGAATTATGCACGAACACTCACAATATCTAGTCAGAAAGTCTTAAATTTCCAATTTTCAAATATTTTGATACTTGGAAAATGTGTTTAATTTTTATAGTCATTCATAGTTTATGATCAATAAGATACACCACATTTTCGAGCTTGAAGGATTATTCAACGTCAAACATAAAACGTTTAAACAATTTTATTTCGAGCTGCATTACCCTGAAGATTCTTGACTGATGCAAAATAAGCATAAACAATTATGTCTAATAATAATAATAATAAACAAAGTAATTTGAGCATCTTTTACTTTAAATTAACAGCACTTTATTTTTGTATCCAAATTTAACCCTAATTTCCAAATGATGCCAATCGTACTTTAGGAACAAAAGAGAAATTATTATAATTCAGAAATTAAATCATAAAAACATTGAAAAAATCGTTCAATTATTAAAAATTCTTTCTTCGTTTTGCTCTAAAGAAATTAAAATTATATTTATACCAATATAAGACACCAAAAAAACTTGAAATACCATTTACCAAATGTACTTAGGGCATTTGAAGCTGCAGTATCAATTCTATCTCTATCATATGGTTGAGAAGAAACGATAATGCTGAATAGGAGGAAGGAAACAAGAATGCTTAATCTGTATGAGCAGTGTTCATAGAATTTCAAGCTTGCATTAGCTTGTCGTTACATGTCTTAGAAATACTGTTATTGTTTTAGTACAAATAGACTTTAAATGCCGTAGCTATCCCGCACTTTGTTATACATAAAATGCAGATATCGATGGCGATTTATATTCGCATATGAGGAGTATAGGAAACGGTGTCTTCTTAAAGCTCTGCAAAACCACGTTCTATTGATTTGTTTTATCGAAGAACATGTGCCAAAGCTGATCAACCAGCAGAATCGCTTTTGTATGACATTTCGGAGTCTCACTGCATCTATGTCCTCAGAAAGACGAAAACTAAGGTTCCTTATTGGTCACGGCTAGGGACGTGAGCTGAAATTAGCTGTCATACCGGGCGATTCTGTATTTCGACGTTAGACAAATTATATGATACAACTTCAAACTACATATTTAATAATGAATATATTCATCTTTATACTATTTCTATAATTTTAAAAAGAAATTCCCCCAAAAGCTGTGGATGTTTCATATAGATATCTGAATTATTCAAATTATGTATTCGTAACGTCTTAATGAATTTTGGTGATATCATTATTCCCTTGACCAGTGTTCCTGCATAAAATACCAGGTATGCGACGAGCCTTCCTCTGCATCGTAATATATTAAATTTAAATATTTTTATTTCTACGAATGCACCGAATAAATAAGATAACTATAATGTCCGCGAAATTTAACGCTTATTTGTGAAACACTAATACGCAATTTAACTTTTGTAATGGTAAGACGCAACTATTACATGTATAGCGCAAAGGTGTTATAGCATGCGCGTTTGAGGGAATTATGATTTGATGTGCCAGTATAATTTATGCTGTGTTATGAGGATAAGAAGATTGCAGAACGCTATACTAGACTCCAAACTTCAGTGGAAAGTTAGAAACATTTATACATCGGAACAAGTGGCAGCTCGTGGTCCCATTAGAAGGGTGGGTCAGGGGCATAACCGCATGACACCAAATGGCCTAGGGGAAGGTCTCTTTTATCAAGCCTTACTCCTTCCCAACATTCATAAATACAGCGCCATCGTACGTTTGTTCTATAAACATCATCTATAAACATTCTTTTTAATTCAGCTATTAAAGTACACCTTAAGCCTTCTGCAGTCAATTCAGAAACTGCAATGAATTTTTCAACCGGTTTACCCCGACTTGTAATGTCACAAAAATTGTGACATGCATGTAATACAAGTATCTGTAATTTCGTCGGTCTGTACAGAAACGAAAACTTTCCCTTTCTGTTTCTTTCCTAATCTCATTCCTATAAACGAGATACGTTTCTCACTTCACTCGCTGAGCCAAGATTTGTTTAACCATAAAAGCTCAGTTTTGTACCGTCTTGATCAGTAAGATCCTATAGCTTTCCGTTGATGAGGTCCAAATCGTTTCACTTCCAACTTTACAGTTAAACATAGATGCTGAAATAGAGTCTTCAATGAAAAGTCCACTTTGTTAATTGCCACAAAACAGATAAACATTTTGTAGCTTAACAATTACTCTGTGAAAGTCAACTTACCAGTGACAAACAGTGAGGAAGACACCCAATTTCAAAGAGCCAAAACAACCGCTAGTCAGTTAAACGTTGTATCAGTAACCCCTTAATATTTGGTTCATAATAAAAGAGAGAATATCAAGCGCTGGCCATTAGCCGACTTCCTGCTGGCCCAAGAGAACGCAGAAATAAGCAGGAGAAAGGCTAACCCATCTTGAAGAAAGACAAATGTAAGTACTTGTAATTCTATGTTGACCAATGAAGGTATAAGTTAAAGCGTAAAATATTCCGTATTGGCCCATGAGCTTACCTCGTTAACGGAGTACTCGCGCCTATTGCGCAAGATACAATTAAGTACTATTCGGTTATACGTCGCTGTTTTCATGCACTTTTTGTTTAAAAGTTGACTAGGAGAAGAGAAAAGAATAAATAATTATGGCACTTTCTTTGGGGAGGGGGGCTCGAGCCCATCTGGCCCTTGTTGACGGGCCACTCCTGGTCGGGACCATCAATAAGATGAAGGCATCACCAGCAACCACCATTCATCAGCTGAAGGTAATAATCTTTCACTGTCAGATTTTGAATATGTTCCCATAATGACACAAGTGAGAGGAAACTATTAGATGAAGAATTATGTGCTGACAAAGAGGCTGGGTGTGTAATTCAACCCATGGGATAATTTACATTCTTGCGTTGCGTACTGTTATGTTTCTACCTTATGTCTCCCTCTAAAAATACTGCACTAAACCGGCGAACGAGGCTTCCCGACAGCTACAAAGATATCACTTATTCCTTAATACTAAATATAAAGGCATAGGAAATTTTCTTACATTTAGATAAAGACTAGGAACATAGAAAATTGTTCAAAACGTACATTTTCAAAATTACTTTGCCGCCTGTTATCTAAGAAATGTGCTTACTGAATTTCAGCGTTTTATAGACCACAATCTTGAGCGAGGCTTGTATAATTTTAGCGTTCTATTTAGCTAGAGTTAGGAATTGAGACATTGTTGCTGGAAGTTATTGAACACAGTACGACTTTTCTTAAGATGAGCGTAACCAAACTTGGCTAACCACGATGTTTTTGTATTCTCATATTCATGCGAACAAGTGTTCTCAAAGATTAGGAAAACGGGTTTTGGAAACCGATTTGCTGATGATGAACGTCTTATCTTCTATTTTAAGATCTCTTCCACACAATTTAACGAAGATAATGAAAATGTGCTGTAAATTTTGCATAGTTTCAGTAATTTCAAACCTTTTCATACTTAAATGTCTAATTAATTTAGTATACATTAATGTTTATTTTGTCAACACAGTATATTTAAACTTAATCATTGTGTGTTGAAATATTTCGTTTATATAAATAGGTATAAATGCAATTAGTGTCCATAAGTTTTTCCCAAACTACATGAAATATTGTTTAACTCCTTATAGTATGGTATATAATTGACTAGCTCAGATTTGCTTATTTATATTATTACTTAGCTGATAAGTGTTTAGTCCTAAATATGTTGAATTATATTTGATAAATGTAATTCAGAACAAATTTTACTTGATATATACTCAAGTATATTTAACTAGACTGATTTGTTTTTAGCAAAATGAAATGTATTTATTTAAATTAATCTGTGTAAAATTTAATTGACTTGTATTTAATTAGTTTCACGTATTTAATTAGGTTGGTGTGTAACTAGCCAGATTAGCATGCTTTTAATTAGCTAAAATGTTCTTAGTTAATTTAATATGTTTAAAGTTAAATTAACATATATTTAATTAGTGTGACCATTTAACTAGGCTGATGTGTAAATAACTAGAATGACATATTTTAGCTAGATAAATGTATTCAATTAAGTTAATGTGTGTAAAATTAAATTGACTAGTATTTAATTAGTGTGACATGTTTAACTAGGTTGATGTGTTATCTAGCCAGACATGCTCTTAGTTAGATGAAATATGTTTAGTCAAGTTAATTGGCGTGTAAACACATATAAAATTGATTTGACATATATTTAAATTAGAGCTATTTATTTAATTATAGATTGGCATGTACTTACTGGTTTCTTTTAAGTATTTTACTGTAAATAATCATTGTATTTTTATTATTCTTTATTGGCACCGGATGTAAGCCCAAGGCAGTTAATAAATACATACATGTCGGTCTATTATGTGTGTTTGTAATTTTCTATGCATTTTTCAAGAAAAATTAATGCCCGCAGTTTTCTATATGTTTCTCTTATAAGTTTACTCAGCACTGCATAGCAGAAAATGTATGACATTTATGTATATTACAAGTTGCAGTAAAATGCATTTTGAAATGCTGTTTTGTTTAGTTATTAATTCCATTACTTCTGCTATCTATGTTCCTTAGAAACAATCAGAGAGGAAGAATAAAGAGATTCTGATAGTCCTCAGGTCTGTTCTAGATCCTGTATGAATCAGGTACACCACACTGTAGACACGCACGCAATGGTATGGAAATGTAGTGCACCTTTCGCATAGCCACGCCTAGTAGACTGCAGGCAAGGAACAAACACATTAAAGCTAATCCATGCATGGCCTGTTCTCATAGTTCTATTAATAAAATCCAGTATAGGCGTTTCACCTTTAAGAACGTTACTTCGTTCTCGTGTTGACATTACTAGCTGCAGCGAATATCAAGTATTTACTTAGCGTGCAAGCCCCCATCATGTTAGGTTGAACAAAAGATAATGCTCGCTGTTTCCATCGCGGTTCCAGTCAATTCCTCTTGTTGTAGGTTGTTAGCCTCGCCATGGCTGCCCACTCCTCAATATACATGCACAAGGTATGACCTTGGGTTCGAATCCTACCGCCTCTCTGCTAACAGAAGGCGTGGCTGAATATGTTTACTTCATAACGCCTCAAAAGTACTAGTCATGCTAAGCACTGTTAGAAATATTTCTTGTAACGTACACTCTGTGCAATGCTGGGGCACCGCGGCTGAAAAACGGTCAACTACAGAAGTCAACAAGGTCACAGACACTAGAAATTGATTAATGAACCATAATCTTTATGAAAAATAAACCAATGAAGCACTGAGCTGCATAGTCCACAAAGCTGCATCCAGACTACAGAATCCGAGAGGAGGGAGTGTTAAAGAAGTGTGCCTATAAGGAGGTTGGCAGCCTTGTTATATTTCTAATGGGTTAAATTGTACATTTTCAAAATAGTTGTTGCCGTTGTAGCCCTATAGAAATCTAGTAAATTCTAGAAATCTGTTATCTTTGAAATCAGACATTAAAGTATTTCAATAGCAAGTTGGCAGTTGAAAATAAACCAATCGACGAGTTTCAGTTGTTCAAATTGTATTTGTTTTTTTTTGTGGATATTATTTGGTAGTAACAATAGAAGGGAACAATAATTAGTGCACACCTACCATGTCAAGATAGCTCCATTCTTATGTCTAGTATCTTTTGACGACAAAAACTAATGCGTAACTAAATTTCGTTCAAAGACAGCTTTGCATGGAAATAAAAATGCTACTTTTTTATTTATTTGGTTTATTTACGAGCGCCTTTAACATTTCAGGCATTCCATCTGATAAATTTTGCTCAGAGGCCTCTTCTTTCAGGCTTGATGACCTTTTACCGGCCGTAAATCTACGACACGGTGTCCACGACTTAACTTCCCTTTCGAAGGAAGATATACTTAGGTTTTCACTCCCGAAAAAATGTATCGGTTCAGGCGATCGGGTATACGACGCAAGCAGGGCTACCACTAGACCACCAGGACCGATGATCTGCTATAAAAATTAATGTATTATAACCAGCAATCTTCAGTGCTTTAACTAACATTGAGAATCTTCTGTAATTTTAAAAAAGGTTCTCATATTTATAATGAAACTGAAAGTATAATTTTATTCAAGCATAAATCAAGACCTCATACAAGAAAAGAAGTTTCGTCATGGTGGAATTGAATCTTTAATTTGCGCCAAATATGGCCGCAGGAACTCCTGAAACAGATCCTGTCTATGCGTCGTGCAAGAGGTTTATAATTATGGAGTTGAGCAGTGCGTGCAAAAAATATCGCAGGAGAAATTCAGATGGTAATACCTGCCTGAGATGAAATGCTCAACATGAGCAATTTTTTGTGCGCATTCTGTTCATGGAATGTCCATATATTAACCAATGATCGACTGTCAGTAGAGTTGTCAAATGTGAGCACATGCCATTTCAAGCAAAATAAAAGCCACAAGAAGCCTAAAGTGCAAAGAATTGACAATAAATACTTTGAATTCTTATATAGGGTGCTAATAAACTTCACCGCAATAAATTCAGAGGTTGCAGAGTAGTCTTAAACAAGTAGTTTAAAATAGGAAATATATTATCTGCTTGTTCAAATTTGGAAGTTACGAAGTTTTTAAAGACCCAATACATCACTGACTAATGGAGTTTACATTAGAAATGAATGTCATATAATAACGGACGAAAGTTGTGAGACATTCAGTATGGCACTGGTATCATTGTTTTCTCGTTGTATATGTTATTTACTTTTACATCTTATATATGAGCACACTAAGTTATAAAATAAATAAATAGAATGTTATGCACTCCGCAGGACCCAAACCTACGATCTTCGAAACCGCAGTCTCCGCTTTTTCCATTAAACCACACAGTCAAATTGATAGCTTCCTCTAGACCATCCCTGTCCAATGCTGCGATACCCTTCCTAACTAATTTCCAAATTAAATTTGAGCTAATATTTGAAACCTCCTTGTTTTCTCTCTCCCCTATGAATAAAGAATTTTACTTTTCGTTTTAAAATACCGTCCTCAAGCTCAGGACATTTGTTATAGAGGCATTTTTATTTTGCAAAACAGGCCCAATTTGCCTTCAAAGTAACTTTAATCCCAACAAAGTTGTGCCGCAAACATTGAACAAACGAAATATAACAGTTTTACAATATGAATGCTACAAGTTCCTTGCTTTCAGGCGAACATTCAGGATTTCTTGGGAGCTTGTGAAATACGTTTTGAGTGTCTTGTGCTGTGGTAAATTGTACATTCAACATGCTGTAAGTGGACTTTTTTTCCATTACTGTTTAAACTTTAAATTATTCAGTTATTAATCGGTTAATAACTTTTCTTAAAATGACAAAGAAACTATAGCTTTAACAGTGAAGGGGAGGAGCAGTATTGCTTTATTGGAAACAAAGGAAAACCCACGTTTATTATGTAATGCTAGGGGTCTCTGTTCCTAAAAGAAATAATGTTGGGCGACATTTTTTGAGTGAGAAATTAATTTCTTATGTTTTTAAATATAGATTTATTATGACTATAATCATCATTTATGCAATTATTATTACTATTATTATTATTATTCGTAGTATCGGTAGCAGTAGTGTCGAAGTAGTGGAATCGTAACCTGGTGCCCGCGTACCCCTAGTTATCATGGAAATGTGCCCGAATACAAACTAACGCTGGACAGCCCTGCTCTAGACCAATGGTTTTGTTGGTCCTAGAGGCGTAATAGTAACTATACTTGCCTCCTAAACCTAAGATTGCGGGTTCAGGATCGATAAATTTTTGGGCGTAAATATCCTAAGTATGGCTTCCTTAAGAAGGGAAGTAAAGCCGTGGGTTCCATATCGTCAATTTACGGCATGTAAAAGAACCTCAAGCCTGAAAGAAGAGGCCTCTGAGCAAAATTTATCGGCCGTTTTACACCCTGAATTGAATGGGACGCTGATGAAATGTTAAAGAACGTCCGTAAATATACCAAATCAACAACACCAATGGTTTTCAAAGTGTGTGTTGTGACTACTTATGAGATCTTCCACCTGTATAAGGAGCAGGGGTGGAGTGATTATTTGCAAAATAAAGGGAACTCTCTAATTAACGCACATATGACTTTTATATCCAGGGACATAAACATAAAGTCGAACAAGCAGTTTATCAAAGCTTAGTTCTGTATTCGATACAATGATATCGTTTTTCAGTTCAACGAAATTTCTCGCTTTTGATGGCAGTCATAAAAGAGAAACTTGTTTCGCATAACGGTGTTCAAGGTTGCCAAAGGTTGCAAATTAACAACTTGGGAGTTTCTTTTACACATTCTGTGTATTGACGCATTCTTTTGATTCAAAACTTGCCTGCGTTCTGGCGGAAAAATAAAATTTCTGCATTACATTACTACATATCTCAATGTTCCTTGGGATATCAAACAATTGAGTTCAAGTTCTAAAAATAATTTTGTATCCATTTAAATGATTATTTTAATTAATTTTAGCTCATTATGGAAAATGTTCTAAAAACTCTTGTTTAAACTTAGAATTTTCCAATCTTAGGTTGCTAAAAGTTGTATCAGTTCTTAAATTTATATACACTTTTCGTCAGTGTTGGCCAGAAGTCTAAGCTCCTTTTTTATTTTATCCTCGTCTTTATAACGTTCATTTCGGTCTTGCAAACTATTACACACAGTGTTTAAGTTTTAAAAAATATCAATGAGTAACTATCAAACATCACTTTCGATCTGTGTCGAACTATTTCTGCAGCTTCACGACCGTACAAGATATAACCTTTAAATACGGAAATATTCCTGTCATATGCACCACATTCTTCTCATTTCATTATTTGGGTTGTATCACTGGTTTTGAGTCTTTTTATGGGGACTTTTGTTCTTCGGTAGTTTGTTAATTCATTCATTTAGTAATTTGCGGACGTTCGTTAAATCTTAAGTCATCAGTGTCCCATTCAATTCAGGACGCGAAGCTAAATTTTTTACAGAGGCCTCTCTTTCAGGCTTGAGGTTCTTTTTCGTGCCGTAAATGTACGACACAGACCCACGGCTTTACTTCCCTTCCGAAGGAAGTCATACTTAGGATTTGCAATAGTGAGCGATCGCCAACAAAATTCTTGCTCAAAACTGAGTTGCGTCTTCAAAAAGTTTGAAAACCACTGCTCTGAACTAGTTATATAGCACGACAACATATTTAACCGTTGTTCAGCGTCGGACTTTTATATGATTAGTCCCAGATTTTAGAGATGTTTATAGCACTAAATCTTGAAACCGCTGTTGGTGAGCAATTGAAACTCAGCCTTTCCTCGCTCGCTAAGCAGGTTTGGAGTCAAATTTTTATCCTATTTAGCTTTAACAGAATTGCTTGTCTAAAACTCCTCTGCAACCTCTGAAGCATGCGCCATAGTGCATTAACTCAGGCATTTTATTTCTTTAATGCAAGAATTAAAGAATCAAAGATTATTCGGTTGCATATCCACCAATCCTGCAAATATTCATTATTACTGTTGGGTGTGCTATGCTTACGGAACGCTTTCTTGCATAAAGTGAGGCAAAATTAACAAATGGCAATTGCAGCATCAGAGCATAAATAATGCATTGTATATATATAAATAATGCTCGGACAAACGTTAGAAGTTAATATCTCTTATGTGTATCAATAAACCTAATGTTAACACTTTCCCAAATCTCAGTTGAGGATGGGTCTTTGAAGTGGTATCAATCGGCACTGGTGGTGTAGTGGTAACCATACTTGCCTCCTAAACCCACGATCGCAGGTTCAAACCCTGCCAGGATCGATGGATTTTTTCGGGCATAAAAATCCTAAGTATGACTTCCTTCGGAAGGAAAATTAGTCGTGGGTCCCATGTCGTGCATTTACGGCATGTAAAAGAACCTCAAGCTTGAAAGAAGAGGCCTCTGAGCAAAATTTGTCGGCCGTTTCATGCCCTGAATAGAATGGGACGCTGATGACCTGAGATGTTAAAGAGCGTGTATAAATAAACCAAATCAAATCAGCGTAGTGCCATACACATGTTTCGTCGAGTCTCTCTTAATGGGCACGAGGAGAGCATTTTAGTTCTTTAAATGGCATGATGATAATTTTTTTGATACCCTAATTGTTCCCAAAGCAAGCAGACCTCTTTAAAACATTCTTTTTTCTCCCAAAATAAAGTCATAAATATGAGACAGAATGTTTGCAAATAGCATAATCTTAATTCTCTTTGTGAACAGAAAAATAAACTTTGGAAAGAAAGACAATATTAGCATTCTGGTAAAATATGTTTCCAAAATCATCTAATCTTAAAAATACAAATAAGGACAACTACATGAACAAATGTTGTGAGGTGATGAATAGGTTTGATTTGGTTTATTTACGGACGCTCTGTAACATTTCAGGTCATCGGTGTCACATTCAATTCAGGGCATGAAACGGCCGACAAATTTTGCTCAGAGGCCTCTTCTTTCAGACTTGAGGTTCTTTATTGTGCCGTAAATGTACGACACGGGACCCACGTCTTTACTTCCCTTCCGAAGGAAAAAATCCATCCATCGATTCTGGCCGGGATTGAATCCACGATCTTGGTTTTAGAGTCAAGTAATTATGAACTATAAGCTATTCTTAAAATCATTAAGTCCATTCAATTGTTTAAGGACTATTAATTGCTTCTGAATAGTCCTCAGCTTCTCAAAACAATGATATGTCAAAAACATTTGTTTGTTTTTGTGATTACTTTGTGCGATGCCGATGCCTATATAGCTAGCGGTAATTTTCGAAGAAGGGCAGTAAAAAAGCATAAATTTTAGATGTCTTTTATGTGTAAAAGCTTGGACGTACTATGACTTCCAGTAAATAGCTCCTTACCAACAATATGCCCGTCTTGATTATCACCAAGTTGTACAGATAACTTATTCGCATTCTTCATGTAAATGCTGACTGTATAACACATCGGGATGATGAATGACTTGCATTAACGTGTGCTACCTCCCAGTCGTTAACAGAAAATTCCTCCGCACGTGAGTCAGAGGTTTTGTATAGAAATGATTTGACTTCACATCACTTCAACGGTCAGATGCACTCATGCAACTAAAAATAAACGAGTATGGTGGAAATGGTTCCGATGACACCTAGCATTTGTTCTTGCAGAGTATGAGTATGAGAAAGCAACGCATTGAGTTGTGAACAAATGCTCTACTAAAATCACAGTTAGTCTATGATTTACTTTTGAATGATTACAAATAGTCGTTTTTTAATTATCTGGATTTGAAGATACATATGTTTCCTGCAGACAGCCCTGGAAATGATGTGTCTTAATTAGTAACCATAGCAGAAGTTAGCGCGCTGCACACATTGTTACAGCTGCAGCAAAATGTTCATTGTGATCGTGCGCTCGCTGTTTGATTAATGTAGAGGTCCCTTGAGAGCATTTTCGTGCGATCTGGGTCAACACAAATGCCTGGAAAATCGCAGAGATTTTCACCACACGACATCTTCACGTATAAAAGTTTATAACTGAATTGCAGAGTTTAGAGTTTTAGATGGAAGGACAGCCCTAAACAGCACACAGCAACAATAGTCACAAATGAAAACATAACTCGTGTAGAAAAAAGATCCGCGAGTGACGTACAGAGAGATATATATGGATTCTTTTAAACATTCACCCGCCACAAGTGTCCCATATCCTGTACAAATATCTTCGTCTGAGTAAGTTTAATCGTCGCTGGGTACCCCACGACCTCACCGAAGAACAAAGGGCGTCAACGGGCAAACGATTCGTCGTCTCAACATTGGCAGTTCCCTATCTTCACAGGTGACGAAACCTGGATTTATTAATTAGACCCGAAATTAAAAAGGCAGTCGGCGATCTGTGTCTTTCCAAATAACGAACCCCACCCCCAGTGTAAGTTAAGCGACGCCGAAATATAGGCCGAAAGATGGTTCAGCAAGTTACCATTGCAATCATTCCACTTTAAGAACCAAAAACAATCACTGCCAATTGGTACACCGCAGTTGCTACCTTAGGGTCTTCAGAACGCTGATAAAAAAAAAACCAGATCGAACTTTGGGTTTCAGAATTGCTGCACAGCATTGCTCTGCGCACGTTATTTTGAAAACAGCGGGCTTTCTGCAAAAATCGGGACTGACACCGCCCACTGTACAGTCCAAATTTGGCTCCCTGTGACCTTTTCTTCTTTCCATCTGTTATGAAAAACCGAGGCGCGTTTGCATGTCAGAGGCATGTTTGCATGTTTGCATGTTGCTACCATCTTCAATTTTGCATCGAGATTGGGAGAAGCTACTTCAAAATAGGCAGAGTTTGTGAGCTATTGACTTCTGCTTAGTAGAATCTAACCGCAATGTTGGGATTTTGGTTCAATAAGATAGTCAACATCCAAATAGAGATAAAATATTAGTAGAAAAAGGATTACTAATATGCTATACAAATAGTAGAATCCCGAAAATTAAACAGTACCCTCATAGTCATCTGTTTTCTAGAAAATAGAAGTAAAAACAAAATTATATATAATGTAGTGAAGTCCAATGCTTCAAACCTCGGACAGCAGAAAGTGAAGATACAGAAGATGCATTTGATGAACCAAATTGTCGTCATGCGAATGTTACTACCCTTTTTTTCCAGCAAGGAGTTGAAAATGTTCCAAGATCCTAAGAGGATATGTTTGACTTTACTATCGCAAATTGTAAAAAATAAATGCACATTTTTTCCTCCATTTGTATATGCTGTTGATAATCATTTTCAATGTTTGCTTTATTAGAAGCACAAGTTAATTATTCGTAAAGTTGCTCACCAGGGCTTCAAGCCAATCATCTGTTCCTCAGCAGTTTAAGCGTCTTTGACAGTGATTTATACGACGCTTCTAATTCGCAACTGTATAATTACAGAGGCAAACGAGAAGCCCTTCACAAGAGAGCGGAAAACAAGAATACAAAAAGGTTTGTTGAAAGATTTCTTCCACACAAGCCACAATCACTTCCGTGAAAGTGTCCGTTAGCAAGGAGGTTTGTTAAACCAATTATGTAGGTATTCAGAGAGACAGAGATTTGGGCATTACTTGTATCAACTTACGTGGTTAACCAATGAAGGTATTTGATAACTTAGGTATTCCTGGTCCAAACACCATCCATTCATATCATGATGGCGGCCATAATAAAAATGGTTATTCTCACGGCTTGAGTCAGTGAAACTATGGTTACCAAACGATACTTCAGTATATACGTTTTTAATTTCGTTATGCATGGGTTACTTCAGAGAAAATTTCTTTCAAAGAGCTACAATAGGGGGGAAAAGGGACACCTAAGTGGAAGTGACACCAATTAGAGGCCCTTATATCATATGGTTTTTACTTTATCGCTGCTTCAATAATCGGAAAATGGAAACTTTTTGAAGCCATTTTGTGACTGGTATATTTAAGGAAATTCAAAATGCAAAAAAGAGCTCTTACTTTTTGTATTGATTGCTTTTTTATTCCCTGAATTATTCTGATTTTTAAGTGGCTAAAGAATGGATATTTATGCTTTCAGGAAATGTTATTTTAATCGGCATGTCCATAAATAAATGGATATATGTTAAAAACTTTGCAAAACATATGTGATTTGAAAAATGATTGGGAAAATTAATAAACGCAATTTATGGATAAGCAATCATATTAATATAAAAGTTATATCCATGTTACTCAGCTTATAATAAAAGCTATGATTGTAATTTTTACAGAATGTTATGCATATTCAAAAGAAACAATTAATATCAGATTATTGTTCAACTCTAATTTTTTGTAATTCTGAAAAATGTTTCTTTTTTTTTTTACTGCAAAAATATAGGTTCCAATAAAAGTTAATTTTATAGAGCACTATTGTATGAAATAGCTAAATAGTTCAATTTAAAACAACGAGAACATTTGGCAGAATGTGTAGTTAAAACTTTAGTAATATGTATATAGCGGTCACTGAGAAAAGATTGTATGATATTACATACATTAAAAACTTAAGCATGAGAGATTCTGAACCTCTTTAATGAGAATTTTGGAATTAAACAATAAATAATAAAATGTTATAAAATGTATATATACATACATTTTATAATATATATATATATATATACGTGTTTAAAATGCAATAAAACATTTATCTTAGCATTTAAAATAGTATCGCAATTAAATATATTTAAAAGATTCACTACAGAAAGACACGGAGAAGGTCAGCAGGTTTCAGTCCAGAGGGTTTATTATAAAATGTAAAGTCATTGATTTTAATATTTCTTCTCTAAATAACATTTTAAACAGAATTGAATTAAATTTGTTTTGCCAGTGCTAATAAAATCAATAACAAAACGCTTCACAATAATAATAACAACAACAACAACAACAATAATAATAAAAGTATTATTTTAATAGTGTTTAACGCCCGTTTTTATTGCTGAGGTATCACAACTGTGGACACTGGTGATGCATGAGATGAAATTACAAATTTGGAAGGAATTTTTTTTAAAAGGAAGGTAGAGTCCAGGCCTAAATTTTAGAGCACCACATTTTCTATTTATGAGGACTGAGGAAAACATGGAAAAACCGTTCAGGAAGAACGGTCCTGGTGGGAATCGAACCCCAGACATTCCGCTCATGGCTGCGCTCCTTAATAACCTCGGCCACCCTTGGCGATACTAACATTAATATGTTTTACCTAGCGAAAGTAAAACCGTAAAGTCCTCTCTTCCACTTCATCAGGGACAATCACGATTTCAATATATATATACTATTAATAGAGTAATAAAAACTTCTAAAAAGCATAAAAACTCATAAAAACACTCTATAGTGCTATATAAAAAGGTTCACATAAAATTTCACACTAAAAACCGTAAAATTGAACACAAAAACCACACGATATTTCGAGCTTGGCTTGGCTGTTGGCTCTTGGTGAAATTCATTTTCATCACGTTCATTTTCATTTCAGAGTTCATTTTCATCACGTGACCAAGAGCCAAGCTCGAAATATCGTGTGGTTTTAGTGTTCAATTTTACGGTTTTTAGTGTGAAATTTTATGTGAACCTTTTTATATAGCACTCTGAGTGTTTTTTAGGAGTTTATATATATATATATATATATATATATATAAATTAAAAATAAAGTTTTCTTTACATTGAGTACAATGAAACGTCCCTGTCAACATGCCGTGATATGCTGAATACGCTAGAAAAGATGGTGTTGACTACTAAAGCCGACATGATCCTAGACCTAGTGTTTGGAGAATGTAGAAAGAATGCCGTGCTCTCTTGCTCTGTGTACTCTGAAAAATAGCCAGGATAATCTACAATATAATATTAATCATTTTCCTAAAGTGTATATAAAATGCGAACACATGTGTACTTATTAGCTTATCAATGTGTTGCTTTTGCCTAATGAAAAATTGGAATTTTCTAAACAGAATCTGAAAATCCGAGCTCTACACATGACAATATCTCGTAAACTAACCGGGCAAAAAAAGATATAATAATAATAATAATAATAATAATAATAATAATAATAATAATACATTAGTCTCATACATTTTTATCAATAAACATTGTTCCATTTGAAAAATGTAATTTGTGATAGAAATACACACTCTAATAAATTGTTAGAATCTTTATGTGAGCTACAGGCTGATCCGTTTGTGTATGTTTAATATTAAATATTATTATAAAGGTTAACATGATAGTAGGAGACATTTCTTGCTGGTAATATTTTGCTTAAAGGATGGGAGTTTTCATACATGGCAAGAATGAAAATCAACAATACATAATGACAAATGAAAATCGTAGATGATTGAAATGGCGCTACAAATCAACAGCGAGTGCTATGAATCTTATTTGTGTATGTTGCGCTGTTTCTGTTGTCACAACTTGATGAAGTCTACAGTATGAACATTGTATTCCAGAAAGGGCGTACACCCTCACTGCGATGGGAGGTGCGTCATTTTCTAAATACCGCTTTCAATCGTAAGTAGTGTGGTCGTAACGGACCAATTTCTTGGCTTCAAAACATCCCATATCCAGTCCCTTCTGAACTTCTTCGTGTGGGTTTTTTGTTAAAGACGCTGTCTATTCACAGAAACCCAGGAACATTGATGCTCTGAAATTAAAAGTACTCAAGCTTTCCAAAAAAATCACCCCTCTTATGTTACAACGGATACGGGCTGAATTGCATCACCGTTATAGTTGTGCAGAGTGCGCAATGGGGACCATGTAGCTTACTGAGAAATCTTCCATTTTTCAATGTTGTATACACCAAGTTTCAAAATGTAAAATTTAGTAGTAAATGTTTTACAGTGTTTTCATTTTATTCATACCCAAACGGATGACCCTATAATTATATTGATGAGCTATTGTCTGAGCAACATTTTGGTGAAAAATGTATAATATCTTTCGTTTAAAAATTTTCCCCTGTTAATTTTGGGTGACTCATAAGAAGTACAAAGAAGGGTCTCATTAACCTGGAGGGCATTTTGGGCCCTTAAGCTTATATTGTTAGACCAAACGCTAACTAAGAAAATCAGTTTTTAGATGCTCGAAACCTGTGTATACCCTGTATTAGTATATGGGTGCCAGACATGTTTTTTTTTTTTTTTTATTTATTTAAGGACTCTCTTTAACATCAGCGTCCCACTCAATTCAAGGCGTCAAACGGCCGACAAATTTTGCTCAGATGCCTCTTCTTTGAGGCTTGAGGTTCTTTATCGTACCGTAAATGTACGACACGGGACCCACGGCTTTACTTCCCTTCCGATTTTACGATCTTGGGTTTAGAAGGCAAGTATGCGTTACCACTACACCACCAGGACCGACGCCAGACATGGTCACTAACAGAAAAACAAAAGAACAAAATTCAAATACGCCAAAGAAAAATGCAACGCAAGATGCTGGGAATAACATTGAAGGACAAAATACCTATGGTAGTAATAAATCAGTTATCTCAGACAACAGATATCGTGCAATAGCTACCAGAAGCAAATGGCAATGGGACGGTTACGTCGCAAAAATGCAGGACAATAGATGGACTTACAAGATCTCCGTGTGGGACCCCTGGATAGGACACAAGCAGACCCAGAAAAAGATCGACAGACTTCAACAAGAAGCATGCATTCATTCCAGATTGGTCAAGAGTAGCAAGAGGAAGAAAAAAATGGAAATCTCTCGAGAAGCAACTATTGCAGTGAGAAACGGAGTAACCAAAGAACAAACCAGAGTGTCTTAAACAGCATATGAATCACTAGCGTGGAATAGCTCACCACGAGCTTTCCCTACTAGTTAGGAGGCCTTTGCCCTTAAGGGACACAATAGGCTATTTTTATCTTTATCATCCTGTATAATCAAAATATCCTCTTTGTTTACCGCCTGTGGTGCCTCAGTAGTAAAAACGGGCGTTAAACACTAATAAAAAAAATCCTCTTTGTCAATAAATGCATCATCATGTTTATTTTAGTCTTATATAATATTATAAGCTAATTCATTTTCATTAATAGCATCGAATTGAAAACCACATTTAGTGGAGGTTTGGGTTGCAAACATGTTTTTGCTTATACAAAACAACTGTACAACTGTATACAACTATTTGTAATCTTCACTTAATAATTACATTTTCTTTTAAAGAGAAAGCATGGCATTTCATAAGACAAATAATAAATTTCGTTGTTTTAATAGCCGGCTTTCGCATACCTACAGAGAGTTCATACGCAACGAAATACATACAGATTTTGTACAAACCAAGTGTAGATAGTTCTAGGGGGGGGGGGTGATGATCTCAAGTCACGGCTAGGATGCGAATGGAAACGCTCTAATTAACAGGAAGGACTTCTAAATGGCAGGTCTGGATGTCACGGTAGCGTATGCTAACAACTTCAGCACGATTTGGTCAAGAGGAATAATCTATCCAACCATGAATTGGATGATATAACACTAAAAATGTCAAGTTCTATCGTTGCTTCACAAATGTTATGAAAGAGTATCAGATAACAGTTGCGATAGTGTTGTCACATGAAAAATCAAAGATCTGTAGTTCGACTTCGAAGCTAGACTTGGAATTGCAAACTTGATCAATACGTTGTTTACTATCATTCGAGGTACATCCATCTTCAGTCCAAGGCGTAGTTCTTAAAAACTTTGTAAACTAAAGGAGCGAGTTAAACTTTTGCCTTGCTAGGCAACTTTCCATGCTGAAGATCGATGTAGGCATAGGAAGTAACTGTAATTCACCGATGCCAATATTATGCGATTCAATTTCCCAACTATTTCTTTCAAATTACCTACTTTTCGTAAAAATACTCCTCTATTTGATAACAAGAACAAATTCATCTCTTAAGAACACACAACAATAATAATAACAATAAAATTAACACCTTTAAATTTTCCAACTAGTAATTTGTAGATGTAGTTGCTGTTTAACTTGGATTTTTGAGGCTCAAAATTAAGACATCAATTGTTGTCAGTTATATCCTTCATAGTTGCCATCAAAATTTCTATTGTCTTTAGTTTGTTTCTATCTACATTGTATATATAAATAAAATGTCCAATATATTTAGAAAGTGAGGTGTGAAAGAGGAAGCGAGAAGTTGTTTGACATAAAACTTTTATCAGTATAATTATTAGGAATGACAATAATGGGCATACAGTTCATTAATGCTGTTCCTCTAGTATACTAACAATGAAAATTTATGTCAATATGTACAATGATCATTTATAAATTATTTTATTATTAATAAAATAAGTCGTTAACAACCCATTGGACATAAATGGGTTAAGTTCATCACAGATAGGAGGGAAAGAAAATTTGTCCTATGAGTGATAATAACAAGAATAAGGGATTAGAAGCAAATATTTTTTAGTAATGTGGTACATGTAACAAGTCATATGTACACTGATGCCGATTTTATCGTCTGAAAACCTTAAAGAGGTCTAAATCCCTATATAATTATACAATTATTGATTTAACAAGTATATCTAAGTAGTAAATATAAACATGAATAATGAAACCCACTAATTGGCAATGTCGCTGTAATTGTATATAAATGTGATAAAAGTAAGGCTAAAAATTCCTCACCATCCTGTGTCATAGGCCACTGGCTTTCTGCTGACGAGGGAAGAATTGATAGCAGTGTAATCTCCACGGCCAAACGTTGGGACAACAAAGAAAAAACAAATTGAAATTTATACATAGCCTCTTTACAATTACTAGTCTCAAAGAAACATTATTATTATTATTATTTCACCGATTTTAAGTGGTGGATCAAAACCTATGTTGAATGACTAACATATTAAAACAGTTTTTGTTCCCATATGTTGATGTTGCAATGAACTCAATATAGCAGAGACCAAGCGTGGCAGCTGCTCCATAAAGACCTCTCTCTTTTTCTCCATTACAACTTCAGCCTTGTTACACAACTCATTCCCCAAGAAGTGAAAGTTCTGTGACGTCATGTGTCCAACATGTGACGACCGCCAAAACTGGAGCAAATGCAGCTAACATACGCCGCTTATAGTATATCAGATAGCATGCACAAATCGGAAAATCAGGGGCATGATACTACCCCTCGCGACTCTCTTTGGATCATATTAGTTGTTAAATCATATATCTCCTGTAAGGAAGTAAGACATGGGTGTAGATTATCCCCTCTGCTTTTTAATTTTTGCATCGACGAACTTTTACGAGAGTGAAAAGTTAAGTCGTTTTACTGAATATGGATATGATAAAATATTTATTATATTAAATGCTAATGATTAGGTTGTATTGCCGATAATGAAAGAATTTTAAAAACAGCATTATTGGAATTGAAAAAAATTGTAAAATAATATAATTTAACATATTTTCTCAAAAGACGACAGCCTGGCCTTCTATAGTGCTAATATAAAAAGAAGTAAATGATTATTGAAATAACTAATTGAACAAGTTACATTGAAGTATTCTATAACTGATAAAGATATACAATTTTATATAATTAAGGGAAGTATTAAAGAGTATTAAAAGGAAGGGAGATCAGAAATTATATTTTTGTATTTTGTATCATTTTTCTCCTCCCCCCTCTTTTTTCAAGCGCATGTTGCTCTAAAAGGCTGGGGTGTCTCATGAATGATAGAAAAAGACGTATTTCATAAAACGTTTGCTTCTATGACACCATCCTTTGTTGTTTTACAACGTTGGAAGGTTTTAGTTGGTGTTTCTCTCAAAAAGTTACATTATGTGTAAAAACGATTTTGGGCTGCAATTATTGAAAAGCTACATTTTTTGCATAAATTTCCCATTTCTTAAGGATCTGTATAAGCTACCACTTTGATATTATTGTAATGATATGGGTCTATTGTGGTAGAGCTAGAACAAAGTGTGGCAACGTAAAAAAAAAAAAAAATAATAATAATAATAATAATAATAATAAATAAAATTTTGGGACAAAATAGAAAAAAGTAAACAATTGAAGGTAATTTATACTTTGCTTCAGAGTCATGGTATAGCAGTGAAAATAGATCAGCAAATTTCAATTATGTGCATCTGTATGCCGTAAAAGTTTTATTTCGTTAGCTTTGATATTCCTTGAGAAAATGCGAACTGAAGTTGGTAAATTTAACATTACAAGGATAGGCCTTTCATTCTTTTTTAATGAAATTAATGACACTGTTAATGAAAACATAAAAAATAAAATTAAGAAAGGAACAAAAGCAAAACCATAAAATTATTGCACGTCCTACTTGTTTATGTGTGGGTTTATACTCATAAAATAGAAGGTGAAAGAAGACTCCAAGTGCCAGAATGAAATTTCTGAGAAATGTGGGAAGAATGGAAGAACTGAATAACTTAGAAATGAAGATGTAAGAAAACAAATTTAAGGTTGAGAACATAAATGATATAACAGTGAGACGAAATGGTGAATGATGGGTTCCTTTAGAGCGAATGAATAATGCTAAGTTTTCGAAAATATTTTAAAATGTAAACCAACTTCAAAGAAGAATTTATGTAGGCAGGAGAAAGCTTTTTGGATCAGCATTTGTTACAGACATAGCAGGCCCATATACTAATATGTGAAGTAGATGATGATATCTTTTGTATTAAAAAGGAAATTCTTATTCATTTCATATTTCATGAGAATCTCTAGATACATATTTATTCCAAAAGTATACGAATTCTCAAACCACTAAAAAAATAAAATAATCAGTTCATTGCCAAATTAAAACACGTGTGTATTTATTTCTAGATGATACTTGTTTTTCCAGAAGAGTAAAAAAAATATTTAAAACCAGCCAACTTTTATGGCAAAGATGATATACCTTCAGATATGGTTGTACATTAATATCTTGATTAACATGGTAATTTAAATACACGTGATGTTTGCAAACATTTACGAAAAGACGTGAAAAACTAATCTCAACTAATAAAATATTTAGCCATGGAAGTACACATAACTTGTGAAAGAGTTTGATATAAAATGCAATAAAAATAATGATCCAATATTTTAGAATTATTTATAAATTATTTATAATGTAATTCTCTGTTACAAATATAGTCCATGGAATTTAAATTCAAATATTCTTGTAAATGAAAAAGAGAAAAGCAAATTACTGTCTACTATTAAATTAATGTCATTTTATCATGAAATATTATTTATGTTTAGATATTTAATTGTTTGTCACTGTTTAACGTTTTGTTTTTCAATTTAATATTTTACTTATCGATGATAGAACAGGCTACGAATCAATTACACGGAAAAATTTGGGGTACAATAGATACTCTACGTTTAATCATTACACTATGAGCAAAGACGGTTCATTTTGATGCAACGAGTTATTATAGCATTATGTCGAGCACACTGACAAAAAGTCATTGATTTAAGCGCGTGTAATTTGTACAGTCGCTTTTGTAGGCCATATCGAGGGTTGTACCAGAAGTTCCGTTAGCGCGCGTTGTCGATTTTCTTGGATGCTCTCAATACGCAGCTTGAATCCTTTTCACTGTCCCTGAAAGTTACGGGCGGCCAGACTTTTCCGGGGCACAGACATCCAGTGAATTCGAACTGTTGCACCCTACGAGCAATAAATTTCTTATGCGGTGCGCGCTTTCCAAAATACCCTTTTTGTGCGAATTTCATCACGCAAAATGCCTTCTTCAGCTTCGATATCGCCATCTTTACACACATTACACCACTGACGCCATAGCGGCGTTTACCAACCCTACATTGCAGACAAAACTTCCGTTCTCCTGAATTTCTTTGAGTGAACTTACCGCTTTTATAACTTTTGCTACAGATAATTTGTTTTGCACCCTAATTTCGCTATGTGAAAGCTATTGTAGGATTCAAGAACAAACTTAAATGTAATTGACAATGGAAATGTTTAGAGTAGGTGTCTGACCCGTTGCTATGATAACTTTAAATGACTGCTTAGTTAAAATGTGATGTAATTAGTAATTACAAAGTTCCCACCTTTTTGAAAACAAAGGAAAGACAAACGTCAAAGTGAGCTGTCGATTCCCATGAGTTTTTTCACAGTACTTGCTTAAAACTAATGGCTCTAATTTCAGAGTTAGTCTAATTCATTTACTGGTTTATCGATATAAAGCGTTCTAGAAGTAACTCGTGTGCTCTATAAGTTACTATTTTCTTCTTTTCAATAAAAGATAATACTTGAGATACATTTAAAATGACTTCTTACTGTAGGAATTATTAAGGTTATTGTGGTATATCATGAAAAATGTTAAAATGCTAGGTAACTGAAGTAAATGCATCAGAAATAATTGAAAGTTACAAATGTCACATTCATGCGAATCTTTGTTGAACAGACAAAAATAGAGGACTCGTTATTTGGCTGTAGAAATGGCAACTTATTGTTTGTTTGCGTCAGGAAGGAGCAAAGAAAGGAAGGAAGTTGTTGTCACAAACGACCATCGTACTAAGTGTCATTTTCCGGTGACGGGAGAAGCATTACAAAGAAGTATGACTTTGCTAGGAGACAAGCTTTGTTCCTGCCTAATCATTTTATGCTCCGTATGGAAACATTGTAGCCATAAGAATTTATATATTTATTCATTTTTTTCAGAAAAGTATTATTCTTTTCCCAAGAATATATTATATAATGAATATCAGGAATTACCCGAAATAAAAAGGCATAGATAATTTTGAAATTATTATTTCAAGTAATCAGGTGTATCAATCAGGTATAATTCCGCTGTCTATCTTTATTAACCAGAGACAAGGATTTTGTGATCACACCATCTGAAAGTATTTTTCTTCTTCTTGTTCTTATAGATTAGGCTTTGTTTCCTGTTCCTATTTCCTGCTCCCTCCACCTATTGCATGTCTTCTAAAATCTCTATAGCCTCTTGGCTTGTAATGGAAAGCCAGTTGTAGTGCTCGCTGGTGTTTCATTCTGTTAATATGTCCTGTTTTTGTATTGTTTCAAAGAGATTAAAATGTTGAAGTTCATGGATATTTGTTCTCTCTTTATCTGTTGTTTGAGGGAATATAAAATTAGAAGGCGCAAAAAGCTCATATCTGCAGACCCAATCTTTCTTCTTCTCTTCTGTTTAAATTCCAATTATCTGCATCCTGTGTGAAAATTGATATTGTCAATGTTTTAATAAATTTTAATTTAGTATGCAAGCAGTTTTAAATATTAATAATCTTCATTTGGTGTCTCCTTTGGTTGTAACCCAAAAATTTAAAACTTAAAATTGATTGTATTATTTTACCATGAATTACACTTTTTTATCTATAATGTTTTCTCCTCAAAGCCATTACTCTAGTTTTAATTACTAAAGTCAGTATTATTGTACAACTTTTACATTCACTAAATGTCCGGAAAATCGTTATAAGTAACATGTGGGAGCATCATATCCTAAGAGTAGTATCCATTCTGAAAACTTTGCAGACAAAACTCGAAGTTAAACTTACCTTAAATAAAATCCCAATCTTCTCGGTATGTTTGTGCCTATGTCTTGCATCGAATCTCGTAAAACAAAACAAAACAAAAAAAAAAAAAGCCGCTCAAAGTTTTCAGGAAAAAATAAGCCGGGCCGACCTGAAATAACTTTCCTTGATAGGAAAAGCAGGGATGAATGTTACAATGGGAATCTGTTATGACGCAGAAAAAGTCTATGAATGAATAATGTTGTTCAGTTCGGAGGAACAGCTGAATGATTTGAAGATCAATATAAATTCTTCTTCAGTGCTGGAGGGAATCTTTCACGAATGATGAACTGCAGAAAAAAAAAAGTGTGAAAAACCAGAATATATGTTACACTTAATTTAAGGGGTTTGTTGTAATATTTATGCTTTTTATGTTATTTGTTTAATCGATCATTTTAACATCTGTTTCCAGGTTCCGAAATCTTCTGGACAATGAATGAAACGAGTTAATAAAAATACATAAAAGTATGAACTCTTATTGCTCAAAGTTATCCATTATTTATCTTCTAAGAGTAAGTAAAAATCCAACGAAAGAATCTCGCCGACTGATATTTTCAAACAGACTCAAACTCTAGAGTGTAACCGAACATTGCAGCAAATGAGCTACATTAGTGGACCATAGCAGCTGATTTCGAGACACATTAAAAAAAAAATCTGTCTTTTTGGGAGGGTAATAAAAACTATCTTAAAGTGATGTACTTCAGAAATGGCTTCAGGCGGCAGGGGTCAAATGAGGTCAAAAAGACTGGTTGGTGAGCACTAGAAACCGATCAGTAATATCTTATTTCTTCTGGCCTTTATAAAAGCCTCTTCCTTGTTTGCAGCGGCGGTTCAATCTCCGAAAGACAATGGTTGACGAACCAGTTTTGCCTTTTGACTCAACACCCGTTTTTGGCAAGCACTGCCGGAAAAAAAAAAAAAAAAAAGAAAGAAAAGAAAAAAGAAAACGTCATACATTCAAGTGAACCGGCAGCGTAGCTTGCGGTGTGGTGGCGACTACGTCATCGTCAGGACAGGACCCGGCGCCCTGAGGGGCTCGATACACACACCTTGCTGACCCTGACAGCCACGCTACATAACTGTACAGTTAAAACTTCAACCCTGTACAGAGTAACCGTTTCTCCTGGCAAGCACACGCGACATTCCACACTCTGGTCGGTATCCCTGGTTCGGTCGTGACGCCCATCCCTCTCGCCAAGATCACTGACCTCTAACATATGGTGGAGGCGTGTACTGACCTGCATGGAGCACTATTGACTAGCGAATTTCTTGTTTAACCACTCCTCTAATTCGACTCACATTCGCTGCAGTTATCTAAACGCAGCAAGAAATAGCACACAGTATAAGTTGCATGAACCGTTATAGAGGCCAAACTCACATTGAGAAGGTCTTTATCCAGTTTGATGAGGTATATTATTTTGTATATACTTTCAAGTATTTAACCAGATAGCAATCCTCAAAGAAGTTCCAATTAAAACAAAATAGTCCTATCGCTGCACATCTGCAGATGTTATTGGAATTTCTGCTGTGTGAGTAACTGACATTCCTTCGAGGCAAATGCTTAGAATACTTTACTTTTGAACCCGGAATAAAATTCAAATAATATATACAAGAAGCAGTGAAAGAAATAACCACAGGTAACATATGAAGATAGTTGCAATATTGGATGATGATAAAGATAGTTGATATATTGGATGAGTTGGAAGTAAAAGGGCTGGACCGTTAGGTAACATCTCTTCTCAAGTGATGTTTACAACCTGATATACAATTCCAATAAAATCCCAATTAATGGCAATGATGATAAAGCTTAGAAATTTTTCGAACATCAAACTTCTCATTCAATTAAAAGTGCACAAACTTTCTCGTACGATTTTCACAAAGATCGTCTTTGAGATCTCTAGATCTTGTTATCCCTTCTTATAAGCCGAGGAAGAGGAAGTTTGGGACCAACTTGACACTCTTTTGGGCCTTATCTTCTATGACATTTGCTGAACAGCCCATAGCACTGTAAATATTCAGTCTCTTAAACATTCCATTGCAGTCTCTTGAATATTTAGTTTTTCTTCTTGCGAAATATGTTTAATCTCTCCACCTTAACTCATCTGAGTAACACTGAATGGTTTTTCTGCCTTTCATTTAACGTCTGCCTTCCTCTTCATCCAGCAATCCCTTTGAGAACACCTGCAACTTTTCCCGTCAGATGTTTTTAATTCACAGAGCTCAATTTGTTTTGTTTAATAATTGAATGAGTTTCAATGAGTTTCAATGAGTTCAATTTTCTCATTGTTGCCTGATTAATTGATCATTAATTCCATATTACTGATTGGTCAGTTCCAAATTTCGGCCTTCTTCTTCAACGACCAACTACTAAGTATTTGCAAAATTTACCTTAAGTTCTTCTATTATGTACGTCAACTAATTTTCTCATCATATGACTTAATGGGGAAAATTAATTTTAATTTTTTTCCTTTGTTACTACAAACTTATTTAATGATGCTAATTTTTATATATGTAAATAATATTTCTTAATTATTTTACTAGAAAGTCAGATGGAAAAAAATATTTGATACACTGGTTGATGAGTCAACCATTAGTCTGTCTTGTTAACAGACACCAGGGTTGGATCCTCAATCGAGACATTTATCTCTGTATAATTTTTTATATGTTATTAGCTCAACAAATTGTCCCCGTATCATTTACCTATTCAGGGAAGTTTTATTCTCTGTATGTGTTATTTTGCATCGGTCTTTTGCACGCCTCATGATCTCTCTCTGAGTAAAACATGCGAAAGTTCTTCAATTCATCTGAGTGTACCTGAAGTTATTTGGCATTCACTTGGGTAAACTTCCGGAAAAGTTCCACTTGCATTTTGCCTACATTATCCAAACCTGCGCCCTTCCCTTTTGCAGCTGGTTGCGCACCGTGGCCATAGAGCTGAGCCACAGAAGCGGCTATTCATGATTCCAGTTGTGATCCAGTACCATCATCTTCTCTTCCACATGAAACAGTTTACTGCCTAACTCTCTTCGTGATGAAAGGTTTTGCTAGGCAAAAATTTACAGTTATGGAAATCTAACAAAAAATCACAAAAATAAGTATTGCTGGGAACTGGAGAGATCTCTCTCCGAGAGCTCAGGCTAGTCAGAGGAATGTAATGACAAACAACTATTAATATTCTGCTTTCGTTAAAGCATTGAGAATGGACCGAATCTTACGTATTTGAATACATGATACACATGCATTGCATAATGTTTTACTTGGCAGATAAAACCCTCTCTCCCCAAATAAGTCACTAGCCATCTCTCCAGCTCCCAGCAGTATTATACAAGATGATACTGAACTACACCGAAATACTTTCAGAGAGTATAGATAGGTACATAAGTGGGTAATTTGAGATGTCGGTCCAGGTGGTGTAGTGGTAACTATACTAGCCTCCTAAACCCAAGATCGTGGGTTCGAACCCGGCCAGGATCGATGGATTTTTTTTCGGGGCGTAAAAATCCTAAGTATGGCTTCCTTCGGAAGGGAAGTAAAGCCGTGGGTCCCGTGTCGTACATTTGCGGCACGAAAAAGAACCTCAAGCCTGAAAGAGAGGCCTCTGAGCAAAATTTGTCAGCCGTTTCACGCCCTGAGTTGAATGGGACGCTGATGACCTGAGCTGTTGAAGAGCGTCCATAAATAAATCAATCAAAAAAGAAAAAAAAGTAATTTGAGATAGGCAATGCATGGCCTGTCTGTTCAAATTTCGAAGCTATGGCTATACTTTTCTAAAGCGCCAGTACGCCACTGGCTAATGAAATGCCCCTCGAAAGCATAAACGAAAGGAGGTTTCCGAACGTATCGCAATTATGATATTAGCTTTCGATTAAGAGAGGTAGTCAGTCATTTCTTTATTACTACTCCCTCCATTTTCTAATCTGACTAGGGCTTAACAATACAGCTTTTAGTTAAGTTGATGTTTCAGTTTATACACTTCAATCTTTACATACCAAAGCATATAATTACAATATTTGTAGTTGTTATTGTACTTACCAATCAGAATCGTGTCCTAAGTGTGATGGGTAAATATCAAAACTCTAGGCATCGTTAGTAGTAAGCTTATTAACCATTGTATGTTGGTAATACACATTCATTGTTGATAAAGAGAATAAAACTTGAAAGCATTACGATATGCAGCACTTTATATTAAATAAAATCAATTTAACAGCATGACAAGAATTGAACTCGCGGTCTGCGGATCATCAGCTTTTGCGTTATGCATTACGCCACAAAAACAGTTAAAGAGCTTCCTCTAGAGTTGGCTACATCGAGACGGTTAGATTTAAATGCAATTAAAACGTAATATGCAAGAATGAATTTAATAGATGTTCAGTGCCGCACTGTCAATTGATAGTTCGTGTTATGAGGAATTTTTATGGGACTAAATATTGAAAACGCTGATAACGAGCTGCGGAAAATGAACGTGTCTGTACTCGCAAGGCCGTTTTAAAGACGTTTCAGACCAATATTTTCCACCCGGATTGGCTTTAACACTGATTTATCAGCATATGATGTTTTACACCATAAATCTGCGTTATGTTTAGCTATGGACCATGCATTGCCTATCTCTATGACATCTCTACACTCTCTGAAATTATTTCGATGTAGATCATTAATATCCTGTGTATACCTACACATGTTCATAAAACTTACCATTTACCATATAATTGTCTGGTATTTCTAAGAGAAACACTAACACGCGAATAAAGCAGCATAGAAATATGTTTATTAGGTCAAAAATAGAACGATAGAGACAAAATATATCTGCCCATTACAAGAAACTAAAATTACAAGTTTCTTTTCACCCACCTTGGTACTAAATAGCAAACTCTTTACGTTTGGTTTATACATCTTAGAGGAATTCTCACTTTATCAAACATTCGAAGTAAACCAGCTTCTTAGAGTACCTCCATTGAATATGTTTAGTATAATTATATGACGTAATATTTTATCTGTTGATATAATTGTGTAATTTTTTTACTTCGATGTAAATTAAAGGTAAAAGATTAAAATATCACAATTACACTTTGCTTTTTTTCTGTTAACACCATTTTTTGCGGCCCGAACACGTTAACGAAAGAGAAAACGATGTCATCAGAATGTTTAAGAACAACGAACAAGCAACTGTTATCATCTTTTGTTTACTATCGTTAAGAATGAAGAAAGAGTAAAAGTGACCCATACTTATGCAAAAAAGAGGAACACGTCGATGTCACGGTCTCGTGCTCCGTGTAACAAGAAGGGGCCGCTTGTGTAATGAAGCGACTCGGCAGCAATTGTGTCGCGAGGTCCACGCCCCATGTCAGATCCCCAACAGCATATTGTCCGGTAACAGATGTCATGAGAAATTGCATGCTTCTCGTTCTGCGATGTATTTGGTCGGTGGTGTAGCAGGATTTTTTTAAATCCATTTCGCCGCTATTCTTCTGTCCTCTTTCTGAAATCTGTACTAATTTTGTTCTTGTACTTGCAGCACCTACTCATTATTTAGTTTAAGAACGTGCTTTTTATTTAATGCCTATTTTGATATGATGTAAGAGATTCTGCAGCAAAATTTCTCGGTTGTTTACGTAATTCGTTTCTCCTAGAACTATAGTTGTTTTCAATAAGCATGCTTATCACACTAAAAGTATTGTTGATATGACAAATTTAAAAACTTCAATGAATTACTTATTGCAAAAATCTCTCATTTTAGGAAAACTAAATGAAAATTTATAACTATTAAACAAATGGATGGAACAAGGTGAAATTTGTAACAAACGATAAGTAATAAATAAATGCGGAATTCTTAGGAAATTTGGTGCCTATGACGAGGTTTTAGAATGCAGGATCCGAGCAGTGAAGTACTGCCTACGAATTGTTCACGGAGATCATACACTCAATAGGGCGATTGTCTACCAGAAGCTAAGAATGGGGGGGGGGGGTATAAGACCTGGATTTCAAAATTAAGAAAGGATTTGGGGTAACATTTGGATCGCAAAGCGGGGAAACAGGATAGAGGGGGTTGGGGGAAGATTAAGAAACGATTGAGGGACATTAATACACAGCTGACTATTTCGAAGTGTGCAGAAAAAGTTTCGCTGGAGATAACAATTGAAGTTACATCTAAACAGGGGCCAAACTCTGCATCAGGGGCTCGCTTGGTTCAAGTTAGGTGCGTGGTGGATGATTAAAAGTAACACACAGAGAGAGTACGAGAATCTGCCCTAAATGTGTGGAGAAAGAATTATGGGTGCATATTCTGGCGTACTGCAAGGGAACGGAAGAGATATCTACCGGCCCTGTTTGTTGTTGGGGGGAGAGGGCAGTGACAGTGGTGAACTTTGCTGGCAGATAGGAAGGAGGAAGAGGGAGTAGGTAACATTTTAAATTGAGACAGCTCAAATCGGAAGAGGCAGACAAGGGGATTAGGGAAACAAGAGTCATGATATTTTTTGGAGTTATTTGTACATATATGTGAGGGATTGTAAGTTATTTACTTTTGTATTGTTTAAGTATTTAAAATATTTTTCTGTTATGTATTGTTTCTTTTTCACTTATTTATATTGTTTGTCCCTTAAGAGTTAAACATTGGTTTGTACAGTTTCGTGCATTTCCTAGTATATTGGGAAGCACGTACGGTCCCAGGACCCGTGTGACAAGGATGAGTTAAATTAGTGAAAATATATTTTGTAAATAAATACAATAACACTATTACTACTACTACTACACCACCACCACCACCACCACCACCACCACCACCACCACCACCACCACCACCACATTTAAGAACCTCAAACCTGGAAGAAGAGATCTCTGAGCAAAATTTATCAGCCGTTTTCCTCTCACCTGAAATATTAAAGAGCGTCCATAAATAAACAAAATACATAAAATAAAAACAAACTTAAATAAAAACTACAATTTAAAAGTGACTACTTAAATGTCAGTACACTATTCTTATATTTCTAGCAGGGTTTGAAATCAAAGGGCTATACTATTTTAAGAAGAAATTAATTTACATTAAAAACAAAATATACAACATTTGCCTATAGGTTATTACAGTATACCTGTGTTTCTGGTAGGGCCATGATAGATCAAGTTAATATTTTTTGCCAGAAGGATGATATATGAACATTTACTATCAAAACAAACTGTAAATACTTTTAGTTTTAGTTTATGACAATAGGCATTTTCCCATCGTTGTGATTTCTTACTGTGATCAGCTTTCAAGGAAATTCTGTTTTTTAAAGTTCATTAATGAATCCGCAGCTTTCACGACTCCTAATCTTCATATATTGCAGTAATAATGGTGAAAAGTTGAAACATTCAAATGTACCTTTCTTTCCCTTGGAATTTCTCTAATTAATGTATCAAGAGAAAAGCAAGTTTTCTTATACATTACTGGCCACCACTTCTTGAAATCATGAACTTTGGTGTTTTCAAGTTCAACCTGAAATTCCAACCTTTTGTTTATAAGAAGAAAACTGTGCCTTTGGTTCTTATTATGCACAATCTGAAACATTTATGTATGAGGTATTTTGTTTCTGTATTTAATTCATTTTTGCCCAAAAGTGGACTTAAAATTTATGTATGAGGTATTTTGTATCTGTATTTAATCCATTTTTGCTCAAAAGTGGGCTTAAAATATTTGCAATCAGCTATTCAAACATTAATGTGAGGTTAACTTGCTTAGATGGAAATTAAACGCAAACAAACAATCACTAGCATTTAAAAGTGAAAATTGAAAACGTCAGGTGCTTCCACAATATTGCTAGAATAAAGACGAAACACCTCTTTAAGAGTCGTCAAAATGAAAATTAAACTGATTTTCATAAACATAATAATTTGTTAGTAACTGTATCCAACGCCCAATGCTTACAGAACACATCCATCTACCACCGAGATTAAAAGAACCATTCTCACACAGAGATAGCGATCCGAAATGTCAGCAAGTTCTCTACACCTGCCATAAAGATGTTGGTTGGCCACTGGCTGACCGCAAAAGCCATCAAAGGTTGAAGGAAAACTCTTGTCTCCCGGCGTGATTTTGCTGCATGGCAACACAAAACTCACATGACACATACAATGACGAAGTTTTATTTCAGCGAACCATATAAGATAAAATAAGTAAGCCATTATGAAACACAACACCCCTCATTTGCTATGTAAAATGAAGAACTATGAACAAAATTAAAAATAGGCAAATCGCTAATTTTCATAAGAAAAATCTTAATGGAAAAGAACTTTTTTTTTAATAAAGTTTATATAAAAACATCAAAGAGTTCGTTACAGATAATCAACGCTTGTAAGCACTTCAACTTCACCTGTATCATGCTTCCTTATTTGTTGTTTCCTCACTAAGACAATTAAATTATTCGTTTCATTTGAAAATATGGAGGTTTAATTTTGCCTACACAAAACAAATCATAATTCATAAATATAATTCAGCCAACAAAAAAGGTTTACAAGACTACAATATAACTAGAACACACATAGACTGATAATAAAAAAACTGGCGCATCCAAATTAATAAAGGAACTGGAAACGAAAAGACTGGCCTCTATTTGGATAGTGGATCAGGAGAATAGAAGGAGTACATAGAGGAAAATTAGGAACCGTTTGAGGGATATGGGTAGGCAGCAGACAATTGCCTAATGCAGGGAGACAATTTCGCTAGAAGTACAATCGGGACTATAATCTAAAAGGAAGATGGAGTAGTACATCAAATCAAGGGCTAAATTCACTAGCCAGGGGTTCGCATGACTCAGACTAGGGTTCATGGCTGATAATTTAATTCACCGACCAAAATGATGAATTGTGTCCGAATGTAAAGGAAAGGAAGAAAAAGTATTTACCACGATCCTTTACCGGAATAAACAGATGGAATTGTTCATGCTGGCCTCTGCTGCCAAGGGAGAGGGGGAGAAAAAGTTTAATTTCTTATAAAAGTGCGGTAGTTCAGGTCTTAAAAGGATGATAATAAGATAGGGGATAAGGAAAACAAATTGGCATCCTTGCGTGTGACATCCTAATTGTAATTCTTTTTAATTTAATTTAATTGGTTTGTTTTTTATTTTTATTTTATTTTAAATATATGTTTATTTTATATTTTATTGTATAATATACAATTTAGCCTTTTTATTGAATCAAACAAACCAAATATATTATAAAAACACCTACAGTTTATTGAACACTTCTGTTTGTTGAAGTTTTATTGTAATGATGTCACTGGAATAAATACACTCCTTTCCTTCTACTACTCTCCCTTCTCTTACTACCACTACTGTAACTATTTTATAAAAATAAACAAGTCTATACTTAAAACAAATGAACAAACATGCAAATGTTAAAATAAATAACAACCTTTTCCTTAAGTCATAGATTGTGGAAGTTAGGTTCCAAGAAAATATAAGCACTAAAGGTTTCAAAATTAATTTTTTCACGAAAATAATTGCTTATCAATAAGTCGCCATAATGTGTCACAGATTAGATCCATTCCATGAAGGTGAACCATGCCTTCCAGTGAAACTAGGTAATTTTGTTTTGCTTGTGAAGGCGTACAACAAAACATAAGAGTCATTCATTGTTCGTGTGCGTGTCCCTGAAGAGCGACATGGAACAAATAAGCATTTGGCATTATCACAGGAACGTACTCATACAGTCCTCTGTTCGAGCTCTCAGTGGATCAATGTTTGATTGGTAATATAAATAACCTTAAACCGTTTCTTAAATTACTTATCATTGTATAAGAGAATTGTCTTTGAGGTGTCGATCCTGGTGGTGTAGTGATAACCATACTTGCCTCCTAAACCCAAGATCACAAGTTCATCCCGGCCAGAATCTATAGATTTTTTTGAGAGTAAAAATCCTAATTATTGCTTCCTTCGGAAGGGAAGTAAAGCCGTGGGTCCCTTTTACGGCTCGAAAAAGTACCTCAAGCATGAAAGAAGAGACCTCTGAGCAAAATTTGTCGGTCGTTTCACGCCCTGATTTGAATGGAACGCTGATGACCTGAGATGTTAAAGAGCGTCCGTAAATGAACCAAATCAAAAAGAATTTCCTCATACCGATTTGCGTAAAGAATAGAATAGAGTAACATCTGGAAGAATTCGCACTTTCATCCCATCCGACTGGTTAATCTTCTTTGTATAAATTAAGGTTGTTGCGTCCCTCAGTGGTACTCCTCTGCCGCTAACGCCGTGCAGCATGGAAGATGTTAGTAAACGTACTGATGTGAAAAACTCCAGCATGTGGTCATGAAAAGCATTTATGTACCAAATATTACGAGAAAATAATAATCACAACAAACATTTCAACGTTTGATACACTGCTTAAGGAATTAGTTTAAAAATAGAAAGTTTATAATCATAATACATTTTTAATCCTTTGAAATCTTGTTTTCCTTTTTTTTTTTTTTCTTTTCTTGTTATTTTTTTTCTTTTTATTTTAACTCTAAATTAAAATCAATGAACAAAAAGTACCAGGTGGAAATGAAAATTACAAATGCAAAATATTAAGGACACATTACTTACAAAACTAATAAACTTCCTTAATTATTCAATCTTGCAAATAATTCTATAATTATCAAAATCAATACCTAAATACCTGGGTCACTGGGAAGTTGACTACTAACTACAGAAATATGTGGTAGTACGATAAAGGAATCATCGCACAGATGTTTCGTATTAATTAATAAGAACAGGTAAACATAGCGGTGACTCATCCTATTGTGATGCAAAATGTCGAAACGTCTTTACCCTTACAGATCCAACATTTAACTCAATGATGTCTGACAAGCTACTAGGTACGGGCAAGAAGGAAAAATGATGTCACTGGTCAGAAGTTATCACACTAGGCCAGCCGCGTGCTTGATGCAGTGTGGACTATAAGGAGAATTTTAAAGATGTGGTAGTATTAAGAGAAAAGAAGGGGAAACAATGAAGAAAAGGGAAGAAATAGCACATTGACAGAAGGTTAAAATTTTATACGAATGTATTTCTGTACTACCCAGATTTTTGTTACAAAAATAGACATTTTTCTGTATTTGGAAATTTCTGTAATGACTATAGAGACGTTAAAGCATTAATAAATACTAAAACAGCACCTGTATTTATTTAAAATAATTAATTAATTTAACAAATTTTGCTTCATTCAGCAATGATTAAAGAAGCATTTAGTGATGATGTATAGCTGTAATGATGGGGACTGAAGCAACTATACCATCATTGTATTCATACCTTGCTAAGCCGATTAACTTGACTACGACATTATGACGTCAGGATCCATGCAGACTCTTTAATCAAGCCGCAATAACATGAGAATGCATTTTTACATAGAGAAACCGCTGTAATTGTATTGTCACTAAGGTGCAGCATTTTTACAAAACTATAGCTGTTTTCATATCAATCGTTTGAGATTTGTATTTTAGGACATGAAAAATGCATTAGACAATTTTTTGCACTTTTTCGGAAATTAGCAACTTTTTACTCCATCTTTGATGCTTCAGCACATATTTTAGCTTTTTCCTCTTTGTTGTGTTTAAAAAAACTGGCGGAAAAATAAACTATTTCCACTCCTCTTGAGCACGTACATAAACTTCTATAGTTTCCTTTTGTAGAGCAGAACGAGATTTATAAAATAGCATATTTGTAATGTGCGGCCCAATAGTTCATGAAGTAAAACCTGCAATAGAAAACAATTATGTAAAGAAGAGTCAAATCATGTAACCTAGTGAAGGGCATTTCAATTCGGTTGGTAAACAACAGTGAAGAAATACAATGTAATATTTTTATTCGGACTTAATATTGTTTGTTAAATGTAGTTTTATTATATTTAAATGTTTTATTAGGTTATGAGTATGTACGATGTTATTGTGTTGTTAACAAATATGGTCTATATACGATACAAATCTAATTTACCTAACATTTATTATGAAACAAATTAAACCATTAGTATATTGACATATGAGAGCAAGTAGCCTGATCCTGTACTAGGATCTAGTTCTATTTCATAGGTGCCATGTCATAAAATATAGTAAGGCAAGAATAAGAGCATTGCAAGTAATTGAAGAATGCGTTACATTGCATTCTACCAAACCAATGCCATTTTTTACAAGTTGAGATACAAATGTTAATTAAACCTTATGTACACATAATTTATTGATATATACTTAAAAGTTGAGTGAATTAGTAATGATTTACCATGATTCGATATATGTCGTTTATAAAATTATCTTAAAGGAAAGTTGAGGTTAATTTCAAGAATGAGGTTAAAGCTTACTCTTGGCATATGTTTCCAGCTAATATGTGTAATTTTTATTAATCTAACGCAATGTTATTTTTGAATCTATATCAACTATGCAGAACAACACTTTGAGAAAAGTTTAGTTTACATTATTACAACCAGTTAAATATTTGCGTCAATCTGGATGTTTTTTTTATTATTTTATTTATTTATTTATTTTTTTACCATTTGCAAGTACCATAGAATGGAATGCTGCTATTTTCATTTATACAAGCATTATTATTGTATACATTTTAAATTAACCAAGATAAAGATTCAGGTACCTTAATAGAAGATAAAAATAATTAAGCATGCAGCGGTATACTTCATTTAACTGTAGTTTAAGCACTCATATTAACAAATTATAAGCCAATTTCACGCACACACATGTCTTTAAGATTTATCTGAAACAGTATTTTTGTCAAGAGCATACATTTTAATTATTTAGTTTTGTTGTTTAATTTTTTTACTTGTAATACTAATTCTTATGTCTTTGAGTTTTATACCTTTTTTTTTTCATTGGGTCATATGGTCCGTCATGACCCTGAATAGGCCTTAGACCTAAAACTTGTAAATCAATGATGACCTCTACATTTTTATTACAATAGATACAGAAGTCTTTATGTTTCCACATACTGTAATTTTGTAAAAATTGTCGAGTTTGGTTTAGTAATATATGACAATCTTTTCATCCTGTACAGCTTTCCGCCCTGGATGATATTACATATTTCATAGTTAAATAAATAAACAAAAATAAATTCATAAGTAATTGCACAATAAAGAAATTAATACTGGATTAATTATGATAATAATGATGCCATGAGCCTATGCTATCTCTAAATATTATTACATATATTAAAATATATTTAAAACACGATGGCAGTATCTTTCAAGCTATAAAACTACAGTGACACCTAATTTAATTCTCTTTTCTTAAGAAAAAAAAAAACCCGGAAATATTGCTGGAGAGATGATAAATGATTATAAACGCTATTACCTTATAGAACTGAAAATCGTATTGCTCCTATCTTTCGTGACGTAAGCTCCCACCTCTCACTATTGCACGCAGTACAAGCGCAGCTGGTTACAAATTCATTACATTTCCATGGCCAGGCAACGCTACCATAGCCAAGAAAACGTATTTCCGGTAATTCGATACAAACCAATAGGACAAGACCATCTACACTTTTAACTAGAAGAGGAGCATACTATCAGAACTGTTTCGTAAATCGAATTAAATATCAAATGTTTACGAAGACAACGGAATGAAACGGTAGTTTGCAACTATCGAATAATTCGATAGCTTTCATTCGGATTGCCAATCATTACTGTAGCCATCAAGCATGCTAAACAATTGCTTAACGACAAATACCTAGAGTTGGAACATTTCCATTGTGTAGTTAAGATATTTGCCTGGCGTGATTATCGGTTTAGAAGAAGGTATGGAGGAGGAGGAGGAGGAGGAGGAGGAGGAGGAGGAGGAGGAGGAGGAGGAGGAGGAGGAGGAGGAACGGTGAAATAGTTGACAACTGTGAGAGGCAACCTTGACGGATTTGCCAGAGCCAAACTTAAATTCATTTTGAGGAACGATCCGGAAGTGGAAATCTTTGTTTGTTTACAAGTTACGCCCCATTGGTTTCAGTAGATATTGAATGGAGTTTCTCCTATACAAGTAGTTTAGGATCTCCTGAGCTTAAAACGCCAGCGACTTACTTTTGAAAAATATGGAAATGTTGTGCGTATTCCAATGCAACAATTTGGTTGAAACCCAGTAAAAGCGCGTTTAGTTCCTAAATATTGGTTACGTTATGTTATTTGCTGAATAAAGAATGTTAGTGTAGCTGGTAGCTGGTTCAAACCCGAATAAAGGTACTTTATCATCAACTTTTTGAACCTTTTTATATACTTTTTCAGAACCTTTATTTCCCCTTTTCAATCATAATTTTGCAACTTAAAGGCCGTTCTTTGAATCACTTGTCAGCTATTCGTAGGCTAAAATGTGCAACATTTTGCCTCCATATTTTGCATCCTTTTAAAAACCCGTATAATGAATACTACGTGTTTTCTTTTAGTGGTATTGTGAGCAATAGATTAAGCACCGAAATGTCTTTTAACACGTACAAAGAACGCGTTATTTTAAAATACTTGAGGAATCAACAAAAACTGCTTAAAAAGAATAGATCTCTAATCAATAAAATCAAAACTAGTTGGTACATTATCAAGAGTGAATCGCGCAAAAACCGCTTAAGATGCTATTACACTAAAAATAGGGAGCCCATTTAAAAAATAACATTTTGACATTTCTATATGCTTTCTATTATGATATTTTGATAGTACAATAATACGTTGTGAAAAATATGTAAATACATAATATCAGTTCTAGACAAAATGCAAATCTTCAAAAACCCATGCCTAACAAAAGAGGGTTTTTATGCATGCATAGAAATATTTAATACTTTCCGAAATTTTATATTATTATTATTATTATTATTATTATTATTATTATTATTATGTTTATAATTACCTGTGATGAACAAAAATACAAATCTGCTCTTATATAATATCTATGTAACAATATCTCTGTTATATAAAAGAGTTTTTTACTTCCACGGGTGGCCGTTAAGTCGCGGACTCGTGAGCGGGAGGTCTGGGTTCGAATACCGCCAGGACCGTCCTCACTGACTGAGGTTTTTTCCAGGTTTTCCTCAGTCCTCATAAGTGGCAAATGCCGGGGAGGTACCCTAAACTTAGGCCTGGAACGATTCCTTCCTTAAAAATAAATTCTTTCCCAATATATCATTTCATTTCATGTATCATCAGTGTCCATCGCCTGTGGTGCCTCTGTAGCAAAAAAGGGCGTTAAACACTATTCACTCATTGTAAAAGAATTTATAAATGAATAATAATTTTTTCCCTTGATAATATATCAATATGATGTTTTTAAGATATATTTTGTGTGCTTTAACGAGGCATTGCATATAATAAATATTTACACATGTTTAACAATAAATTTTATAAGAATAAGTATTTTATAATGCACTTTTCACATTAAAATATGGCAAATATTTCATGTCCTATGTAATTAATTAAAATGTGTAAAGCCTATAATTTTAAACAATTTCCACTAACTATGTAATGCAAATCTTGACATGTTCTATGTTCAAAATACTCCTTTACATGAACCCTAGGAACTCAATTGAATATTATTTTAAGAGCCCTTTCTTGAGGAGATGGTCCAGAGCAGATTACAGAGTCTGCATTTCCGGTCAGTGTTTTAGATGAAGGGTGAATGTGCCTAACAACTGGGCAGTGCAGTGCTTGGCCAAAATGCGTAAACAAGCCACGCACCGCGAAGCGGAAATACCTACGTGCTGTTAATCAAGGAGTCGGAACCCTAACGGACAGTTATTCACTGACCATCTAGAAATTAACCCTTTCTGATTCCTTTATTCTAAATCTTCTGCAGAGAATGAGCAATTTGTACAGTGGTATTGGTTTTACGTTTTAAATGAGTTTGAACAGGTTTAAGAGCCAAAAAAAATGAATAAATATCCTCTTTAAAATCAAGATATCTTAACATTACATTCTTGTTTACTTTTTAGATGTACAGAATAGAATGCAAAATATAATTCCCGTTCCTTCACAGCTGCAGAAAAGTAGAAAGTCATAGAACGAACAGAAAAACATTGGATACGGATTTTATATCTTATAAGGATTTTAGAAAACCAAATTAAAGCCTTATTTATCCAGGGGAAAAAGATTCCATGAGCACATACTGAAAAACTTCGACATTAAGCGTGGCTCACTAGGCTCCATAACTATATATAACTCCCTATTTCGAATTAATCCAGAATATTCTGTACATATAATTTTGCTTTTTCGTATAAAATGTTCATTCCAATTCAAATTGTAAAGTTGTCCTTGGGAGCCCCATGGAGCTCGCTGAATTGTTACCAGTGAAGCTATCATAGAGGCCCCTTTCTGCGAAAACTCAGTTTTTCGCTATATTTGTCCATTTAAGAGATATTATCTCTTTATGTTGATTTATAACCTTTATGTTGATTACCTTGTATATACCTTTTATATGTATCATAATCATCTCGTCGTCATCATCATCATCGGCATTACAACCTTGGGTGAGCCTTGGCCTCCTTAACAATCAATCTCCACACTCGCCCGACTTTTGTTTTTTCACTCAATCCTATGAGCTTCAGGGCCGACTTTTCAGGTGCAGCAAGTACATCTCGGCTGCACCAATCTTTTATCCACTCATTAATTTCACTATTTTCCGTTTTTAACTCAAATTGTTGACATACGAATGACTGATAACATCGCACTTCTTTGTATCCTGTGGTATACTCAAATCCCGTCTGAACGAAATTGACTTCACTTGCAATCTATTTCATAAATGTTGCCTGGCAACGGTAACGCTTGCTTTATGCTCCGAGATAGCAAGTATAGGCAAAACTGAAAAATGGACAAGGTAGCATCTGGAGCGAGTAAAAACGTGTGTTATTAATTGGCTGTTCTGTTTCCATAGTAATTCAGAAGGATAAGAGAGCGGGCGAACATTGTCAGTTTGCTGGATGTAATTTTTTGAGACTCCGTTTAGCTACAAGTTTTAAGTTTACATATGCAGGTATAGTGACTTAACTACTTGCTTTATAGTCTGTAGCTATAAAAATAAAATGTTTCGTATTTTTAACGTATTATTGAAGCTATTGTTGCTCTACTACTGTTTGTAGCTTCGGTTTCCTATGGCGCCATTCCGGTGCATAAAATGCATCATTGCGTTTACGTAAAATGACATGCAAACAGAAAATCTTGTGTAAGTACGTCAAAGTTCATTTTCCTGTTATATGAGATTGAAATATCATATTTGTTAGTTTATCGGCCTTCTGCTATCTTCTTTTCTTCTTCTTCTCCTCCTCCTCCTTCTCCTTCTCCTTCTGCTATCTTCTTCTTCTTCTTCAGCCATCGTCCGTTCTTGATTGGTCAGCCATTTGACGCTGCGTCACCCAGTTATCTAATGAACCTTCACTTGAGTCACTCTGAAGTGCTGTACAGTGTAGAAGATGATCAGCCGTTCCTTCCACTTTTGAGCAGAGGGGGCAGATCGGAGAGTCGATTACGCCGCTTCTGTGCAAATGTTTTTGCAGGTAGTCGTCGCCATGGCCACTTCGAGGGGCAGATTGTTGGGGATGAGTTTTGACATAATCGGTTCGCATCTTTTACCATCTTTGTCCTCCAGGAGTCCGCGACGTATTTCTTTATACTGTCTGAAATTACATTGCATGTAATGGCGTGGGTAGAAGCAGGTGACGGTTGATTCATTGTGCATCCTTCCTTCGCCAATCTGTCAACTTCTTCGTTTCCGCTGATGTCACAGTGACTAGGGACACATTGTAAGTGGATCTCAGTTAATGCTTGCAGTCTCAGTGGCCTTTCTTTACATTGAATTACTAAACCGTCTTCTTGCTGCAGCTCTGAGGAGCGCAATACTCGGAGTGCAGAGGTGGAAGAAGACAGGAAGACTACCTTTCGTTTGATATTCAGAGAAATCAGTGTATTGACCGCTTCACTTATGGCTGCCTCTTCGCCATCAAAATTAGTTCTCATTCTTCCCACAGGGAAGGCTCTCCTGCTAAGACATGAGAAAAAGCCTGCTCCCGTGCGTTCAACTATAGCTGAGTCATCTATATGAACATGTAGCCATTCTGATGCAGGATATAATGTAACTATCATTTCGAATTAGTTTTACGACAGTACTGGTCCTTTTAGCTTCACTGTCGATTACCTTTCCCAGATCTTTAAATTTAGATAAGCCTTCAAATACTTGTCAGAACCTACGTCTATTCCTAATTTCTCAGGCTAATATAACTATATATTTAGTTTTTAAACATAACTTCTTCTTTATAATTCCTCATAAACTCTATTATTTTCTTCTTTGACCTGACCACAATGACAAATCATCTGCAGATGCATATTTAACTCACTAATAATTGTACGTCATTTTATATGTGTACAGTAACTAAATATACATTTAACTTCAGAATGAAAAATGGAACTACACATTTCTATGTTGTCAATACATATGAAGAATGCTGAATTTACTAACCAAAGGGTCCTGATGACAAAGCACTGCTGTGTTGAGGATAGAGATCTGCCTATGAGATGCGGTCAATAAGTTTCCGGCCTGACTATGTATGTGCACAACTGTCTTGCAACAGTAACTGTATTACTAGTGCATATTCGTGCAGCAGACAAACTTCTCTAATAGGCAGTCTACGCCTCTTTTCCTTGATGGCACTGCGCTCAGTATTGTAATTCCCACTCCCCGCTGTTCCTTTCTTTGAAGTCCATCTGTAGTTTCAAAAAATTATCGCTGTGATCTTCTCTGTGGACAATGTAAGGAGATGCTTCACTCTTCCACCGGCATTCCATTAATTCTGTTTTTGAAAGAGAGTCACAATAGAGAACCATAGTTTTGTTCCCTGTGACAATGGACTCTAATACTGCCCTCTTGTTACCACGACAAAGGTTCAAAACTTCTGACATTTCCGTGCACTTGTATTTGAAGTGATGAAATAATTCGGAGCACCCTCTAGCACTGACCTTTTGCATATGCAAATGTTGATGATGAATGCAACCAGCCTTCCAGCAATTCCTTTCGTCTTCAAACGCCTGTCCCTCGGAACTTCCTTGTCAAGACATGGGAGGTGTTTTCGTATTTTCTTATGTTAACACATTCACAGGCCTAACTATGTGGGCCATCTTCAATGTTCTAATTTTGACCACACATTCACAATGGAATATGAAAGAAAGCTTCTTCATACACACTGTCAAGGCGTTGTTTAATATCACTGAGTGAAAGTCCTTCTTTAGTTAAACATTTAATCACGTCCTGTATTCAATTTTGAGCATGAAGCTGTATTATGCAAGCTGTCTGACTTAAATGAGCTTCTTCAAACAAATGAATGGCATGGCTGGAAGCGAAATGCAGTTTTCCCTACTGAAATGTATCAGATAGAATGAACATCACAACAGTGAATCATGGCCGTAAACTTAGGGACCAGACCTCGTACGAGAGCTGTTGATGATAAAAGAATATTTAAACATCGTGCTGCAATGAAACATTAAACACTCATATTTAGCGAGATTCATAATACATATATTTAAATGTTTCCATTTTCCCCAATTTTCAATTCTTAAGGCATATTCTTTCCACGTAGTATATATCTGTGAAAGTATTATCAAAATCTTGCATAATTTAACTGAAGAATGTATGTTGATCCTATGAAAGCTTATATCCACAAATTTTATTATAAGAATTGTAAGAATAAATGTTTTGATGTTATATGGCACATTTATTTCAAATCTAGTTATTTCTTTTGTTGGCTAACTATGTCTCCGGTTTACTTATAGTTGTTCTTAATTTGTATACTACAGTGTTTGTCTTCCACAGCGATGGTGGTAACCTGTCTTCTTAAAAATTCATCCGGTGATTAATAACATTTCCTTCTCATAAATTTATAGCAGCTGATGAAGAAGTATGTCCCCTTCCTCCGTTATGAGTAGAGTAAAATTTGGTAACATCCTTGTTTTGTTGCTAATTTTCTCATTTTAAACTGTTTAACACTACGAAAAACATGCACCAATGAACACACTGCTAGCAATAAAGAAGATCGATACGAACTTTTAATAGAAAGTTGTATATGTGTATATACAATATATAAGACAATAACTACATTGTCGTGACCCCCTGTTAGCGACTCGCCTAAAAATATATGTATCAGTCTGTAACTTATTTCATAAACTGAGGTCGGACTAGCGTAGCTGCAACTCTAATCTAAACCACCATGACTCAAAACGGGATCAAATCGGGGTAATAGAGGACCTATGTATACACTGAAAACACAAATTCAGATTATGAAATGGATTATATTTATAACCAATAAGGGTTACTTACATTCATGATGGATGCCAACCAAGATGGCTACCCCGTAGCGGTCGGTGGCACATTCACCCTTCTCAAGCTATCGATTCTCAAAATCCGTTAAAGAACGCCATCTAATCCCTATGTTGCGCATGCGCAGACCCTAATTTTCTTTACGTAATCATGCCTTACTTGGACTCAAACAGTGTTGTTCATCTCTAATGCATGAACGAAATGGTAAAGTTATATAAGTGAGCATTGTGTTATGGAGCATTATGCTTTCTTTTCCTTAAGTTTCTTCGGCTGTCATCGTAATTTCTCTGCAGTGAGCCCATAAAACTTTATTGCTAATTCATTCATAGCACATAACAATAACTCAAGTAATAGAATATGTAGTCAAAGTCAATTAGATAATGCATAAATTGTCAGTCTCATTTCTTACATATCTCTATGCCTATAAATCAGTAATTAATAAGAAAATCAGATGAAAAGCAAAGAACAAATGGTAGAGTGAGTTTGATATGACATTAGTGTCAAGTATTTAAGTGTCGCTGGTTCAATGCCCGGCACTGCTAGGCGGAAGTCCTCCTGCATCGACCTCTTACCTTTGTGCCGAAGATACTCATGACCTACTGAGGTAGTCCCAATTTGGTTCTTCTGCACCTTATATGTGGAGATTCGGCCGTGCGAAACTACTCTATCATGATCTACGTGTGTTATTGAAAGGTCATATTGGTGTCTCTATGACCCTAAGGTCAGACGTGGGTACAATAACGCCATATGTCTGATCGCATGCAGCGCTTCACGCATCAAGCTTATGTATGTACCGCGTAACAGCACTGGAATTAGAAATGCAACCAAAATTGGATTAAACGCCGGTAGCTGGCAACGGGATCTAAAGGCATATATTTTACTCTAAAGAATGTTGCCGTTAAAGGCATGAAACAAGGAGAGGAAACAAAATTAAGTGAACCTGCGTTATAAATAACAGTCAATCATAAAACATTACTATTCAAGATACCGAACTCTGTGAAAAGTACAATTTTCATGTGGAGGGCAGTATTCCCTGCCCTTCGTGACGACGTGCTTTGATAGTGGCCAAGTCCACCGTTATCTCCTGAATTGAGGTTAACAAACTATGGCAGAAAATTGGAAGCTGTAGATCGTTCACTAGAGCGTGCAAAATTAAAACATTGCAAAATATATTCTTGAGTGCTGGCACCAGGATAAGAACAAATGTTCTACATGACCGTTAAAATTTAAGAAAGAAGATATGCTCCAGTTATTTGTAATATCATTTTAAGAAAAAAATCCGTTACGTCAAAATCAATACTTAAGGAGACTGGATAGTTACAGAGCTGCTTCGAGTGCCCAGAATATATACTTTTTAAGCCTCTGTATTTTTCAAACTACGACAAATAATTATATGAAATTTTAAAATAATATAAAGCTAACTAAAATAATATTAATGCATACAGTAATATCTTTCACATTCTAATTTTTTTCAGATTTTTTTATTGGCTGTGCACTAATTTTGTATTTAGTTTGCATTCATTCAGGTGCATGTTACTCAGAAACTGTTTTACCTACGATTATCAAACTTTATGTTATTGTAAACAACATATTTGACAATATCCAGTACAAATTTGATCAATATATTATGTATTAGTTAAGGAAAAATATTTTTTAATCTTGTCTTCAGAAAATTTTCACTTTGTGCCATAAAAAGAATTTTAACATAAAAAACTAAAATATACTGATTCATAATTGTTGCTGGAAATTGTATTGTGAGTATTTATCATTGAGTAAAAAACTTTCATTAATGTATTTTAGATAGTTTCTGAGAAGAGTGCACTTGAAGTATTAAAAAATCAACCTACGGGAAATTAGTGTTAAAGTTGGACATACATAAACATAAGAGATTTCATAATTCATAACTTTTCAGTCCCATAACCATTATCACTGGCATTCTCTTTACATCTCTACTTCGTTTCAGTAGTCTTCTTTCTACTCTGGCTTTTGGTCATCATTTCTGCATGTTTTTCAGGTTTCATGACATGTCGTTTATTGATATCATGAAGAATTGGCTTCATGTTGCCACCAGCTTTTATCCCTAGATGATTCAACACTTTAATTCTGCTGCTAGATCCATCATTAAAGTGGTCACATCAGCCAGGACACCCAGTCCCAATGGTAACACATACATGAGTAGTTTTGGGGAAGCGTTTCCATAACACATTATGAAAACTTTCAATTGGGTTTTGGGTTCACCCATGTAGATACATCTCTAAAAGTTCTTCTTTATAGAGGTCTCTAAAGACTGGCTTGATTGCAAGAAGCACAGCTTCAGGGAGAGAATGTGTGTGCTTATGGGCTCACCTCCAAGGACCTGCTGGACACAAAATATGACGTGGGGAAGAGTCTGTGGACATATGGAAGTACATTTCCAAATAGCCTTCTTCATTTCTCTGACAGTAGTCTTTGTAGTTCTAATTGCCAATCCATACCAGAGCTGAAGAAAGTCAATTTCTGGACCTGCGAGTCTGCCTCGACGAGAAATTGGCCTTCCATTTGACAATAATTTTCCTGCCGGTGATTTTTTCAAGCTTCGGAGACGGCACCCCATCCTCTTCTATATATGGCCAATACATTCTAATTTTTTTTATCATTGGCATATGGACAACACAAAAATGTTTCTAAATAAACATCATAAGCAAAATTAATGTTACATTTTGGCACTGAGAAATATCCAATGACAGTCAAAAATAAACAAGTTTCTGATTTTTGAAGCAACGCCGGAGTTTGTGAACAAGAAAGAAAGTGTCTGTTAAAAATCATTAGTTTGAGTAAGATTTTCAGAATAGACAGAAAATAACGATTTAATATTTCTAAGACTATGTAAGGGAAAACTACTTTCTCGTTTCATCAATAATACTTTTCTATAAATTGTTTATATTTCTTCAAGGTCTTTTTAGCAGACATTTTTCTTTCATAGAGCCAATTCTGATTTAAAAATACATTAATTTTACATGGAAAACAATTGCATATTTTAAGTAACTAAAATGCATTTTTATAAACTAGACACTTTAATGTTCCATGAATCACACAAAGTGTAAATTTGATTTTAAAAAAGTGTAATATAGAAGGATATTATTAATTCTGTATAAATTACCGAATTAACTACAGTGAGATTATTTGAATTAAGGGCTAACAACCTGGCTGCGTACTGGGAGACACCAGTCAAGGCCTACAATGCATGTACAAGTAGCAGCTTGTACTTTGAAGGCTTTGTCATCAAGTGGTAATGTGTTTCTATATTAATCAGTTGTAAATTGAATTGTTCTTCATTAGTTAAGCCACTACTTGAATCTATCTTGAAGAACTTTTATGTATGACACATGTGAAAAGATAATTGTAAGGCAGTTCAGAAGAAATAATATTGCAGGCAGAGAAACTGTTACAAGAGACAACTTCCTCAGCGACCAGGAACGTGTTCCGAACAGCTGTGTTCTTGTGGAAGAAAAGTTAGATGAAAAACAGGAACTTTTATGCAGATGCCGCTGAAGGGCATCATTTTCTAAATCTCGTAAAACACAAATTAGTGTTTATTATTATTAGTTTTTAAAATGTACTGTTATGTTATGCTTTTATTAAAATATAAACACTAACTTTGCGCGCGGCTACTCATCTCCCTTTTTCCGGTTGTGGCAGCTGCACTTCCCAGTAAACAACTGCCTTAGGCGGCCATAATTCAAATAACCTCAACGTACATCAACAAGAAGAATATGATTCACCTTTAGAACAGTTTAAATCTGCACTTGTTACTCAGCATTACTTAAAATTCTGTAATATATCTAAATTACTTCTCTGGGTGTACCACACAAGAATTTTTTTATATAAGAGAAATGTTATTGAGGTAATAAACTAAAGTGATCTTTTTGAAACTTGCATCGATATCACAGAGAAAGAAGCAAAGACGAACACAAGAGTTTCAACTGGAAAACACAATAAACGATAAGACAAAACTCATGTTAAGTATATTCTTTTAAATTATTTTGCAATAACAGAATAGTTACAAATAAATATTATACTAACATATGCGCAACTTCATTTTTTGCTGCTTCAACATTCCACAATTGGCATGTTCAGTTTCATTACGAACTTTTCAAGCTTCGAGAGTGTGTGAGTCACTTCTGCAAAAGGATTACGTGTTTGTTAGGTTAAGTACACTTAACGTGAAAAAAGGCTTTTAGTTGATAAAGCTCACCTTGCTTCTTTCCTTGTATGCTGCACATACATATATGTTGTTTCCAGTTTTTCTGCTTAAGGCATTTACTCCTTAAGAAGCGGTCTTGACAGGCTCAAAAGGTCTTACCATTCTCCATAGGAAGTTTCCCCAACGGGTTTTACATGTTGGCGTATTTGTCTTGAACTTCAGTACCTTCCCACAAAGGGACATTGACACTTCCCTTGATGAGACTGTAATAAACTGTAGTATAACAATTCGCGTTTAGTTTTCCAAGCTGATCAGTTTTCCGATATTAATATTGATTTTCTTGTTTCGTAATCCTGTAGATTTGTGTCGGCTTTTGTTATTTACATATTCGCGATATGCCATGTATCATTCAGTCATTAATTTACTAATTTCGATTGTCATTCAAGGAGCGGGGGATATTATTCATGTTTCGCTATTAATCTGACTTATTTGTATATTTTTTTCTTTACTATTGTTCGATACTTATTCAGTGGCAGTTCTATAGCCCCACTAATTCCTCGCTTCGTATAAAATCTTCAGCTAACGTTTTCTAATATTTCTTGATATTTTATCAACTTTTTCATCTTCATATAGCATTGCTGTTTCTTACATTCCTTTTCATTTTATATAATAGTTTCATCAACAATGCATATGTGCAAAACAAGAGCTTTAACGTCTGACTTCTTGGCCAAATGCATTAGAACTTGAAAACTCCTTATATGTAAAGACCCAAGAGAGGTAATGTGTTCAGCACATTTCTTCCATGTTCGGCGTTTGCTTTGTAATGAACAGGATATTAAATCCTCCATGAAATTAATTTTTTAATCTTATTTTATTGTTTATTTCGCTTTCCTGGTATTTTAATACTTAATATGCCATCCACAGAGATAACTTAGGTGCTAGTCTCAAGAAAAATGTTATTATCTTTCAAACGATACTTTTATTTCTGTAAAATTTAACATTGTTCATTAATGTCCCTATGCTCCCAAATTGTCTGCATTAACTTATTAATTCGACACTGTAGCTGTATATTTTGCGTGTGAAGCTGAAAACTTACAGTCACGTTATTTGGGAGAAAAATTTATAATTTTTAAAATTATTTTGAACTGCTTATGCTACTGGCCGCTTCGACATCCTCTACAAATCGAGATAAAGTATGTAAAAAAATAAGTAAATGTTTCTTTGAACAAATTGCAAGTGGAAAAAAACCATAATAAAGGCAGAGCTGAAGGTTCATGGCCGCAGTGAGGCTGATGTAACACAAGTTTCAGAGTAAAAACCGCAGCACGATCACAAGTCAATCTCCACACACTACAAGATTTCATTCAGCAGGAGTCAGAGCCCTGTGTGAACAATTTTCAATTCGTAACGATTCATTCCAGCGCCGTAAGCATCCAGATATGTTCAATATTTTCCTAAGCAATTCTACCGCTTTGGGCTCAGTCGTTTTGGCGCACTGTATGTTCACTTGACCTGTACTTGATCTTTGTTTGCTTTGAAGCGGTTTAGTGAGCTCCAACAATTACAGCCTGATAATGAGACCGTTTGTTTGCGGCTCCACATTGGGCGCCAAATTTTTTGAAGCTGTTTAGTAGGCTCCGGCTATGCACTTCAGGTTGAGTACCAATTTTCAAGCGATTTGGTGTCGATATCGAGTAGCCAATTTTGAAGCGGTAGGGTAGATTGATTACACTGGGCAACAATGAAAATGTTTCGGGCTTAAAAATAGTGAATTTACATGTATTTCCATCTGCTGAATTCAAAAATCACCATAAAAATGATAGATTAGTTCTTGTTTTGAAGATAAAGTAACATTTCATTTTTTAGAGTGAAGATTTTAAATTTGGGGGAATTTTTTGGGGGGAGTTGGTACACCTGTCAAATAACAAAACACAAATGCTCTTCAGCTGTTTGTAAGTCATAAACATAGATACTGTTGCTGTGACTGTGAATTACATGTAGTTTCTACTCAAATTAATGCAAAATTTCTGGTTCGCGAGTGCTTTTTTAGTGTAAAATTTGTAAAAATGCCACGAAAATGTGTAAATATGGTGAATAACTTATGTTATATTTGTGGTGAAATAACATTTTCCTCACAGAAACGCAATCTGACGCCTCTTGTAAAGACTGCCAAGCCTCTTGTGGACCCAAAAGACGTTCTTCTTCCACCCCTGCATATCAAGCTGCGTTTGATGAAAAACTTTGTCAACGCTATGAACCGAGAAGGACGGGCCTTTAAGTACATCAGAGAGAAATTTTCGAAATTAAGTAATGCAAAAGTTAAGGAAGGCATTTTTGTCGGACCACAGGTCCGACAAAAAAATGAACTTGTAAAGGATCCTGCATTTGACCAAGTTTTGGAGGGGAAAGAAAAGGAAGCTTGGGAAGCCTTCAAGGGTGTTGTTCATGGATTTTTAGGCAACAAAAGAGATGACAACTACAAGCATTTGGTGACAGTGGTCCTGCAAAAATACCGTAACCTTGGATGCAACATGTCCCTTAAGATCCATTTTCTCCACTCCCACCTAGACTTTTTCCCTCCTAGTTGTGGAACTGTTAGTGATGAACATGGGGAGAGATTCCATCAGGACATTTCTGTTATGGAACAAAGATATCAGGGCCGTTGGAATGAAGTAATGCTTGCGGATTACTGTTGGTCTTTGTATAGGGATTCTGCGGAACTCCATCACAAGAGGCAAGCTAAAAGACGACGAAGTCAATAGGCCACCACATGATTCTCTTCAGACACGACTATCTGCGAAGTATTTTTTCCAGCAATTTAGAACTCTTAGCGTGTAATTACCAGTTAAAAAAATCAAATGCACTTTTATTGTTGTTAGCATGTATGTAATTAAAATGTATCCTTTTCTCTCAATCCGTTAATATATACTACTTCCACCTTGTGTATATCATAGAAACTAGAGCTAATAAAATTTTTTCATTGTCATATTTGTTTTTCTCAACCAAAAATTAGTAGAAATTGCCTCATGAAGTGCTCGAAACATTCAAAAATTATTTTTTTGTTGCCCAGTGAATTATTAATCGTTTCGGTGTTGTTGCCTTCAATGACAACAATCTCTTAAGGTGATTCATGCCATTTTTTTTTTTTTTTTTTTTGATTCGTACTCAGCAGGACTGGCAGAGGATTTCAGTAGTGTAAATAAGCTGCAATGTGAAATAATACCTATATATAATGTATTTTATTACGTATATTATTATGTCCAAAATCTTCGCGTCCTCTGGTGTTTTGCTTACGATAGACTTAGCTGCTCCGATACCAACTTAGTTGCCGCGGTGAAACTTACAAATGAGTGTTGCGGCGTGTGTAGAGCTTAAAATTGTGTGAAAACTGCGTACTGAGAACTGAGCAATTGCTTATCTCTAGCAGCGTGTAGATTTTATAACTGCTTGCCTTATCAATGTCAAACTTACAGCTGCCTCTTCGAACTGCTTTTGAATCGAACTGAATGTCCCAGCCGAGAAAATCCTCCCGTATATATTAAATTCAAATAGTGTAATTGGTTTTAACGTTGCCACGGGCTCAGCACGCGCAATCTTTGCGCCTATCTTTAAAAGTTACAGCTTATTCTACAGTTATATATTGCAAAAACTGTTGACAAAAATGCTGTAGAATAAAAAGTATGTTATTTCTACATGTTCCCATTCCAATTAGGCTGTAGGCATCGCCAGTTATCAACAACTATGAACAAATAATTTTATATAATTACAAATATAAATACAGTTTTTATTTCACATCTTCAGTTTAAATAAATATCTATTGAAAAAAAAATAATTGAAACAAAGTACTTTCATTTAGATAGAGAGCGGAAAGTTTAAAACCAATGTTGATTTAATTTTAGGTTTCGTTCCTTCACACATCAGCTATTCATTTTGAAATTTCAAATAGAACTCCTGGCTTAAAATATGCACACTTTATTGGGGATTCAATTCTTATCACATCTCTTATTTTCTGTTGTTGCTTGGAAATATAGATTGTTGTTATTGTGATTTGAATTTGTACAGAGTAAAAACTAAATCAGTCATACGATGAAAGCACAATTTACTTTCGGAAATATTACAATTACATAAATTAAATGCTCAAAATGTGCCCCAATGTTGGCTAGACAGTAATACACTTTATATATGAAATCTTGACTTATTCTATTACATTTTGATCTTATTTGAAGCAATTTATTACCAAAATACAACTGGTACATTAAATGCTCAGTAGAGTTTTCAGTTTTAATCTATAAAAGTTCAAACAATAATCCAGATTGCTAGAAAACGATAGAAAATAAAAATGTGTGATCATTGAATTTTCTTTAAATTTTAAGTGCCATAAGATAAGTGTGCTATTAAAAAATTCAAATTGGACATAGCTAAAGGTTAGAGGATGAAACCTGAAATGTAATAAATTTTCCCTAAATATTTAAACTGGCATGTTTTTTGTTTAAATAAAATTTATTTCAAATAAGTAGTTATGTACACTAGCAAGTTTTGGAATGAAAACCGTGTATAAACTTCATACTGTACTCATAAAATATGTTGACAGCGGAAAAAATATATAACTATACTATAAGTGACCGTTTAAGGATGTTCCATGCAATGTAAACGTGTGCCCAAATCAGATGTCACTATAGCCCATTGAGCGCTCCGACACACCGCATGACTGCTGCGTTCTATACTTCCGTCTTACGACATCGTTGGCAGAGTTCAGTATTGAAGGGATATCTGATCACTGATCAGCATACCTACACCCCACCGGTTCGCAAAATCAGATTATATTTATTATGTATACCTCAATGATTTCCTCTAAAACGATTTAATTATATCAACGAAATATCTTCCATACACCCCAAACAATGTGTACCACACAAGATACGAGTAGCACATCTATTTAACGCAGTAAATTGTCTTCCAACAATCCTGGTGTCTGTATTATTTAAGGCATTTGAAGAAAACAATAGTAGATAAATAATTTGCTACATCCATAAAGAAACGCATACCTTACATAATATTAATTTAGTACAAACGAGTAAAGTTTTCAAATACAGAGCAAACATGCTCAAGAATTTCTTCCAGTGTCCTACTGACGGTTTATCCCTGAACCTCTGATATTCATTGTATATATAAAATGTTGATCAAAGTAGGTAAATGCGCTATGTATACTGATGAAACTAAATACCATCTGCAGGGGATCATTTGCAAAACTTAGATGTCCTATCATCAAAATGTGTTTCAAAAGCATTGATTAACACGGTCGTGATATTGATAATATGCAAAGGTTTAGGCAACGCTTCTTCCATGCTACTTCTGGGGGGAGGGACACATTGCAATGATTGCGATATATAATTACATGCATTGTCTAAAAACAGTGTATGATTCACATTTTAACACTTGTATCATAAATCACTAAACATAGTCTTTTTAAGCAATATTCTTTTTCAAACGAAAGTGTTTTTATGATAAAGGAAAGTGTTTGTATTGGGACTAATGCGTACTGCCGATTGATGACGTTGATGGGCACGCGTCGGCTATCAAATTTGGGACAGCGTTGTTGGTGATGGTTACTCGTAGATGATGCCTTATTTGTTACTTCCGTCCCAGAAGAAACAACAATTACTCAAGGTATTTTCGCTAATTTTTGATAATCTAAAATCAACAAGGCATAGGAAGAGGTTCTGGCGTTGTGAATGAACAGGCGTTTCGATGTTATTTCTAATAATGATTTATTCAGCATCTCTTTCTGATGAACCTCGGTGCTTTGCCGTTGATACAGTCGACACACTGTGTATAATTATTTCACGATGTTTGATTACCTGACGAATTATATTAAATTTTCTTGACAATGTTTACTACACAGACTTAAGCTTCGAATTCCATTTGCCTGAATACGCAGTGTGCCGAAATGTTGAGCACTGAATTGAATGAAGCACAGAATAAAACTGACAGCGAATGAAGAGAATGAATAGAATGAAAAAAGAATGAAGCACGGCGCCCAAACTTGCCCTTAGATACGTAGTTCAAACATAAATCGTTGGGGCACAAGCCACGCGAAATACATGATAGCATCGCTGTCTCCTTCAAAATTTGCCTTAATACTGGCTACTTTAAATCTGTCTTCATCTGATTCGTTAGCTAGAGCAATAGCTTCAAAAATCTGTCTTACGATACGTTGCTTTAAACTCTAACTGTGTTTTCAGCTGATCGGGTCATCTGCTTTCCCTGCTTTTAAATCTATTTTCGCGATGTTTAAGGAAATACAAGCTTTCTCCTGCCAAAACATATCTTTAGTACAAAAGGACTGACCTTGGCTTGCTAAGCCTTGGCGAACAAAAGAGCTCCCTCACAAAGTTCCATTGTGCAAGGTATTCTCAACGCTAATGTAGCAAAGCTCTTAGTTTCCTGTTAAAAAAAAAAAAAAAAAAAAAAAAAAAAAAAAAAAAAAAAAAAAAGGTCCAGCTATGCAGCATATGGAAAAATACAAAGTGAAAAATATACATTATTAAACATTGTTGGAATGACAATGCTACAAAAATCTGCTCCAAAACTGCGTAATTCTAAACAATAAAAAGAATATACCTTTGTTATTTATACTGAAAAGTCGCTGTCATCGGTGAGAAAAGAACGAAAAATGTCCTGTAAACACAATGAAAAAACGAGGTAGTTAAACTTCAAACCTATGAAAAAAAATGCTGAAATCCGTATTATATTTAATATAATTGATAAAATTGTTTCATATGATAAGCTCAGTTATTCAAGTAAAAGTTAATAGTTCACACTAAATAAAAATTATCTTAAGATTTATATGAATGTAACGATCTACTGGAAAGGTGGTAATTTGCCTTTTATCTTGTTGATTTAATTTATTTACAGACACTCTTTAGCATATTAAATCATAAGCATCCCATTCAATTAAGGGGTGAAAAAGTCGATAAATTTTGCTCAGGGGCTTCTTCTTTCAGGCTTGAGGTTCTTTGACTCCCATAAATCTATCACATGGTACCCACAGCTTTATTTCCTTACGAAGGAAGCCATACTTAGGTTTTTACGCCGAGATTGAGCTCACGACCTCGGGTTTACGAGGCAAAAGTATATTTACTACTAGACACTAGAACCGACGCCTTTTATCTTCTGGCTATAGCTCTCCTGGTAAAATATTCTGTGCGCGGAACTTAATTACGATTCCCCTCCCCACACTATTGCGTATTTGCTTTCCTAGAAGCGGTTATTTACTGAGAATTGCAAACTTAAGTCCCAAGATCTAGGTTCCTTCATGGATGGTGACTTATATTTACTCCATGTGAGGATATGTTTCTTCACGCACTGTTTCAGGAAGAAATGTGGCACTGTGGCATCTTAGCATGTCCTCAATAGGTTTTGTTCCGCTCCTCGTGGTCGGCGGTGACAAAGAAATGGAACCACTTGAACTGAATGCGGTCGTCTCGCCGTTCTTTCTTCGTAATATGATGACATAAGTTCCTGCATTTGTGGGGCAACTACAGACTTTCCACATTTCTTGTGTGCAACTGTGAATTTTTGGAAAAACAACTGCGGCTTATTACTCAAAAACATCTTTATGAGCTACGAACAACTTTAACGTAATTGTGCACTAATGAAATATACTAATACAACTTTGTACATCATTGTTTGTATTCTTTTCGAGGCTCTGCACTACCCCCTCCTTTTCTTTCTTTAAGCATGCAGTTTAGAATGTATATATACTTTTACGGATAATTGTATTTCATTCTATCTGAGACCGCCACGGGTGGCCGAGGTCGTTAAGTCTCGGTCTCGTGAGCGGGAGGTCTGGGTTCGAATACCGCCAGGACCGTCCTTCCTGACTGAGGTTTTTTCCAGGTTTTCCTCAGTCCTCATAAATAGCAAATGCCGGGGAGGTACCATAAACTTAGGCCTGGAACGATTCCTTCCATAAAATCCTTTCCCAATATATCATTTCATGTCACGTATGCATCAGTGTCCATCGCCATCGCCTGTGGTGCCTCTGTAGCAAAAACGGGCGTTAAACACCATTCATTCATTCATTCATTCATTCATTCATTCATTCATTCATTCATTCATTCATTCATTCTATCTGAGGCTCTGAATTCCCGCCCTCCTGTTCTTCAAGCTCACAGTCTAGAATGTGTGTATGTGTGTGTGCACAAGCTATAAAGCAAATCCAAAGCTATTTTATTTAGTACCTATCCCGCTAGTCGAAACAGAAACGAAGTATGCAAAACATTAAAGATGGCCACAATTAAACACTCTTAGCCTTAATTGTGGCCATCTTTAATGTTTTGCATACTTCGTTTCTGTTTCGACTATCTGTAAAATTGTATTTTCGAAAACCCTCTTAGCCTTAATTGTGGCCATCTTTAATGTTTTGCATACTTCGTTTCTGTTTCGACTAGCGGGATAGGTACTAAATAAAATAGCTTTGGATTTGCTTTTCAGCTTCTCCCTGATTATCTTAAGTTCTTGTTCCCAAAGTTTACAGATGTAACGGTTATCAAAAAGGCATTAAGAAGAAAGCGGTGTGATAAGTTTAGAGTCATTAACCGCTCTTATGACTGTACGTTAAGGAACTTTAAATATTCACATGTATTTGTCACGCAAGAGACATGAAACATCTAAAACTATCGGCGGTGTGGACTGGATCATCGGCTAATAAACTGTCGAGTTAGTCGGCGGTACAAACACTGCATTGATAGTCCGATAAATTCTAATGAACTAAGAAAGTTATGTACTCACTAGGCATAAAACCGGGATGAGCAAAATACGAAATTAGATGCGTATGAACTATGCCTTTTTTAACTCTGGACGTATACAGGCTTGGAGTGTAAAGAAGTAGATACTGCGCGTGTATAGTCTGTAGTAGTAGTAGTAGTCGTAGTAGTAGAAGTAGGTAGTAGTAGTAGTAGTAATGGTAGTAGTAGTAGAGTAGTATTAGTAGTAGTAGAGTAGTATTAGTAGTAGTAGTAGAGTAGTATTAGTAGTAGTAGTAATGGTAGTAGTAGTAGTAGATTAGTAGTAGTAGTAGTAGTAGATTAGTATTAGTAGTAGTAGTAGTAGTAGATTAGTATTAGTAGTAGTAGTAGTAGAAGAGTAGTAGTAATACTAGTAGTAGTAGAAGAGTAGATACTAGTAGTAGAATAGTAGTAGTATACTAGTAGTAGTAGCAGTAGTAGTAGTATTAGTAGTAGTAGTAGTATTAGTAGTAGTAGTAATACTAGTAGTAGTAGAAGAGTAGTAGTAATACTAGTAGTAGTAGCAGTAGAAGAGTAGTAGTAATACTAGTAGTAGTAGCAGTAGAAGAGTAGTAGTAATACTAGTAGTAGTAGCAGTAGAGGAGTAGTAGTAATACTAGTAGTAGTAGAAGAGTAGTAGTAATACTAGTAGTAGTAGAAGAGTAGTAGTAATACTAGTAGTAGTAGAAGAGTAGTAGTAATATATCAGTACATTATGCTATGTCCACCCTAGCCAGAGATTTTCCTTGCCCATCTTATTTTCCTAATAAACTTATGTAGCCCCTGCCAATTATTTTTATTCAATACCAAACGTTGACATGCCGCCTTACTCCTTCTTAAGCTCACAATTTTTTGGAGATCCTCTGTGACCTCCAGCACTCTATAGCTTCACATTCTGCAAGAATATGCACCCAATTTTCCTTTTTACCAATCATAAGAGCACATCCTTTCACCTACCTCATCCGTCATTTTCTGCGCTTTCCATTGAGAAGTGCACCCGTTCTGGCTTCTCCTGTCATTCCATTTATATATGTTTCCTTCCCCCATGCCCCTATTAGTTCTGGTTGTAATTCCAGCGATACTTGGAACCTTCCTATGAAGCATGAAGCTTGTGTGTCCGTAGCTCACAAAGTGCATTCTTCGTTTTCCAAGAACTCGTTGTTATGATCTATGATGAACATGCGTACGTTTTCGAAAGTAAATTTTCTGTGCGAATCCTTTAGCAGTTTTATACTGGGAAAATGTTCTGTCTGTATTACATGGAGTTAGTGGTTCATAAGAGTTTATCTTATGGTTTTTTCCCTCAGCAGCCAATTTATTATGTTGCACATCACCAAAAACCCGTTTTATATAAAACTATTGAGTTTCCGCTTCACTTTTTCAGTTACTGGTCTAGGCGATGCCTGATTAAATTTTGTGGACATTTCTTCAATTATAGCTATGTTTCTTTTTTTTTTAATAAGGATAATCTCAACTCTTCCAATTATGTTGTGCCATTCAATAAATGTCCAAAAAGGTTTTTTTTTAAATTGTTGAGTCTCTAATTGTTGAAATATTAGTGCTTAAACAACCGGAGTAGAAAACGCTTCCTTGCTGTCCAGTGCATTACTTTATCTAGCAGTCACATCTGCCGTTTCATCATGGACCCCCAGATTTTATTACCACAAATAACTTCCGTATTCTTGTGCTGCTTTATAACAAACAGGTAAATATATTCGTGGATTGACTGGAAATGCACTTAGTGTGTAGTTTTTTTTTCCACCAGAAATCCCCTAAATTGGATTTTTTTATTAGTGTTTAACGCCTGTTTTACTACTGAGGCACCACAGATGGTGAACACTGCTGATATATGAAACGAAATGATATATTATGAAAGGATTTTTTTAAGAAAGGAAACCTTCCAGGCCTAAGTTTAGGGTGCCTCCCCGGCATTTGCCATTTATGAGGACTGAAGGAAACCTGGAAAAAAACCTCAGTCAGGGAGGACAGTTCTGCGAGATTCGAACCCCATACCTCCCCCTCATAAATCTGCGCCTTAACGACCTCGAGCACCCATGGCGGTTTCCCTAAATTGGAGATTATTCAGTTCATTAAATTGAATATTTGCACTTGTGATCAAAATGTTGATGTTGACAGTTTTCTTTAAAAGGCGAGCTACTATTAAATGTTATGAGAACTTTTTCCATTAAGGTGAGACCTATTTCTTACGTGGTTTACTGTTGCAGCTTGTGCTGTTTTTACCTTAAATTTCACACATTTTAAGCACAAGCTTTTTGTTCTAATACAGTATATTTCTCTGACGTAAACTGCTATATTTCGGCATTTACCTTTTAATTAATTACAAGCAATATAAAAATAAAACATAGTATAGTGAATACTACAGCAAAACTGTACTCGTGTAACTTTAAGGAAGCAAGTGAACAATATGAGATGTACATGTACTGTGGCTTTGTTTTCGAGTTTGCTTGTGCTTGTACAAGGATTAGCTTTGTTGATGTCAGATATACCCCAATAGTCAGCAGCTTTATTTCAGCCTTGTCATCGCAGTTCCATGTCTAAAAGGACATGCTGGAACGGTCTGCCTTCATTTTCCAATATTTCTGGCACTGCTTATGAAATCATTCATTAACCCTTACTCTCGTTGTTTCTCTTTTGAGAAATTAAACTGATCTCTGATCTAAAGGATAACTAATATCAATATCATGAAGACTTCTGGGAATTTCTCTTCAAATAATCTGCAGACAGTATGACTGAACTCAGTACGGACTTCATAAACACTCTTTGTGAGATAGAATGATTTTTCATTTTATTTTATTAGCAGAATGTACTGTAAGATTAGGTAAAGAAGTTCGGTAATTCCACAGCCCACCAGCTCCGATTCGTACATCCCGCCGTGTCGGTCATCAGATAATTCGATGACCCTATTGATGGAAACAAGTTCAGTGTACTTCGGAATGATATCTCGAAACAACATAAACCTGTTTAATGGTTTTTGTTCAACCAATTATTTGTTACATCTATCATCCATTAGTATAAAGATAACCAGTTCTCGAATTTGATAATTTAATGCTAATGACTTGTTTCTATTTCCTTCACGGACTAGTTTGAGCATATTACGCTTTCACATCGTTCCACCAGTTTTAAGTTTTGTTAAAGGGCGGAGTTCTTTTGTTTTGTAATTTAATATATACTATTTACTGTGTTACTTATTGTCGCTTGGACTGCGTTGGTCTTCTCGGATGTCTATATATTGCACCGAATACTATGGATGTAAATATGTAGTTATGAATGGAACAAATTGGTGATGAAGCAAATGAACTCGGAATCCTTGGCTCCTTAAAGCTATCTAGCATTCACCTTTTCAGAGTAAGGAAATACTGCGAATAAAATTTTACCTGACCGATATTCCAACCCAGGATCTCCGGATTAGAAGTCACAAACGCTACCTAAATCACGGAAGCGGTTCAATTGTTTGGAGTTTTACTATCTGGTATTACGTGTGAATTTTATCTAGTTTTCTCTTATGCTTTTTTATATAGAGTTTGTTCTTGAAACAGTACTAAGATTCATATTTTGTATCCTGCTCATCATCTTAGATGCTTTCATATTCTATATAGAGAAATCCTGGTAGTTATTTGCCATACATAACTCTTTTGACTGTTTTAATTATCCAAGGCACCTAATACAACATACAAGTTGTATAAATTAGTGTAAATACAGTAATAAACGATCGTCATTTTTTGTACTCTTTAGAAGTAGCGTGTTCCGTGACTTTAAATTGCTCTTTTTTAAATTTTATATCTGAAAAATTGTTGTACTCATAAAATGAACATAAAATTGTAAAACACAGGATAGTAACATGACAACATGCTACCTACAATGAAATAATTGCCGAAAGCCTAAAATTTCGATAACATGATACCTTACTAATGGAATCTGAATCCTCGCATAAGCTGAAGTCCCTACTTTGACTGCGAGAAATAGAAATTTCCTTAAACTTTTTTTCAATTATTCCAATGCTTGGGAATGAGAAACTTAATGATATAGAAGATATAATATGCTTCAGGCTGTGTCCAATCATGTGTAATCTTCACGCCGCTGTGTTATCATTATCAGTTATTGTACATACGTGCAATAATTGAGAAGGAAGCATTTTTATTGAAACTGGAAAAAAAAAAATTAAAATACTACTGCGGAAAAAGGGCCTGAAACTCTGAACATGTCTATTTATGTCTATTCGTCGTTGACTCGCTGCATTCTACCAACTCAACAGTAAACTAAACATAAGATACACAAAAATGGTGACAGTTCTGCTAGAGTTTAGATACGTTTATCCTTAATGTGTTACAAGAAGCTAGAGCATATGGTTTCTCTAGCTTTGTGTTGTCATAGTAGGAAAATATGAGTACAAAATTTAAAAAAAAATATATCCTTTCCGGAGTGTAAAGTAAGTGGCGACTTCTAAAAAATTCAAGAATTGATCATCGTCCGCACACACCCAATTAGTATGGCAACGTCCCTACGTGCAGGATTGGCTGACCTTCATATACCATTAACTTCTAGTTTTAGTGGCACCCTTGGATTTAGTAGGTATAACTGGCGAGGCGTGACACTGTGACTTTTTTGTTTTTTGGCTGATTAACGTTTCTCTCTTTTTGTTGCAGTGCATTACAAGGTTCGGTGTACAGAAGATACGATGCAGGTGGAGATAGTCAAGACAGAGAGCACCGGCGACGTGTATCTGGATCAGCTCAAAAACTATCCTGGTAAGTACTTCCGTCCACCTGTAATTACAGTAAACAAAAACTATCAGAACCTACACCAAGTGTAAGCCAGCTTTCACAGACATGTGAGCATCTATTAGTGTAAAATGATATCCCTACTGCTTTTCATACTGATGCGAATATTGTTTATAACTTAAACTAAAATCTTAAGATTGCGCATTTTATACTGGATTCTGTGCAAGCACATTCTTTTCAGCCATCTCCACATATTCCAGAATTTGCAATAAAATTTTCCAAAAATTGAGATTTTTTTATGTTGGAAATTAATACTTGAAAAATGCGAGGATCTATAAAACTACATTTGGTATTTGGTAATTTAAAACAGATATAATTAGACAGGCCAGTAATTAATAGAAAATAATAATAAATTTGTTGAAAAATATAAAAAAACGAATAATTTTTTTTCAATAGTGTTAACGCCCGTTTTAACTACTGAGGCATCACAGGCTGTGGACAGAAGAAAGCTCTCCAGGCCTAAGTTTAGCATATCTCCTCGGCATTTTTCATTTAAGAGGACTGAGGAAAAACTGAAAAAAAAAACTCTATAAGGGAAGATGGCACTGTTGGGAATCGAACACCAGACCTTCCGCTCACGAGTCCGCGCCCTAACGATCGGCCACCCGTGGCGGCAAGTCAAAAGATAAAAATGCATTATCAATACAATAAAAATCATAAATGTTAATAGAACTGCCACTATTTTCTTTGCTGCAGATGGCTCACTGATGGCACGTGGAATTCCTCAAATTAAAATAACGTAGATCTGCTTACTGCAGAAAGGAAACATGTCCGAAAACTAAAATGTTCGAGAGGAATAAAAAGGTACTCTGCAGTTGAGCTCGATAAAAATAAAAGTGCTTGTACAAATGCCAATGATATGTTAATTTTCATGAAAATAACCCCCAAAACTTAAATTACAATTATATGATACAAAACGTTAATCATAGATTGATTGCTTCCTTTCGTAGTAAATGAGCTGTTAACAAGTATTTCATAAAAAATTATTTTCCGGTATAATTCTCTATCATATAACAATGAAAGACATTTCGCTTATTTGGCCTTTGGTGGCCGCACAATAGCCAAATGTTTAAACTACTCTTCTTTCACAAGACGGTTCAAATTAGGGCCCAGTGGTTGAACATTTGATTTTTCTCCAAGTATTCCGACTTCCGCTGCTTTACATTTTCATTCCTTATCGAGAATAAATTAAGTCGGCCGCAAGATGTGCAGTAGAAGATTAATTACGCGACTGCTCTTTGCTGCCGATGCGTGGAATTCTAATTAAAGAGTTGGCATTTGGCGAAATATTTGCATACTGTTTTTATAATAGCAGTCACGAAAATGTAGAGTTAAAAAGGGAAAGAGACATTTGTTTATATCGTGAGTGCATTGTATACTATCCGCATTATGCATAAAGGTTTAAAAATGTTTGTTTGCCTATTTATCAATAGAAAACTGACAGCAAAATGTGTCAGCATAGTAAACGACAAACAACAAAAAATTACAAACACGGTGTCCCAGAATCGCCGTATAAACGCCATAAAGGTTGGGTAAAGGCAACAGATGATTTAACAACTTTCAATATCTGGCTATTGAGAACGTGTTACAGATATTTCGTACAAATATTTTCTTTGAAAATTGTTCCCCTTGTTTCATTAACCAACGTTGCATAAATACTTTACTCACATGAACTGGCACTAAATTCAGCAATTTAGAATCATTAATAAATAAAGGAAATCATATTTAAGTATATGAGAAAATGAACATACATTAACAACTGTGCATCGATTGAATGTTAGTTTTGTAGTTTATTTGGTAATGGAAATATTAGAGAAATTTAAAGTAAAGAAACGTGCATATGGTCTAATTTTATCCATTCATAAAACTCCTGCAAGATGCAATCACTATGACACACGTGCTATGAAAATACTTGAGAGCATAACTTTATATATATATATATAACATACGGCGATTCAGGGACACCGTGTACACTCTAAACCTGCAAGAATAACGTCAATCATAGATAGGTTCTTCAGTAACATAAAATTGAATAGGAGAGTGCATTATACATTAAAAGAAATAAATTATAAAGCTATTATGTAAATTTAAAAATAAATATTATGACTCTGGATTCTTGGAAGATGAACAGCTCTGTGCAATGCGTTCCTTGCTGAATATTTTTAAGTTGATGGGTATTTGAATTGTTTCGTTGATTACGAATTAAAGAGTAGAATTCAGGTATGGTTATTACACGGACTCCACTGTTTCATCAAGAGCGGCATTTAAAAAAAGCAGATCGTTGTGTTACAGTCATGTTTATTAACATTTTAGTCATATATGTCTAGATGCAAGCCTCAGTGTAAAAGCATCGATCAGAACAGATTGAGGACAAAAACTTAAAAACAAGTGCGCTGCGTAGCAATGGGAACATACTTGAATCATTTACTTGTTGGAAACAAAGAGGAAAACGAAGTCTTCGAAGGAGGGACAATAGCCTCAAGTGTGTCCCACTGACAAACACTGGCAAGGGACAAAGACCCGTAAGGTAAACGTGACGCTTGCAGAACATGAGGGCAAATACTGTGGGGTCTTGAGAATCACGACGTGCAATTAGGTACTTTGGCGTGACCTGTTCACCCGAAAGGTCGCCGTTTGTCCACGGAATTTGAAATTCATGTAATATAAAATTGCGGCTATTAAATCTGCTCTTGTATTCTGAGTCCAGACTGGTTTAAAAATAACGCAACATTGGGAAGACTTGTCCATGAAAGCTGGGTGTATGTTCCTAAAAAGTTGTTCACCTTCTAACACACCATATTCTTTCTGTAGACAACTAAGTGTTGGCCTATCCCAGTTTCAATGCGCTATCCAGACCGACAGAATACTTTATTTTCTCTTTATTTTGTTTTCAGAAGAGAAGAAAGAAACAAACGGCTAGTTTTTAAAAGAAACCAGTTAAACGTACGTGTTACATCAAAAACAGAAATTGATCGCTGTACGTGACAGAGCCGGCTGGCAACTTCAAGAAGTGTGTTGTCTTGGTTGGCCAAGTCGCTAAGCTTCTGAAACGAAAGTGCTCTATTCAGAATTCGGAAATCGACTGGAAGCAGATGTAACAACATCTAAGTCCTTAAATTTAAATTTATTTTATACCTTATACAAAAACATACCAATAATTTTCCTCCATTTTGCTGTGCTCTAATATATGCAACTTTTTCTATCGCAGATAGAATTGTATGTACCTATGCATGGGACACAAAGTCATCCTTTTCTATTCATCCATTCCAGGACTTTCTTTGACAATTCCTTCTGCGACATAATTTTTCTACATCACAAATCTTATCAATATTTTTGTGAAATACTTTTCTATTGCCACGCTTTTTCGTTTGTTTGATGATTTTATCTTTCAGATTTTCGACCCATGCATTTTATTTCAGGCATAATAAAGATGAAAAACTAAAAGCTAATGCACAAAATACACGATGTTTCGGATAACTTTTCATCTTTCTTAGCCGAGTAAAATGGCAATTTACTGTGTAGAACCCATTAATAAATGAATTAACTTATATATGGGTATTTCAATTTTTCATAATTATACATACAATGTAATGTGTTGAGACCCACCGGACAAAGATCAACATACGTCACAACAGTATGGGAAAAAGAAGTCGAGAAAGATCTGCTCGACAATGGACAGAAACGGCAGAAGGAATGTGTGTGTGTGGTTTTTTTTTTTTTTTTTTTTTTTTTTTTTTTTTTTTTTAAAGCCCGGTTTTAGTGCTAAGGCATAACAGGCGGCAGACACTGATGATACTTGAAACGAAATGATAAATTGGGAAAGAATTTTTTTAAGGAAGGAAACGTTTCAGGTCTAAGTTTGGAGTACCTTCCCGACATTTGCCATTTATAAAGACTGAGAATAACCTGGAAAAAACCTCAGTTAGAGAGGACGGTCCTAGTGAGAATCAAACCCTAGACCTCCCACTCACGAGACCACGCCTTAACGACCTCGGCCACCCGTGGCGCAAGAAGGAACGTGAACCAGTGACACAGGGATGTCTGGAAGAAACCAACAACAAGATGACTTCAAACACGAAAACTGTAAATCTTCATTACATGGATTTTGATCGGTTTTCCGTATACAATAAACGATGGCCTTACCAAACTTAAAAGTGAGAACATGTTTAAGCTATGAGTGTATGGATGCGTGCTGCGTGAGTGTAAAAGTAACAACACTCAAAATATTGTTTGAACAAGCTCATCAAATGAGATAAACTGGGCTAGCCCTATAGCTCACAGGATATCTTTACCCAAAGTTTTTAATAGGATATTCGTATTCCTATTATAAATAGTACACAGCTGTCAAGGAAAAAAGTTCAAACAAACAGGAAACTCAGATTTAGTAAAACAAGTGACACCGTAAAACTAGCAATCATAAACGTGACATTTTTACGTCTTTGCAACCTTCTCCCTAAATTAGCGAAGTCACTGAATATTTTGCACATATTGATAGTGTTAATTCTTTATGTAACATTATATTAATTTTTTTTATAATTTGTGCTATATATTATGTCACCTTCCTTCCTTTTTATTTTTAACTTTCATATAGATTGTTGTGTTAAAATCGCATAACACTGCTGAGGCAGTACAGGGAGTAGACGCTGGAGAGATATGAGATAAAACGATAAATTAATGAAGCATTGAGGAAGGAGGCGTTCCACGCCTATGTTTAGGATACCTCCTCGGCATCTGCCGTTTATGAGGACTTAGGATAACTTGGATAAATATGATACACAATCTGAAAGAGGAACAAATAATAATAAACATTAAGACAATAATAACAATAATAAAGGAATATTTAAAAAAATAAAATATGAAGAACGGTATTTACATATATATATGCATTGAAATATATTACATATTGTGTACAATTACACTAATTATTGCGTTCTAACTAGCAAATAAATTGCTTCTAGCTTCTCGCACTTTGGCTAGGAAAATGCCCATATTCAGCCAATTAGCATGGATCGCAAACATATCCCAGCCAATCGACCTCTAATTGCCTTAAAAAGTTTTCTGGGAATGGCATTTTTCTCAGGTGTTCCCATTGGGTACATTCAGCTAGAATATGCATCCATTCCTTCGCCCCTCCACAAAATGGGTAGATTCTCCTACCAGATCATTCATTATTTTTTGAGCCTTCCAACCTCCCAATCCAAACCAAGCAATTTCTGGTCTCTGTATTCTCCCTAAAACAATAATATACACCTCTTTACCCCTGGTTAATTTCATTTCATTTGATTGGCTCAAAGAGACGTTCGTGTTATAATCTGCCTCAATTTCCTGCCTGATGATATTCTCTAGTCTTGGTTTAACCTTCTTCCACGTGTTTTTATTATTTGCATTGCCTCGTTGCCAATTTCTTTGAGTCCTCTTTCCACCTCTGCAGCCCCAACAGATAGTATTATATTTTATATCTGGTGTCTATAGCATTTAGCTCCCGAGTGTTGACTAGTCTCCCTGGATTAGTCTAACCAGTATTTCACAATCCTTATTTTTCTGTTGACAGTATCTTCGTAGCCACCTCCCTCATGACCCTACAGTTTGACGTTCTTTGGAGAACCCGAGAATCCTTTTCCAACAATCGACTTCAATTTTATTTACTCTTTCCCATCCCCAAATTTCACTTTCATATAACAGAATAGACTTAATCATAGCACTGTACATCCTCTCTAGTGTATCTACTGGTATATCTGGATCACGAATCAGAACACGTAGTAACTCATTTTGTTGACCTTGTGCTTTCCAATTAATAACAGATAGGTGCGTATTCTATTTCCCACTCATACTAAAGGTTACTCCTAAATAACAAAAAGTTTTACATTTTGTATTTCTTATCCACTGTAGTGTCATTTTTCATCTCTGCCATGCACCTAGTCATTTTTAAAAGTCATTGTTTTGGTTCAAATCAACCATAGCAAAAGAAGATCTTAGGACTGCCTTACTGGCTATGGCAAATGAAACTAGGCTCATACGAGGGTAGGTCCACAAGTTTCCGGCCTAACCATTTTCTAGGTATGATAAAGACAAAAACTATATTTCGCTTTTCAATATAGTTACCCTTTATTGCAATACACTTCTCCCATCTTTGAATTAACTTTTCAATCCCCCCTTCCCAATAGTCAGAAGTCTTGCCTGCAAAATGGGCATAAACAGCATCCATCACTTCTTCGTCACACTTAAATTTCCCTCCTCGAAGTTGAGTTTTGAGAAGAGGAAATAGTCACTGGGAGCTAGATCTGGGCTGTAGGATATGATCGATCTCCTTGAAGCCACATATCTTTACATCTTCCTTTGCAACAAGAGCTGTGTGCACAGGTGCGTTGTCGTGAAGAAAGCGCACACCACCACTCAGTTTTCCTCTCTTTTTCGCTTTGATGGAAACACGTAGTCTGTGCAGTAGGTCAGCATAGTACTCCACATTTGTGTTGTTCCTCTGCTTGAAGTCAATGAAAAGCACCCCTTCACACTCCCAAATGATTGTGGTCATGATCCTCTTGGTTGACTGAGTGACCTTGACCTTTAGAGGCGTGTTTTGCCAGGTTTACGCCACTCCATTGATGCTCTTTTGGACAAAGAATCATAGTAGAGAATCATAGTTTCATCTCCTGTAACAATGGCTTGCAGAACTTCTCTCTCGTTGTCACGGCAGATCTCCAAAAATGCCGGCAACAGATGACTCGTTGCTGCTTTCGGACTGAGGAAAGTTGTCTAGGCACTAAACTTATTCATGTTTAAATACTCATGAGTAATTCGAAGGACTGTTGCTTTAAAAAGGCCCAACCTTGCTGCTATTTCTGTAACTTTGAGCCGCCGGTCTACCATAATTTCTCCTTCCACAAGAGCGATGTTTTCAGGAGTGAGCACCTCCAAGGGCCGACCTGCACGCTCTTCACGCTTTCTCGACCCATTCGAAAAAGTTGGCCCACTCTTTTACGGTAGAATATGAGGGGGATGCTTCCCCATATACACAGTCCAAACGCTGTTTAATTTCATTTGGAGCAAATTCTTTTTTTTTTTTTTTGTGAAGAACGTAATAACAGCTCGATACTCCATTTTGAACATGTCACAAACTTCTACACTTAGTCTTCTAGTCTTCTTTATGCAACTATATCTGAACAACTGAACACAATGGAGCGGAAGTTACAGCTGCGATTATTTACTTAACAGATAAGGTATGACACCAGATAGGATTTTGTGAAGGCGATAATCCTTATCGGCGAGGCCGGAAACTTATGAACTTACCCTCGTATCTCCAGTTCCCACGAGATGATGCATTGTAGAGCCCAAATAAATTGGGTATTTGAGTAGCATTAAGTAATCTTCAGCAATGAGTACCATTTCGGTTTTAGGAGGTCAAATTTGATGAAAGGACACGCTCAGCAATGACTCTCGACAGTGATGTTTTTCCAACCCCTGAAATTATGTCTGGGACTTTATAGCATATGGCAACAAGGCTGGTTTGATACTTGTTCAAGGAAAATTAAATATCCGCCTGTTGTCATACCCTTCATGACGAGCGAAGTGGCATGTTCTAGTACACTGCAAATCGCACCAGAAAAGCATAATAAGGATCCTGAACTGATCTGCCCATTCTACTGGTTTATTCACTGTTTGAGATGACATTGAACGGCATGTATTGCCATACCAGCCTCATGTGCTTTAGGCATGGCAAGCAATTCCTCAAGATGACATTCGGACACAGCCGTTACGAATACGACACGAGAGTGTATCCGTGTCCATGATAGTCACATCATAATAATGTTTTTCCTACATTATGGCTGTATAATTTACAAATTAATAGCAAATGTATTCATTTAAAGCTATTATTTGAGCATACCTCCACATGAGTAGAGTATAACAGTTAGAAGAGCAAACATGTTGGTACACGATTACCATTTGGAGATCTTTAAGTGTTGATTGTACTATGCAGTCTCTTTCTGCCGTGCAATTAAATGAACGAGGTAATCGTCCTGCAATTGACAATCTTCCATATTTTCTTATCGCTGAGTAGCATAGGAAAACGTGTGATTCATAAATCTTTAAAAGTGTGTTGAAGTGAAAATTTGCTTCCTATAGAATTTGATAAATGAACCTGCATCTTTTGAAATAAATGTTAAAAGTGCCCGACTTCTCTGTCATTCTTCCTTTAGCATCATTTTTTGAAAGACCTTGCTATTATCTTACACATTTTCAAAAATATGTGTAAGATAATAAATATACAGCAGGACAAGCCAGAAGACCTCTGCGACAAATTCAGAGGAGAAATGGAGCTCACATAAGGGATATTTTTTTGTTAAACGATCTATGTTGTCTGACACGTCATTTAGGAGGAAATACAGATGTTAGGGATATTTAACAATTATGACATGCTTTAACTTATTCAGTAAGTACCCTTGAAAGAGATTACAGAAGATGTTCACAGCATCTGCCCTGAACCTGATTACTTTCATTACATCGTCATAGCAGCGCCTATTGGACCGTGGCAAACATTAAAGATCTTTGTCGCAGCGAATATTGCAATCAGTTCGTGTCTTATGCCAAATCGTCGTGTACACGACACTCTGCACGGAGTGTTTCGTGTCGGTCAACTCGGGCAAAGCATAGATATCCATTCTCAATGGATGAATTCATTCAACTTCACAAGCATGGACTACACACAGATGGCAGATGTTCTTAGCGAGGTCAAGGCAGCGTCACGTGGTTTCACATTGTAACCAGTACAATAAAGATTAAAAAATAGGGGTGCATCACATTCTAAACGATGCCTAGAGAACACAGTGCATTTAATAAAAAATGTTTCTCAATGTGAGATATATTTTTCCTCCGAATTTATGCAGAGATCTTGACTCATCATTTATTGGATTTGGATGTTAGGTTTAAGGCCTAGTTCTTCTTTAAATCGCTAATTTTGACAAGCTGTGGATTTAAAAGTACAGAAGAATGAAACAGAAGGCGTGCTGCGAATCTATATCAGTGTGTAACGACCATACGTTTGTTTGTATTATGATAACAGAGGTAAAAGAAAGAATGTGTATTTTTTTTTTTTTTTACTTCATTTACATGCTCCATAAGTCTAATACTACATGTTTGTTATTAATAGCTGTTTATAAAGTTAGACATTTTCAGAAATATTTAAGTGTTTAATGTTGAACCGCGATGCCGTCTTGAAACCATATTTGGCAAGATGATTGTTGTATTAAGTTGAAACAATATTCTGGAAAATTTTCATTTGACATTAATATTTTGTCGAATAAAAATTACATTGCACATTTAAAACGATTTGACACATTTGTATTAATAGTTAAATTTCAATATGTTTAATTTACACATTTTTTTTCACATGTGCTTAGCAGCTACTGACCGAAGAGCCATTTTTCAAGGGATTTTGGTGACCGCTTAATCAAGTTTACATGAAAAATTGTAAAGGAAAGACCTTTGCCCTCTGAGCGGTTATTGCTCTATAATATATGGTCAACCATGTCTCCAAATGGTACAGAGATAAACACTTTAGAAAAATGATCAGGAAAGTTAATTAGTTCTAGTAATAATAGCACCGATTAATTTCAATTTTTTTGGTTGTAACAAATAACTAATTTTGGCCATAATTTCAAAGAAGTGTACATTCTATGGAACGGTGAAAACATTTTTTAAAAAACCAATATTTACAGATCGAGCCTGTCATCCGGAGGTGGATGAACATCATGCCGTGTTTCGTCTATCCCTCAAAGATGTGTTCCAATGTGGAGTAACAAGGATCTCCAACCAGGTTACGGTAAGTTGGCAGCGAATATTAAATAGGCTCCATTTTCTGTGAAGCTGGGAGTAACAATAAGAAAAAAACAGTTGCCACTTTCATCATAATAGATTAACCAGTAATACTTGTCTATACAATTTTTGCTGAATGGAAACTGTTCTTATTTTATGGTTGCTTACCACGTGGAATCTCTCAAACCAGTCTTAGTTTTTTTTTTTTTTTTTTTTTTTTTTTAATCGGGCTACAATTTTTCAGGAATCCATATTATAGAAAATAATAGTTTTTATTGTTTGTTCATTGAACACATGCATAAAATAAATATTATGAGAGTTTTAAACAATAAAATAAACAGTTTACCTCATGAATGAAACATTAGGGTTAAATCAGAGCATCGGGCTAGAAAAATTGACCTCAACGAAGCAATTTTGTTCCTGAAAAAAAAAATGGAAACCATTGGTTTTTCCGTCTAATGTCACCACTCCATATTAAGTTAGGCATGATGAAGCAATTTGTTACTGCTCTGAATAAGGATAGTGATTGTTTCAATTTTTTTGTTACAAAGTTCCCTCAGAAAACTGAAGCTAAGATAGCAGCAGGATTTTGGATGACCCCTAGATTCGTGAGATTATGTAGGATGAGACCTTTCCTCAGTCGATGTGCGAGATAGAGAAGTCAGCATCCAAAACGTGACAGAAAACTTTCTTGGCAACAAGAAATCTGAGAACTATAATTAAATTGGGAGGAAATGCAACATTTTAGAATTCTAGGGTGTAGAATGAGCGTTAGAGTACATTTTCTCAACAGCCATATTGATTACTTCTCTGCGAATCTTGGTGCAATGAGAGAAGAGCAAAGGAACGGTTTCATAAAGACATTAAAACAATGGAAATCATTATCAAAGCATTGGATTTGTAAATGATAGCTGATTACTGTTGATAAGGGACGCTAGTGAACTTCGGAATAAAAAGTTTTCTTCTTCCTAATAGTGAAAAAAGGTTGGAAACCCATAATTATAGACAAATAGCTCTCTTTTCCTAATATGTTCATCAATATTATAAGTTAAAATTGAATCTACAAAAACAGTTTTGTCTTAGCTATATATCAAAACTTAATAACATTTCATAAAAAATATAAGTTCATTATTACATTTTATAAGATTTTGTTTAAAAACCTAGCCTGATAGAGTAAATCTGAAAACATATTTGAATTCAGGGCATTCATATTATATATATATCTAGATATATATATCTAGATGTAAAAAAAACGGGAAAAAAGCAAGGAAAACGTTTTTAAGACCACTGTAATTTAAGTAAGCACTGAGCTCCGGTCACCTTTGACATAGCACACGAAACTAGTTATTTAATTTTCGGAGTTCAACTAAGTAGAGAGGTATAACTCACCAACTCTCTATTTCTGTAGTCTCTATCACTCCCGATACAAAGTTGCATCCTCCGGAACCAATCACAACATGCTTCTTTACAGATGACCCCAACCTCCTCTTCGTAGGACGCAAAACTTCCATACTGATGGCTCTTAAGTTTTTCCTTTGACAGGCATACAAAGAAAAAAGTCACAGGGCGCCAGAGCTGGACTGTACTGTGAGTGGTTCACCAGTGTCACTCTCGGTTCTTGCAGAAATTTCGTTACTTTCAAAACGCTGTGCGCAGAGGCATGGTCATGGTGAAGCAACAATCATAGCATACCAGTTGACAATGACTGATTTTAGTCCCTGGGGTGCAATAATTGCAATATGGCCACCTGAAACCAATTTTCATCCCAACATCGCTTAACCTCTACGGGGTTGGGGCGTCATTTCTGAAAACCCTGATCAGCCACTACCTCTTTGATTCCGGGTCGTATTCAGCTATCATTACCTGTGAAGGCATCTTGCACAGGAGCAGCTGTCATGTCGAAACCACGAACCATTTCCTGGCACCATTCCACTCTTACTGCTATTTGTTCTTCTGTGAGGTTGACCGATACCCAGCAACAACAAGGTTTTCAGATACCTGCAACGATGAATATTTAGACTCCTCTATCTCCCTATAAGTCACTCGAGGATTGTTCTTCACTATGGCTTCTACAAGAGCAATGTTTTCATGTGACCACTGTTGCTCTAATTTTTCAAGCATCCTTATTGCCTCAGGGCTGCACTTATAATGATAAAAAATCATCGCACGAAAATGTTCTCGAATCACCTCTATTTTAATACATCAGATAACTAGCTCACGACTACAATTAACATTTCGCCATAACTGCAACAATGGGTGCCGCGGGATAATTTCGCTATGTTTAAGCTCTTTCCAGAGCTGTAAATAGACAACAAGTTTCTTAAAATCCCGAAAATTAAATAACCAACCTCATAAACGAAAGGTATTATTTATTCCTATTGATTTACAAAATATGTTCAAATGTGCATTTCCATTGTTAATCATACAACTTACTATGTATGTAAAAATGTAGTGTTTTGCTTACCTTCTTCTTGTGTCGTTGACATATTGTGCAATGTAGTTCCCAGGTAGCTCAGGTATTAGGGCTCAAAACTACAACTGGACCAGTCAAGTTCTGGGAATCGATTCTCAGCAGCAACAAAAAATTGTCTCTAACCTTCCTTGTTTCGACAGACTCATATGCAATTGGATATAACAGGGCAGTGCCTTTAACTCTAGTATAGCTTGGTATCTGTGCTAGAATCTACCATGTGTTCCAGTCAGCCATCTGCTGACCACCGCGTGGAATAAAGTGGCCGGGCGACCAATCTATCTGCGAAGTGAATGATTCATAATCTTCCCGCTCAAAGTCATATTCCAGGCGTCAAGTTAGCTTTGTCACAATGTCAGTTTATGTTTTGTCTGCAATTCGTTAATAACCGTTCTGAGTTTATTATTGTGTATGAACTACATTTATATATTGAAATACCGCCCACAAGTTAACACAATATCAGATCATATTTACGTATGACGTTTGTGTGAAAACAGAATCTTGTACAGCAATGTGTAGAGAAATTTCTTGGTGTTCCGCTTTCACATAGTGATACTATAAGCAAACTTGTTCATATATTTAGGGAAATAGCATCGATAAACGAACTACTCTTAACCGAAAACGACGTGTTCTAACATAAGAAAAACGTCATGACATTGGAGAAATATTAGAGCATTCCTCAAATAAATATTCACACCATGTACCATAGATAGACATTTCAAAAAACTCAGCTCACATTACTAAAATTAAAACCTTAGTGAACAGTTGATGATGTAAGTCGTGTAAATTTTTGTAGTTAGAATTTGCACCCCCCCCCTCAAAACCTTAGATACTGTAGTACGGAAAATTCACGATTAATTTACAAAGTTCCCTTGCATGATGCCATATAACTGATCTGTAGTGTGTAACTCAGGGACGTAACTGAGGTCCCTGGGGCTGAGGTTCTATGGGGTCGCTGCCCGTGTCGGTCCTGGTGGTGTAGTGGTTACCATACTTGCCTCCTAAACCCAAGATCGCGGGTTCGAACCCGGCCAGGACCGACGGATTTTTTCGGGGCGTAAAAATCCTAAGTATGGCTTCCTTCGGAAGGGAAGTAAAGCCGTGGGTCCCGTGTCGTACATTTACGGCACGAAAAAGAACCTCAAGCCTGAAAGAGAGGCCTCTGAGCAAAATTTGTCGGCCCTTTCACGCCCTGAGTTGAATGGGACGCTGATGACCTGAGCTGTTAAAGAGCGTCCATAAATAAATAATTCAAACAATTCGCTGCCCGTAAAAAACGAAAAGTTTGGAAATAAAAATCTGAAAAAAAATGTAACTAGGTTGTCATAATGGGGGAAATAAAAGACATGCAAAGTCGTAAAAGAAAAAGAGTTGGCTACTTTCAGTGAACACGCCGGTACATGTGAACAATTAGCAAAGAGATATCGAAAATTAGCACGAACCAGTTGTTTGTCGCTGCCTTTCAGGCCACCAACAATGCATATTTAGGTTACATTCGTGAACGGTGAATATATTGGTTTATTTTTCCGTCGCTTCAGCTTTATTGAGGCAGATAAAGTGTCGCTTGGTTTGGATATTACTTCAAGTCTAGTATGTGGTAAAAGTGAAACATATATAGTGTTTGATTCTGGTCTCGTGTCGCTTACAATATTAGACTAAAAATAGCCTAGTTCTAGCAAGTCAATTTTTGTGTTTATTTATTAATCGAGTGGTGTTCAAACACAGAGAAAAAATAGAGGAGATATTGAAATATCTATTTCAAAATCAATGAAAATAGATTCGCACGAATCTTTAATACTAATTCAGAAATAATAAATGAAAATTGTAGTAGCCCATGTTCTAGTTGGTCATTTTTAAAAACAAATGACAATAATGCAAATTCAAGCAATTGTACAATGAAGAATATTAGTGATGAAGATAAAAAGTGTGTGAACCTTGATATTGGTAAGAAGCCTGATATTTCTACTGAAATTGAGAATGAAAGTAATGGAGCACAGCAGAATATAAGTACTTCTTTTGATGATACTACTAATACTAGAGGAATTTCCTACTGATCCTGCTAATTTTCTGGATAGTTTAAATGACAACACAAAGAAGTTCATTATAGGGCATGAGCATTGCAAACTCCAAGGTCCATTTCTCGAAGATCTTAAGTAAAATTATAGCTGTTTTTCCATTAATTACTATAAAAATTAACAAAATCTGAGTTAAAATGATAAGCACACGGCTCTGTTATTCTAGAAAAGGTTGTTTATTGTGAGCCATGCTGGTTATTTGCTAACAGGAGTTCAGCATCTTTTCAATTTGTCTGGATAAAGGGCGTTCTTGATTGGCAGGGGTTATCAAAAAAATTTAAAACACGAAATATCCTATTCCCATCTGGAGGTATGTGTTGTTTACAATGTCTGGAAAAGAAAAGAAACGGTAGATTGTAATCTGGAATATGAAAAAAAGAAATTAACATGTGACAACAAATTCTTGATCGCGTATTTAATATTTTAACACATTATCAATATCTAATCTAGCTCTTCGAGGTCATAGAGAAGAATTAGGGAAAACTCAGTTGGAAATTTTGAGCTATTGTGGATTTAATGTCTAAGTATGATCCGGTATTACGGTAGCATGGACCAGAAGCATCTGAAAAATACTTCAGTCCAAAAATACAAAATGTATCAATTCTGTTATCACAGAAAGTAGAAAATTAAATCGTGAATGAAATCAGGTCTGCACATTTTTTCCCTAATAATTCTGGATACTATACAAGATGTGAGCAAAAATAAATAAATAAATTCATTCATTCATACTTTCATATAAGCAAGTTCATGCAGTTCAAGATTATTTTGGAAAACCTTATGAAATAAAAATAAATGAAAATTTTTTTAGAATTCAAAGAGATGGAAGACCATACTGCTGTGTTATTGGAAGCCGAAATTCTAAATTCAATTAATGAAAATTGTATCTCATTAGCCAAGTGCCATGCCCAAAGTTATGACGGTGCAGTGAATATGTCCGGGACCTATAACGAGTAAAAGCAAGAATTGAACGAAATCAGAAAATAGATAAATACGTTCACTGCGCGGCACATAATTTGAATCTAGTTATGAAATACACCGTTATAAATGTATCTGAAAATAAAATATTTTTATATAGTTGAAAACTTTATTTGTTTTTCAGTCAAAGTACAAAGCGATGGGAAATGTTTTCTTG
>CM060832.1:89930000-90027500 GCA_030762175.1 Metallyticus violacea | reverse complement strand
CCTGAAAGTGTTTTTCCAAAAGACCCACTAACATATAGATATTTCAGCTATTATTATTTTAACGTTAAAACAAAAAGTGGACAAGAAATACTTTATGCTGTTCATTAATTCAAATGCGGTGTACTTCACGTGTATTGGCTTTTCGCTGGCCAAAAGAACTTTTCAGATGCATGGTGTAAAGGTACAATTAAAGATTGGCAGGCAATAGGATAAAAGATAAAAGCATGAAACCTCAGGCATTCATCTTACATCCTGTTTAATATACGAGAGACTTAAGAAAAAGTAAATCTATTATGTCACAGTTCTTCAAGCAAGAAAACTTTAAAATAATTTATATATATCAAGGATATTGAACTTATATTAACGTTGGTTAGTGGTAATATACCTTTTCGTGGTCACGATGAAATACATATCACATAAACATGGAATTGCTTAATCTTATTGAATTACTTCCTATATATGACCTTTTACTAATAGCCAGATTATCAATGAGAAAAGTGGAACCAAATATTTAAACCTCCAAATACAAAATTTCACTCCCGTCTTACACAGTATTAAAATCTATTGTAAAAAACATTAAACAAAATTCATTTTATGGGTCTTGTTAGATAGAACTCAAGACATAAGTAAAAATCGATTAATTACGTGTAACCATTTGATATGTTGCAATATAACCAGAATAATCAGTGAATATTTGCGAATCTTTTATTGCGTTCTATAAAACGTGTGAGCAAACTGGAAATCGTTCGAAAAGGAAAGCATTTAAAATACTGGAAAACAATAAATTGATGTTAACAAGTGTCACGACTAAAGGTATGATGGTACAACTATATGAGTGGAAAATACCATGGTCTGCTAGCACGTGTCAAAGATAGAGTATCAACAACTGCTTACGTACACTGCGCGGATCAAACTTAAATTTAGTTCTGAATGATTCAGTTAGTGACATTTCAGAATTAAGCTGCTTTTTCACACTTGCAGAGCAAATTTGTGTGTTTTTAGTGAAAGTTTACCGCAATAGCAGAAATTAAATAGTGCTTGGATAATGGGACACCCAAACGCATACAAAAAAAAAAAAAAATCTTGTCCTAAATCTTGTCTTCACGTTTTTACAGTTAATTCTGGTTGAAAAGTTGGTTTTTGCAGGTGAAGATATGCCTTGAGGATATATTTCTGATCTTGAAAAAATCTTCTGAAAAAATGCAACTCTTGCATTGAAAAAGATCTCATTTCCTTATATTTGGCAGTTACGCTTGCTTTCCAGTGTAAAATATTACAGCACCCCAATATTGTTTCAAAATATTTACAAGAAAAGTACATTGCTTTATTGACGGTCACATTACTGTTAAAACGAGCCCAAAATAATATGATGGATTCGATCAAAATGTCTGTATACTGTTTTAAAGGAAGCAAAGGATATCTCAAATTCTTGAAAAATAGACTCTGTTTTCAAAATAACAGAGCATCGTTAGGTTAAGGAGTTCTTTGATGAATAGGAACAAATTGAACGAATACAGAATGCAGAAAAAATGGTGTAAGCATTTTGTTTTTAACGGCTGCCTGAACACCATAATTGTTTATTTGTTTTATACACGACGCTATTTAACATCTCAGTTCATCGGCGTCCCATTCAATTTAGGGCGTGAAACGGTCCACAATTTTACTCAGAGGTCTCATTTTTCAGGCTTGAGATTCTTTTACATGCCGTAAATGTACTACACGGGACCCACGGCTTTACTTTCCTTCCGAAGGAAGCCATACTTAGAATTTTTACGTCCGAAAAAATCCATCGATCCTGGCCGGGATCGAACCTACGATCTTGGGTTTACGAGGTAAGTATGGCTACCACAGGACCGACACTGCGTTCCTGTCCATGAGGCAAAGACGCTTTAGAAAATTGTGAGGTAAGCCCATTTTTTGCAGTTTTTTCCTTGTTCTTCTTGTTCTTATTGTATAGCATTTGGCATGCATAATTACGAAATATGTGTTGTTAAGGGACCCAGAAAATTGTTTGCATGAGGGAGTGGGGCATACTTTCTAGAATAAGATTTGGCATGAGCGGAAAATGGAATAATTACACAGTTTTTTTGCCAAGCATAAGGGGAGAGATCAACTCTGTGTGATTCTCAGACTTCTAGCTCGGATACCAGATGTGCCACTCAAAATATTAAAAATAATGTATAAGGAAATGGTTAGGTCCTCATTGTTATATGGAAGTGAGGAGATGATGGAATAAAACAGACCGCTCAAGTAAGTTACAATGTGATTTCTGGAAGCGAATTCTAGGAGTGGGGAGGGGAACATCTAACTATAGTGTACTACGAGAGGTGGGATGCTGGGAAGATGCGGTCTACAGCAAAATAAATGTGATTAGAACATTGCTAAGATTAATTAAAAGACAACAAACAACCCTGAGGGCAATATGCTACTTGCACCAATTTAACAATATGCATTATCCAAAATGGTATGCGGTGGTTTTACAGCGGGAATTGTTAAAAACCGGTTTAAACGATATTTGGCAGAAGGGTATTGGAAAAAGGTATGGGTAATGAAAAAGTCAAAGACGCCTGTCTGACATAAACCGGCAGGAAATAAGAGGTGCGGTGCGTGGAGATGTCGTCTCTGGACCTGCAGAGTGAAATTAAAACTAAATGGGGTGAGACATATATCATAGAGCTAGGCATGAAAGTTCGGGAATAGCTTGGCTTAGACTGGGAGGCTGGAAGGCGCGTAAGGTTGTTGAGAGGAAGACAGAAGTATTTGCCCATTATGGTTGTACATTTTGGCTAAGTGTACACAGACAGAAGATTCTAGGGTAACATTTATTACGGATTCATTTTTGACTTCCAGTAGGGGGAGGCTGGCATGTTGGAACTTAATTGTAAATAGACAAAACTGGGCATTTTCTTAAATGAAATACGTAGTTTTAGGGGCAAGAAATTTCTATAAACATTGTATATTAATAATACGTATATTTTATATGAATATCAGAATTATTACATATACTTGTGTGTGTTGTTGTTGTTGTTGTTAATGTTGTTTTCTTTTGTTGGAATTAATTTCGGAAATGAAGTATTCTACAAGAACATGAACGGTTTTGTGACACATGCGGCTGTAATGTGTATTTCTGGTTTAATTGGAAGAATAAATGGCACCACCAGCTGTGCTACTGCGTTAGGCAGGATTATGCGGTACATTTCCGATCTAGTAACTAAGTAGACAACTCTTCAAGTGTTTCATACGACTAGGGTTCAGAATTTTAGACCCATCTAGAATAAACTGCAACACAATATTGAACATTTTCTTGACTTGTATACAAAATGTAAACAGATATGCACTGTTTCTGCCTAATAATCGGGGAATGCATTGTGCAATGATTGTGGGCATTCTCTAAACAGGTTCCGACAGTCCCAGCCCTATATATTAACTATATGGCCTAGTATCGCGCAATCCTATTCATACTTATCTCATCTTATTTTATTTTCTTGAAGTCAATGGGTATTGTTCCTTGTAAAAAGGTAACTTTGAACTAGAAATACACTATTTAGTGAATAGTGTAGTGAAACTAGCTTGCGCAGTTCCTGGGTCAGGAACTTTGTTAATACTTGATGAAATCGTTGTATGCGCTGCATTGATGAGCCCTTGTCTGGCATTATTTCGGTGAAAACAGAGCATCAATAGCGCTCCTCGTTTCAGAGATATCCGTGACGGTAGGTAATTTCAGGTGATTCACTATTTATATGATAGAAGGACAGCGGAAAGGATGGGAAGAGTAATTATTTCGTACCTACTGGCCAATGTTTAATATTCGAATATTTAATAGAACATTACAAAAAGCATTATTCTTGAGATAAGCGGTTCTACAATTCAGTATATAAAGACAAGGACATTTATACTGTTTGTTAATCCCCCTCTAAGAATAATCAGACGGCAACGCTTTTCTTAGAGAGTCGAACTGCCGTACAAATTGCTTCGTAAAGCTTACAAGAAAGCATTGTCAGATCGAAGCCAGGAAGAATTTTTGTGTTGAAGGTGTGTCAGTGTTCTCTTATAGAGGTTACGGAAATGTACACTTTTAACATTTTTCTTAGCGGACAAACTCTCTCTTACATTTAGTGTTTGCTTGAACGTGAGCCTATTGTGAAAGTCGGACGGATTGCTCTCCCCTGGGGGGACTTGAACATTCATTAATTTCCTCTTATTCACTCATGCGAGTTTCTTTGAAGGATTGATCTTCACTTTATAGTAAACGTTTTTCAGTTTATTTATACCTTATTATGGTTGCAGAGTTCCCATTAATACTTTATCATTCCGATCAGTTGTGAGCGTGACAAAATTTCGATAATTTCCAACTTTAGGAACATATCTAGGAAATAAATTACTTTTAGAGCAAAGAAAATTTGTAATTTTATAAAAATATTTATAACATATTTTAATAGCAGAATGAAAGCCACGCATTTTTAAGTGTATGTAATTTCATATGAAGCGAGTTATTATTTTACTGTTTTCTTTATCAATAACTCTAAAAAAGAAGTGCAAAATATAAGAAGAAAATCTTACTTTGGAAATTACGCATTGCTCCTATTACATCTTTTCTTTTTCCAGTTAAAGGCTCGTTCCCGTATTTCAAAGTAGCACAGGAACGGTGGATAGGTTAGCGTGTGGGGATTCATAAACAAATGGGTGTCATAACAGAGAACACAAGCCTTTGTAGTCTCCTTCAATAATTTACGTTCCTTGTCCAATCATTTGCTAGGGATCGTTTTAAACAGTTATACATAAACTCCAGGTTTACTTCGTCGTATCTCATTTTGTTTCTAAGTTTTGAAAAAGGTGGTTGCAATATCAAGCGTGCAAAATGAGGAGACGACAATAACTGCGAGGGATACTACACAAGATTGAGGTAAGTGTTCATTTAAAAGAGCTAAATAGAGTGTCTATTTCATACTTGCATCAAGAGCAGAATGAAGCGTAAACAACAGGTCACAATAACCGAAGAGATGGACATGTTTAGGTATGAGGATATAAGAAGCACATTATCATCAAACACATACCACGTTTTGGCCCTTTCACCGTTCCGATATTACAGCAGTTGGATTACTGTCCATCATGTTACTATGTACTATTAAGAATGAAGTACAAAAGTGCCACAGGTTTACAATTCAAGATGAAACAGGAAGACGACTATAACTGTTCTATATTCTTGACTGCACAGCAACTTGTGAACGTCACATCTGCGTGTAAGAGTGAACTAAATGACACTGCTGAGGCAGGATCACAAATTCATACGTTTAAGAAGTTGTTTAGTCCTTCTTGGGGTGGGCGCATCTAGAATGAAAACTGAAAAGATAATAATAATAATAATAATAATAATAATAATAATAATAATATTTTAAGCATTATTTCATTCTAAAGTACTATATATGAAGAAATCAGTAAGAAAAACAGCCAAAATTAGAAAACAGTTAATTCCGGCGATTTAGGAGCCATGGTAGAGAAAATTGAACATAGAGATGTTTTATTTTTCATCATGCCTTCATCCCTTGTTCGATCTGATAGTGTCTCAAGATTCACCAAAGTTCTAAATCCATACCAGTTCCAAATATTGTCGATGTTCTTACATGTTTACGCTATTTTCTGCTAAAATGCGTTCTATCTGCAAGAAACGGTAACACAGGTAGCGGAATAACTCACGAACTATTGCTACAAAAGGCAGTAAACATTAGCATTTTAATGCCCATGTTGACATTATTTGCTACAACCTACAGTAATATACATGAATTAGTGGATGTTACTGCAACATTAAATTTTATTGCAACGTCTTTCACGACCTCCCTTAAACTACTATTCCTCCTTCCCTTAACTATCTATTCTGTTTCTTTTGTTTAAGTGCCGCTCTCCTATCGGGAGGTGAGACAGTATCGTGAAGGGAAAACGTTCTTCTGACACATAGGGCGGTATCGTAAATCTTTTGTAGCGACCTTTCTGCTTTGAAATAGAAAATGAGGGACAAAGACCGCCGTCGACTGTTCTTTCCATGTTCAAACGTTCATTAGTAGTCATAAATTACGACAGATGGCTCAAGTGACGCTCAGGCCAGTGAAACGACAAGGGAACAAGATACACAAATGTCTTTTTTTTTTCCTCGTTCCGACTCAATTGTTAGGTAGGTCTAGGATAAATAAACATTAGATTTTATGTGAAAGGGCGCATCCTAAAAGTGCATTTATTTTTATTTTTACTGTATATGTATATGGTAATAACAATAATGAAGTGCTCAGTATATCTGTTCTACAGTAACGAGCGAAGTTTAACAATCCAATTTCAAAAAGCATAGGTATATTTTTAACGTCAAAATATCTACTACTCTACTAATTTTGTTCTTTTAATACGTTATTACTATAGAAGTAAAAATGAAAAAAATAAGTAAATTAAAGCAATTATGATTTTTTAACTACGCTGTTTAGAGCATTGACAAAATATTTTATAATTCCAATAATAGTTAATGTGAATCACACACTGTTTTTAAAATTAAGCATCAGGATAAAATATTTACAATACATTGTAAAAATCACGAAGTTAAACAACTATTTGAGTATATAAAAGGGCGGATATATTTTGCTTTTATTTGTTTTTCCTTTTATTGCGAAAGGAGTACTAAGATATTGACAGTAAATATGGTAGTAGAACAATGAATAATTTCAAAACATAAATCGATTTATAAGAGAAAATGTGAAACATTCTTTGTGCAGTGTTTTATATTGTGAGCTTGTGTATGAAAATAAATAACAAATATTGTGAAGTGAACGAAGAAGAAAAGTAATGCGTTAAATAAATTGTTAAAGCGTTAAAAGTTGTAACGTATTACTATTGTAATTTTAAGAAAAACAGATTTCATAGTTTGTGATATGTAAGTTCGTAGATAAAATAATTAATTATTTATCTAAGTCCGTGTATTAATTATTTACACTTCTGTAGTATAAGTCGAAAACAATTTTAAATAATATTATATTTAATTAAATGGCATGCAGACTAGACCTACACTTACTTTTTTTTAAATAGCTACAAGATTATTATTAAAAGTAATTTCATTGAAATTCTGTCCTTTTTCACATAATATGCTTTAACACCAATAGCTTTCTTAACATTAGCAATAAAGACAAAACGAATACATAGAGGGAAACGTGTAATATTTTAACACTAGTGCAAAAATAAACGATCAACTATTCATACAATCGATCAACATTGCAAGGTATATTTATATTTTAGAGAAGCAGAAAATTAATAAATTACTGCAAAATTTAATTAATTTGTGAATATTAAACGCTGTCAAAAAGAGTGCATGACATACTAGTTAAATGTTATTTATTTGTAATAAATTGTATGCAATAATTCTCGGAAAATAAAATGTCTATTTTAATTCTTTGCTATTAACAACTAAATCAGAAAAAAAGAATAACGTTATACACGTGGGCAGCATACTTGATGCGAGCAATAGGCAAAGAATTCATGTTTATAAAATTTATATGTACTCTTAATTTACCTAGAGACTTATTTGAACTTTTTATTCTCGCTAGGTCATGATTGGTGGACACCAGTCTATCATATGCACGACTTATCTTACTTGGAGTTCCCTGGATCTGCTACTCCGCCTCTTCTGCAAGTTGTGAAGGAGCTCGTCTTCCAGTGTGGGATGGAGACAACATTGAATGATTAAGAGAGATGAAAGCGAGGTCGTTTGGCATTTTTACTTCACTGAAAGTAGGAAGATCAAGTGTGGTTCTTTGGCTTTCTGGACTTTTTCAACATGAACCATTAGAAAAAAAAGTTTTGATACCGGAGACGGCAGTCAGCATTCGGGATCTACATACCTCTTTAGCAATACAATGAAGTTCATGCTTCATTCCTGGAAAAACATTTTAAGTTCTAGGAAGTTTAATTGTTATTGTTGTTCCTCATCCAATCAGAAAAAACGTTCCCTCTGTCCAAAACCTTCGCTATTTCTATGAATCCTTTAAAAATCTGCCTGTAAGGTAAAACTATTAGTACGACACTCATTTTCTTCTTCGCCCGCACAGATGAGTTTAGTTGTTGCACAGGTTGGAATAGCAGAACGTTTTACCTCCAGTTGCGCATTTTTTCCCTCTTCCCTATGCATAAATAATAGCCCTGCATCTTTTAATAAGACGTCACTCCTGAACTGGTTAATTGATTTGTGATGCTAATTAATTAAATGTTAATGTTATAAGCGTAACATTATAATCTGCAGGTTTCTACCATTACATGGCAATGATTTGCTTACCTTTTCATCTACACCGATTTCCTTCATAGAAAATATGCTACAACATTCATACCACCTTTTAATGTTCATCCCAGAGGTCACTGAACTGTCAAAAATGGATCAACTCAATGCAAATGCCCCAGTTCATATAGAAAAAGGGGCAGTGAGTTAACCCATTCATTTCATCTGTTGCCTTTGTCTATCAAAGTTGTCTTTGTCTTCAGTTTAAACAGAAACCTTATTTCTTAATAATTATTAACTTTTAATAACTAAAACTATTGCGGATTACTTTCGGAATTCCTAGTGAAATGAGTGTAAGAATAAAAATTCAGTAAAAATCTGCTCTTTTACTGAAAGTGTTATGACTTTTTGATCCGAATTAAAGAACATTTAAAAGGAAAACCGATATATCTAGGGCATAAAATGTGGTAAAGCATTTATTGAAGAAGAACATGAATTAGATGAAATAATAATGTAACTGTTATCTCTGGCTATTAAAGTTTGCGCAAAAATTCTCGTATCCTTAGAACGGAAATAAGTAAATCCTGCCTTTGATCCGGCTTGTTATTTCTTTACAGCAGAAAACTGATATCTTTCATAAATTATATGGAAAACACCACGCACTCTCCATGTTGAAAAAGTTAGAATAGACAAAAGAGAACGAAATAAGCAGTTATATCAAAATAAATGTTACGATAATATCTGAAAGATCACAAATAAAATAACAAGCAACAGGATGGTTTCACTGTAGGTTCCGGAAGCGTAATATTAAATGAAAAAATAAACATTCTTTCAATTTAGCTAGCTAAAATGTTGATATTATTTATTTTGTGCATAACACATAAATGCTATCCTTTGCCACTCCGCAATTTAAGAACGCGTCTGCAGTGTGAATAATCTATAATTAAAAGTTATTGTATTGTAAGAGAACAGTTCACCGCACCAACTTTCACATGACTGCTATAATGCCCACTAAGCGATTGAGTTCCGTACAAGGGCGGCAGAAGGCAATTGTGTAGCGCGGATTCCCGAATTGGGTTAGGTCACATTGCGGAGATAATGATGATGGTAATGTTGAGATGACGGTGAAGAATGAATGGCAGAAGAAACCGGAATGTAACCTGCACAGTTGCTTCTTCTTCCACCACCAGTTCCGCTGGACCGCTGGGATATACACATTTTGTACTGAATAAAAACGTTTACAAATTTAGAAATTTTACTGAACAGAAAGTACCAATCACTAACTTCATGAACTGATGTTTAAGCTTACTTCTTTATTTCGGAATGAGCTTTTAAGTTTAATTTCTGGAAATAAAAGAAGACTAGAAAGCTTATTGAAACAAAAATGTGATAGGTCTGATAAAAAAAAAAGTAATAAATGTATAATTGTTAAATCACCGCTTTATGAAAATGCCTTTTCCATATTCCTTTATGTGTCCTATACGTCACTTAGTATTTAACAACTACTTGTGAGGATTATTTGGGGATCAGCTTTAAAAGTGTTCAGTGTAGTTGTTCTTTATTTTCAATTTTTTTTTTTTTTTTTTTTTTGCTTCCACACACATGAACCTTTTGTTGAGATGAATTCCTTGCACCTCAGTGTCTCTTCTTCGTTTGTGTTTTGCCACAGTTCTTTTTTATTTTGCTCATGTTTTGCTTTCTCGCGACAATGTGTAAACTGTCATATTGCAGATAATTATATTTCCTTTAACCTTTGAATGCCAAAACGTTTTCTTCAGATGTATTATTATTATTATTATTATTATTATTATTATTATTATTCCATAGAAGACGAATGAAATGCTAATTAATAATATACCGCCACGGGAGATCGAGGTCGTTAAGACGCGGACTCGTGAGCGGGAGGTCTGGGTTCGAATTCCGCCAGGACCGTTCTCCCTGGCAGGATTTTTCCAGGTTTTCCTTAGTCCTCATAAATGGCAAAAACCGGGGAGGTACCCTAAACTTAGGCCTGAGACGTTTCCTTCTCCCCCCCAAAATCCTTTCCCAATATATTATTTCATATCATGTATCATCATTGTTCTCCGACATTGTTAGTAAAATCAATAATACTGCTCATTTGTCCATTTTGATCTATTCAGGAAATTTTCAGCATAAACAAGCATTTTCTCTAAGTTCAGGATTTTATGCAAAATTTTGATTTCCAATATTGTAGTGACTAAATATTCTGGAAGACCTGAAAGCATTTTTTGCGATAGATAATATTAAAACATTTATTAAGTTTGAAAACAATAAAATTGTTTAGTTCAATAATTTTATTGACATGATTTTTTCAATAATCATATATTATAAATATTCTTTGTTTCTACATAATTCGGTATTATACTATTCTAGTATGACTTTTATTACAATATCTATTATACAAATTCACACACACACACATAAGGAATCTATAATAGGACGTGCAAAATTTTGTTCTAAATTTTCTGAGTCACCAAGTAATTCACATCTCCAATGTCCTGATACCAAAGATCGTGTGGTTCAGTTTTAGTAGCGCGTAACAGATCCAAGCTTATGAATAATGACGTAAACTTGAATACCTAAGTGTTGTCATACTAATATAATACATGCATAATTAATTTTATCGAATTCTAAAAGAGATGAAATAAATTGAAATGTTCAAACTGCTGGGAAAAGGTAATTTAATTCTTAAAACAATAAAATGTCGTAATATTTAGATATTTTTTACACTTTGAAGATTCTTGTTGCAAAATAAAGTAAGCTTATCTAAGAGATTTTCGAAGATGGAAAGTTGGCTTTTAGTGCTCATACATTCAAATACAGGATTATCAAAGCTCATAACGGTCAAATGTGTTTGAACTTAACTTGATATATAACTCTGGCATAACATTTGTGTAATAACACTTTCTCTCTACTTTCAATTATAATTATAACTTTAAAAAATAATTCACAAATTTCTTATTTATCCAAGAGAAGATATACATTTTGACGTGTTCTATTACATATAGGAATACTTTTAGGAACGGTATACGCATATTTCCAACCTGTTATATGGATGCCAGACTTGGGAGCTTAACAGAAGCTTATTAGAATCTGCCCACGTAAAAAGGAGCGGAAAGTACTAGAAAAAATATAATTTGTGGAATTAACAAAGATGTCAGGACTAAGCGACATGGTTCAACATGCAAACAGCCTGAAGTGGAAATGGGGCGGACATGTAGCATAGCTACAACATGGGATCCACGTATCGGTAGGAGAGGAAGAGGGAGACCGAGAACGAAGTGGGCATACTCCAGGAAAGCAGCGGGTCACACTGGGCCACAAGGAACCCAGTATCTGGAAGAGCCCAGAGCCTGTAGAAAGAAGAGAGAACAACCGAAGTCAATAGGAAAGGGATAGCAAACTTATAATACAAAAACTTGATAGACTCGGCACTTGAACCTTCTGGTTAAATTGTGTTAAACTTGTGAAATAAGACACATTATAGATTTAATAACTCATAGGAACAAATAGCTCATCATATGGGGCATCGATGAGTTCTCCCCCTTGCGGAGGCCCTAGTCCTGGATGGGACATAAGTGGCTCAATTCATTCATTTTTAATAATAATTTGATTTATTGCAAAGTATTACACATATTTTACTTAACGTTAAGGATTGTACAAACAAGTAAAATAGGAGTTGGTGTTACTGTTTTTGACCAAGTTACTTTTTATTTTTTATTTTTATTTTGGAGCACTAAAGTGCAGGACAATGAGATTAAGTTATTAATATTAAGGAATGTTCTGTAAAAATACGAAAACAATTTAAGTAGAAAATACTATAAATTACAATTTACATTACACCCAAGCTATCGTTTTCATCAAATTTTAATTTTTCCTTCATTGTGGCCATTAAATATGCTTTCCGTCTCTGCATGTGTTTAGTACGTATATTTGCTATTGCCTAAAACTTTATTTACATGCATTGAACATTTTAGTTTCCTGCAATTATCCAGGCTCACCCACTAGAGGCGCTAGCTATGTAGTGTCTCCTTTAAAAGTGTCGGTCCTGGTGGTGTAGTGGTAGCCATACTTGTCTTCTAAACCTAAGATTGCGTTTCAAACCCGGCCAGGGTCGATGGATTTTTTCGGGGCGTGAAAAACCTAAGTATGGTTTCCTTCGGAAGGGAAGTAAAGCCGTGGGTCCCGTGTCGTACATTTACGGCACGAAAAAGAACCTCAAGCCTGAAAGAAGAGGCCTCTGAGCAAAATTTGTCGACCGTTTCACGCCCTGAATAGAATGGGACGCTGATGATCTGAGATGTTAAAGAGCATCCGTAAATAAACAAATCAATCAAACCCTTTAAAAGTGCTGAAAACTCCAGAAGACAATTATTTAACTGCAGTATAATAAAACAACTGTGCTATATACTGATACAGCTTTGGTGGTAGTAATAGAAGCAAACATAAGTAATTAGCTTATGGAATATTATGTAAATGTATAAATGGTCAGAATAATTAGAAAATTACAATTTTGATACATTTTAAACTAAGGATAAAAAGCAAATCATTTTTATATTAAGAACCAAAACATTTTTAATGTCTTATAGAGTGTGTTGCTTAATTTTTGCATATTTTTACATTTAACAATAAAGTACTGGACATCATTTTCCCTGAATGTTGTACCTTTAGGATATAAGCCTGAAGTTATACCAAACATCTTGTGTCTTGGTTCTAGCGAACTTCGTCATTTATACATAAAATATAAGAAAAGAAATAAATGAAAAGTAAACAATTTTGGAGTTCAACAATGTGTTGAACACTCTGGAGGAACATAATATTTGAAAATATAACTATATCAATTTTTGACAAAGGTTTAACAGTTGTGAGGATCCCATTATGTAAACCAAAAACTGCAATGCCTCTTTAATTATCGGTTTCATCTGCAAGTGCAAATGAAGTGTGACGACTGTGACATCGTACTGTATTCAAAGGACGGTCATTTCTGTGTAGAGCAAAATGTTGAACGATAACGTGTCTTAGGCCAAAATGCCAGTGTACAGGTGGAAAATACTTTTATTTCATGAACCAATCCATGTTTTACTCAATTTTCTTCAGTACGCTGAAGGTTATTCATTTCAGCTAACTTTAGAGCTAAGCGTGATACCACTAGTGCAGTTGTTGACAAAAACATTGCTGATTGTGGGGTCTCTGATTGTCTCTACAAAATACCCTTTGAGAGTAATCCCCAGTTTATAAGTGTCAATCAGAGAACTTCAGGGACGCTCGTAAACGCTGTATTCACAACGGGCATACAGCGAGTGCACACTGTAGTGGACGCTTTGGCTGTAAACGTAATGGTCACTATCAGAAGTATCTATAAAGAGAACATTAGGGCAGAGTAGCGGTGGCCGAGCTGTTTAGAAGACATAAGCTTCTTGGCTCAAATTCCACACAACATTTTTGTTTTATTTTTTATTTTAAGTGTATATGTAGAACATCATGTTGTCTTAATATCATATTATAACTTATCATTTGAGTTTTAATGAAAATATCTATACCACACAAAAATGCAATCACAAACTAATATATTCTTTAAAGTAACTAAATAAGTACATGAACAGAAATTTTTATCTTCTAAAGTGAAAGCAAATAGAAATACACACAAATTAATATCGGCGTATGAGCCCTCACCATGTGTAACTACTCTCAATCTTCGGGGCATAGATGATGTCAGATTTCTACAGTAGTGTGAACGAGAGGCCACGATATCCCAGGCTCCTTGAATTTGGACCCATAAATCATCATTTGTCCTTCGTGCATGTGCGTGTGCATCATATTACATTAGTTAGCACTATTACTGAAGGAAATATTGTAACATTTTAACGTTAAAGATTGCTTTGTATGGGAAACAATATTACAAAACAATTTGTTATATGTAACTAAGATTTATTAAAATAAAAAGGTGTTTCACGCTGGAAGACGAACCTACGCTATTAACCGCGGAATCATTGCACACTCTGCCCAGAACTAACAGAACACACACACTAGACCGCTTCTTTAGTGCATGCCATATAACACAACCGTTGCAATAGCTACACAGCCTTGCTGGTTATCTTGTGAGCCGCGCGCTGTAACGAGTTGGACTGGAAGAATTTTGCGTCCAAGAGATGACTCATTTTTTTTTTTTTTTTTGGTCAAAGGATGTAGAAATATGAGTCATTCTTACCTAAAAATATTCTTGTATATAACAATTTCACTACATTAGAAATTACATATACTCTTTTTACTGGTTGTCAAAAGCGTCGAACGAGACAATAGCCATCGTCAAGTACTTACTTCAACGAACTAATCTTTCTATTGTGACTGTACAGAGTATTATGACATAGAAAATTAGTTAATGGGTTCACCGCCGGTAAAGTAAGCTGAACCGGGTAATATGTTATCTTAAAAGATTTGTTTATACTCGCCTAATAGCAATTACACATTATTGGTGTTACAAAAGCGATTGTGCCCATGTTATCCTGCACAAGGCTTATCTGCTAGTTGGGATGCCTACTGACTAGGCGCTTTTGACTGGGAGACTGGTATATTGCTTAAGGCGCCACTTTCATTTCGAAAGTAGCCGGGGTAGCCTTACTCATGACGTCACCTTTGTTGATTGCATGCTGGTACATGTTATCATAACTTGCTGACATTCACTATGTATATGAAAGTTGGAGGTTATGACAGAGAAGCTGAGAGAATTTACTACTAACGGTGTCCGTTAATCAGCTAATCATTAACTTGGCCCAATTTACATGAATGTTATGCAATTAGAATGTTCCTGACCTTGAGGAAATAGCAGTTGCAACTTTGTAAATAAGTAGCTAACAAACAGTAGACGAGTGCACCATTCATTCATTGCAGTTGGAGCATGAACCGTTGACACGAGTTTTTAGGATCTAAAATGCATGACTTGGACATTGCTCACTGCAACGGGTGGCCGAGGTCGTTAAGGCAGGGACTCGTGAGCGGGAGGTCCACGGTTCGAATCCCGCCAGGCCGTGCTTCCTGACTGAGGTTTTCTCCAGGTTTTCCTCAGTCCTCATAAATGGCAAATGCCGGGGGGTACCCTAAACTTGAGGCCTGGAACGATTCCTTCCTTAAAAAAATAAAAATCCTTTCCTAATATATCATTTCATCTCATGTATCATCAGTGTACATGGCCTGTGGTGCCTCTGTAGCAAAAAAACAGGCGTTAAACACCATTCATTCATTCCATTACTAGAATCTGTCATGTGAATACTCTGTTCACATGACAGATATCGTTGTTTAATAATGCAAGGCTAATTATTATTTGAGGCATTTTTGAAAAAAAAATTTCTCAATTCAATAAACAGTAAGATCTTTTTATCAAGTTATTAGATTTCGTACATAAATATATTTTTATACAGTGAAGAACTTTAAGTTATATCTATATGTTAAAAATTCAGCTGCCATCCAAAGGAGAAACAGGCAACAGTATGTAAAGTAAATTAGCAGGTTACTAAGATTGGGGAAAAGGTCAGCTCGACCAAGCTTCTGTATACTAGCATGTATTGTGTTTGGGAAACCTGTGTAAAAATAAGCAAGAAGAAGACAAGTATTTGTTAAAAGAAACAATATAAAAAAGGAAAAGCATTAGCAGGAAGAGTGCTTAAAAGAATAAGAGATATCAAATCCAAAACCTCCTTTGTAAATGTTGAATATTTAGAAGCTACGTGTCATGAAGTTTCCAGAGCATCGGAAATTTGTATGTGTATTTATTTATTTATTTATTTATTTACTAAGATTGAGCTTACACCCGATGGCAGTGAAGAATAATGAATAAACAATGATTATTTACAGCAAAATACTTATAAAAGAAACCAGTTAACTTAATTAAATACATAGAAATCTAGAATTAAATAAACAAATCTAATTTAAATATTTTCACCCCAGTGAAGATATTTAAATACATTTCGCCTAGTATGAAGTAGGATACACATTAATTTAGTTAAATAAGGCAAAATAATTAATTATATGTGGACTTAATTTTATACCTATTAAATTAAATATATTTCACGCAATTGAAAACGTGTCAATTTAGTTATACACGTCAACTAATTAAGTACATGTCAACGTAATTTTACCCATAATATCTTAATTAAATACATTTTATCTAAGTAAACACATGTCAAACTAGTTAAATACGTCAAACTAATTAAATATCGACTTAATTTTACACTTATTAACTTAATTAAATACATTTCAATAGCGAAAACAATTTTAATATAGTTAAATACACATCAACACAGTAAAATAGGTCAAACTAATTAAATATGTCAGTGTAATTTTACACATAATAAATTAATTGGATGCATTTCATTCAACTAAAAACATGTCAATCTAGTAAAATGCACATGAACCTAGTTGAATATATCAAACTAATTATAAATATAAGTCCACTTAATTTTAAACATATTAACTTAATTAAATACATTCCATATAAATAAAGATATCGATCTAATTAAAAGTGTCTTTGTATTACAAAAGAGTCTGCCCTCACCGAATTGATAAAACATCATCATCCAACAAAAATGAGTACGCTAAATTGTTGAAAGCCATGAATGATGTCCCGTAGCATGGGAATTTTAGTTTTAGTAACCAATAAATTCAATACATCATGACACGAGAACATTATGACATGTATGAAATCCATAGACAGGAATACCTTAAATGTACGCATTTTAAAATAACAATGAACTAATAACTTAAATATTTATTGAAACATACACCACTTATGAATCACTCATTTAGGAGCGTGTAGGAAGGTAATAGAATATAGAAGAATGTTTTTGGAAGCTAGGAAGTATTGCAGGAGATATGCACATAGGAGGTACTAGGTGATTTACGTGGGAGAACCAAGCAAAGGAGGAAGACGCAATAAAAGCGACGCTCTTGGGAGAATGTTCGGGACTTTTGCTGTGACGCTACTGCAATTAATTAGTGATGGCAATGTATATTATTGAGTGATGGACAAGAGTGTTCGGCAACACTATGGGCATAATTCGATATCGCAGATTTAAATTATCAGTTACATAAGCAATAATTACTTCGGTTGCGTATATATACAGAGTGAGGCATTTATAGTTTAGCAGTCATTTTCCTACGAAACAAAGGGGAAAATCAAAAAATGCGTCAGACAAAATTTGAAGTGCTCTTAGGGGTACATAAGATAGCGACTTTTATTCGTCCTTGAACTGCCATTCTCAATGCCATTTCAAATTCAAATGATTTTTTTCAAATGGAATTATGAATTTTCTTTTCTGGGAATGGAAAGAGCAGTCAATTTTTAGTATAAAAGTTGTAGTGCATCTATCAGCTAGGTGATGTGATATTGGACAAATAAGACGGCAAATGTTTTCAGTCACTTTCACTTTACTTGCATCAATTTATTTATGTTGGAAAAGTTACCGTTTTGAATTTGTGGTAGAGCCGTTGGCAAAATTCAATACCCTTCTGAAAATCATCCGCATGAAGGGCTTGGTGTAGGCTGATGTGATATGACGCTTGATCTCTCTCCTTTGAGAGATTCCCGAATCACGTTCCAGTTGACGGGGATTTCTGTGAGGATTAGCGGCAACTGCAGCTAATACAGTGACTTCCGAATTTTCCCCAGTAGCACTTCTCGTTCAATGGCGTTTTCTTAGCGCGAAGAGTAAGTTTGCAAGTCGTTGAACATTTCTAACAGATGACTTTCTCCTTTCAGGATATCGATATCCGTTTAAGTTGCAAGCTGCTTTAGCGTTCTTAGAGCTTTGCCATAAATGAAAATCATATCGATCTTCTCTGATCATGTATCGAACATCCATGATGAAAAACGAAGTGGAATTGGCTAAAATAATATCCTTTGAGGTTTAAATTAGCAATGATGTGCACTCGTTTGTGTACCGATGTCAACAAACGGGTTTTTGTGTGTAAACAAATGAGTTTCCTTCACTGCAGTATGAAAATAAAAGAGAGAAAAGTGAAAAACATTTGCTGTCTTATGTATTTGTCCAATATTACATTATCAAACACCCCTAGATGATAGATGTACTAGAACTTTTATGCTGAAAATTGATTGCTCTTTCCATTCCCGGAAAAGAAAATACACCATTCCGTTAAAAAAAAAAAAAAAAAAAATATCTATATAATATTTGACCTTGAAATGACATTGATAACAAAATTGCGAGTTAAGGTCGCATTCTTATGTCCCTTACGATCATTTCAAATTTTGTCTCAAGCATTTTTTTATTTTCCCCTTCGTTTCGGAAGAAAATGGCTGCGACACTATAAATGCAATATCCTCTATATATAAAGCAACAATAAGCAATGTCAAACAACATACGCCATGTGTATCTAGGAACTCTACTTCGTTACTTGGTAAACTCAGCGTTAGTCAACAAAGGAAGCAGATCAAGAAAATAATGATATCTATGAGTCTTTCTTCGTTTCCTGGTAAATTCCCAACTAGGTTATCTAAGGAATATAATGTTTTTAAGAGATTGTGGATCTCTTCTCCAAGTTTACTCTGGACTTTAAAATGTTAAACCTGAAGTATAATTTACTTTAAAGTAATTAATTAGGAAGTGTGTAAAATTATTACAATATCATTTACACAATGTTTGTAATCAATCTTTTTTCTTATCAAGTTTTGTTCTATACTTTTGATTTATGTTAACTGTTACTTATTGAAAATTATATTATACATTTTTCGTAGTTTCATCTACTTTCTGAATCGCCTTGATCAAACTCATTAAGAGGACAGACGATTTCAACAAATCATTCCTTTTTTATTATTTTAGTGACTATGGTTATTTTTAACATTACTTGTACTTAAATAAATTATTGAATATAACTTTTTGTTTGCAGATAAATAGAAGCATTTCCAGCTTTTAATTGTAATAAATATATGCTCACTTGTATATTAAGTTATGTTTTTAAAATTACTGCAAAACAAATGTGAGAATACATTTTTAAAGTTCACTATTGCAAACAGTAAAACTGGTGGAAATGAAAGATAGATAAATGATAGATAACAAAAATATATCTTTATGGCTTTGGTACTTAATCTCCTAATTTCAATCTTTGTTCAATTTTTCTCTTAATTCAATTTTTATGATACTTTTACAAAATAGATAAAAATTTTAGTTGATAATACTGGGTACTTAAGAACTAAATATTAAACATTTCGGGTAAAAGCAGCACCCAAAAGACAGAGAATGACTGAAATATGTTAGCAAGTTTTCAGTGTTTATAGAATATATCTCATAAAATTATATTTATAAATGAATGATACTTTATTTATAAATCTTTCACGGAGAGTAAAATGGAAATCAGTTTTCAATTCTCTCAAAATGACTTAGTACATATTATTCAATTTTAAAACTTTAGTATCTAAATGTAACATTTTCTATAAGAAATAATACAGAATTTGTTAAATATAATATCTTCTTTTTATATAGTCGGTCCTGGTGGTGTAGTGGTAACCATACTTGCCTTCTAAACCCACGATCGCAGGTTCGAATCCGGCCAGGATTGATGGATTTTTTCGGGCGTAAAAATCCTAAGTATGGCTTCCTTCGGAAGGGAAGTAAAGCCGTAGGTCCCGTGTCGTACATTTACGTCACGATAAAGAACCTCAAGCCTGAAAGAAGAGACCTCTGAGCAAAATTTGTCGGCCGTTTCACGCCCTGAATAGAATGGGACGCTGATGGCCTGAGATGTTAAAGAGCGTCCGTAAATAAAACAATACAACAATTCCTTTTTATATGAAGATGTATTAGTATTTCGTAATTCGTTATAGGAACCATTGGGCCCCTTATCGTTTGTCTAGAGCTCTGACTTTGAATTTATGTGCCTACAGGCTCTGGGTGAACAATCCTTTTATTTTTACAACTTGTTTTTGGTATTTTGAAATAATATCTGCAAAGAGGTGTGCGTATATTTACTGTAGCATTCTCAATTATTACACTGGCCCAGAATGTTTTGCATTCTGTATAAGCGTAACGAGTTCCAGATGTTATCTTAAATATACACATAGCTATGTGTGTGTATATATATATATATATATATATATATATATATATATCCATGCATAATGATCATATTTCGCTAAATATAAAATGGAAATGTTGTGGGTAGTTATGGAAAAGTTAACCGTTTATCCCCCTCTATATAGCATATTCTTGTACGCAGCTGTATATTAAGATAAATTAGAGGGAAATTATATATTTTATAACATATAAATCATTTATTTGCGACATTTATGACAGATTTTGCACAGAAATTAAACAAAAATTAAAACATTATTAAAATAAAAGTTCAAAAACATTCCAAAATTGATTTGTTGGTGGGTAATAACTAACTACTTGATCTTTGATATCTGCAATATGAAGGAACAAAGTGCTCATTTCTATAAAGCAGAGCTTTTTAAAGATGTTCTCTAATACAATTTACAGCTTAATTGTTTGGCAGATCACAGACAAACTATTTTTACAAAATATATAGAAAATTTTCTAGTCAATAATGCAACCAGATAACGCTTATAAATTAAAATATTTGTATACAAAAATATTTATTCGTTTATTCATTTAAGTACTGATTTCCATATTTACAATAGGCACACGCTTTCATTAACTTTAACTATATATTTTTTTCCTGAAATTTTCATATGTGAATAATATGCTGCATCAACTACTCATTGGATATTCTCCATAGAAACCATAATTATTTACAAGGGGAAATAATACATGCAAGAGTTTCATTGCGGTAGTTAGGGGTAGTACAGAGGCATATGGGCAATCCTTTCATGCTCACATATGTTAAAATCTGCCATAAGAAGCACGGAGAGATCAAATAATAAGTTAGACTACGCTTGTTACAATTAAAAATCAAGGAAAAGCCATGCCTATGCATAAAATACATATTTGGAAATACCTGACTAAAACCGGCTAGACTTTTCGGACACCTAAATGAAACGTTTTAAAAAGGCACTTTCAAATTCAAAACACTCTCTAGCATTGTATATTTAATAGCCAAAGATATTTCCTTCCTAAAAGACTTGAGGCTATTTCCTACTGCCTACAACGAACAACTCGGAAATAATTGCAGTAAGAGGGAAAAAAGGAGAATAGGAACAAAAACGGAACCTGCCTTCTACACTGCGACGATAAAGAGGAATTGAACAAAGGCTAAACTCGACGTAAAGCATTCATTAACTAAACTTTATGGCTTACATGCGAGAAGAATCCATAGGAAAGATTACGTCTGTGAATTATATGACCTAACCTGAGAAAACTAACTAAATAAAAATAAACAAAATATTACTAAAGTACTATTCCAGGAGTGGGTGCAGTTTCCATTATTATGTTAATTATTATATTTAGTAGAAAACTCATTGAAAATTTGCGCTATTTTAATACACATTTTCTTCTTTTAAGCTGCTAATATAAAAACTATGGGAGACTACTAAATAGACCTTGGAGATTGATGGTAGAGCTCTCCTGTATTTAAGAGCACACTTATTATGTTATTTAAAATATTTTCAATGCTGTAGTCATATTTTGCCAAATGCTTTAATATATATTCTAAGCTATCTTTCATTTATATACCCTAATTAATAAATGGTAACAAAATTTTATGCATTTTACTTTTCTGTTTTAACCTTTACGATTTATTCACTAAATCAACTCTACAGATGTAAACAAGAGTATAATACCAGTATAATATTATATATTAGCAAAAAAACCGTACTAATGATTGTGCTTAAAATAGCAATTCATTAAACATTAAAATTATATTTATTAAACAAGAATCAAACAAGTAATTATCCAACATATGGACTAATTGAAAAGATCTTCGGAAATTAAAAAATGGTGCGGTTATCATAGCAAAATAAGCACCAATTTACACACCAATTTTCATATTTTTATTTATTTTGAACATGTTTTACTTGGGTTTTAGACCTATACGAGTGTTGGTAGCACTGGCGCACACCTCCGCGTTGACTACAGATTTAATCGGGCGCATGGTTGATTTTCTTTTGCATGGACAACCAGGCTATTTAAAATGCGCAAGCCATGCATAGAAGAATTTGTTTATTGGTGGATCCATCCCGTACTCTGTCAAAAGCGACGTTGCACTGTTTTTATGAACTTGGTCGCATGCAATTGCAGCACACAAAATGCCTTCTCTGCCATTTTCACAAAACTTCAGCTGATATCGTATGTTCATCAGAAGTAATATAAATACACTTTCCCGAAGCTTCTTCATGTTTTATGCACAATGAACAAAGAACAGTCATTAATCAGAAAAAATGCAATTTTAAAACCCCGGAGATGGTTTTGAGTAACCTTGTGTTGTATATATACCGAGGGTGCCAAAAATGTATACGCACTTTCACAGATATCTATTTAATATACTTTAAAGTTGGACCGAAAAACAACAGTAATGTATAGTGTGATATTCTGTATTATAATAGCGTTGATACATGACAGGTAAATCAACAACGAACAAATGAAGTCAAGATTAACGTATGATGTTCTGTAAACAGATGTGACTCACATTACGTTATGCTAGCGTTGCTATAACAAAATGAAGCCAAGATTATCGTTTGAACAGCGGAAAGCAATTTTGAAGTGATATTAGAAAACCGAGAATGTTATTGAAGTTCAAAGGCAATAGAGAAGTGCGTACAGAACAGAACCGCCAACGCGAGTAACAATTGCACGCATTCGAGATAAATTTGAGACTCATGGTGCCGTATGCGATGTTCAGAAGGGCAGATCTGGGAGACCTCGCACAGCAACAAGCCCGCGCACTGGATCCTAGGCACTATCCAAGACACTGGATCTGACGAAGAGGTCCGATTGAGTTTTCACCGCGTTCTCCGGATCTAACTCCGTTGGACCTCCACCTATGGGGAACTCTTAAGGATGTTGTATACCGTAGAAAACCAGCTACATTGGCAGCATTTCGGGAAGAAATTGAAACGACATGTGCTGCAATCGCTGGGGACACTTTCGTAAACGTTGCTCAATCAGTAGTTCAACGTGCTCAGAAGTGTATCACGCCGATGGTGGCATTCTGAGCGACTGTTGTAATTGTAAAAGTCTGATGATTAGTGCTCATCATTTTCTGTTTGTGTGATTTCAATTTTGTAATGTTAACAAAGTCTTTTTTTTTTTGCTTGAAGTTTGTATACATTTTGGCACCCTCTGTATATATTGATATTATGTGATATCACTTAACTGAGATATTTGTGTTGTACATAAATAAATAACAGTACCAAGCATCAGTCCTGTTCTCAATACTTTTGATCAAACCAGCAAACCTACTGTAGGCGAGTCATTTTTTCAAAAGAAAATCCTTTCATAGTACAAACAGACATTTTCCTGTGCTTATTTTTGAAGCAAATGCCGGACTTGGTATTTACTCGTTTTGTGGAGATATGTTCAAACGTAACAGAAATAAATTGCTGACAAATGGCGAAAATGCACTGTAGAACAATCAAAATCAATCCAGTAATGAGACTTGTTGAGATGAAAGTAAGATGCACTACAAAGTTGTATATGGTCTAGATGATCATGTTTGATTTTTGATCATTTTATGGGAAGCGTTCGCATGTATTATTCTTTATACACTTGCACACCCTGGCCACGTGTAATGAAGTGACAGAAGTCAACATTTTTATGTACATAATTATTTTCGTGCAGATTTGCTCTTTAAGCTTCGAAGTGGCGCTTGTCTTCAGATATCTCTCATGATCAACTCCTGCTTTTTACAGAAAAACGAGTATCATCGCTCAATTCAGAAGTAGATAAATGACGTACAACAGAATTTGGTACTATTTTGTTTGTTCAAAATCGTGGGCATTCCTTGTTAGTACAAAAGTGTACTCAAAGTGAAATGTTTTAGTTATTATTAAAATACATATATTATGGGTTACTTTCAATAGATAAAGATAAATGTAGCCTATTATGTCCCTTAAGGGCACAAAGACTTCCTAACAAGTACGAAAAACTCTCTTTTTCCTAAAGTGATGAGTTATTCCACGCTAGTTGCTCGTATGCTGTTTAAGACACTCTGATTTGTTCTTTGGTTACTCCATTTCTCACTGCACTAGTTGCTTCTCGAGAGATTTCCATTTTTCTTTTCCTCTTGCTACTCTTGACTTATCTGGACCTGCATATTCCTTGAAGAGGTCTGTTCATCTTATTCTGGGTATGACTTGTGTCTTTTTTCTATCTGAGAGTCCCACATGGAGATCTTTTATGTCCACCTATTGTTCTGCATTCTTTCACCCCATTGCCATTTGCTTCTGGTAGCTATTTGTGCGATTTCTGTTGTCTGAGATAATCGATTTATTAATAATATAGGTCTTTTATCTTTCAAAGTTATTCCCAGGATCTTGCGTTGCATTTTACTTTGGCATATTTGAATTTTGTTCTTTTGTTTTTCTTAGTGACCATGTCTGGCCCCCATATAGTAATACAGGGTATAGACATGTTTCGGGCGTCTGGAATCTGATTTTTTTAGTTAGTGTTTGGTCTAACAATGTAAACTTAAGGGCTCAAAATGTTCTCCAGGTTAATGAGAACCTTCTTTGTATTTCTTTTTCCATTCTATCATGAAAGAAAATCTGTTGTTCTAGGTATGTATATTCGCTCACATATGCAGGGACTGTTCCACCTATTTTTATTGGGGTTTCAGATCCGTTTGAAATGAACTGTGTCTTCAGTTAGTTTAGTGACAGACCTGCATTTTTGCTATGCTCACATAATTGTTCCTGCATAGTTTGTAGTGCTCTCACTGTTTTTGGCGAATAAAATCACATCGTTGGCAAATCTTAGATTTATTAGTCGAATGCCATTTATGTTGATTCCGAATTTAATATGCCATTCATTTTCCTGAATATATGCTCCATTACACAGATGAAGAGTTTGGGAGAGATTAGATCGCCTTGGCGAACTCCTCTTTCTAGTCGGAATGGTTGTCCTTCTTCTTCTGTTTTTATTTTCGCGAAAATTTGACTATAGATTTTGTGTAAAATAGGAATGTACTTTGCCTATATTCCTTGAACTGCCAGAGCGTGTAATATGCTTGTATTTTCGACTGAGTCAAAGGCCTTACAATAGCCAATAAAGGCGATACTAACACGAACTTCCAATAGAATCATTTTTAAAAGGAAGAAAACGTAATTTATTACAATAGTAAATGTTCTCAATTTAGGTCTATTTCACATGATGTCCCATGGGGGTCTGTGCTTGGACCGCTTTTGTTTATTATTTACATTAATATCTCAGCCAGCATTCATAGTAAATATTTGATAACTTTCTTATTTGCTGACTATTTAACAATGGTAATAACTGCTTCTCAAATTCAGACTTCTTTAGAACTTAAAGTTGATGAATTATCATTCAAGATTAACGAATGGTATAATGCCAACGAGCTTAGAATTAATGGAAACAAAATTGTCGATGTATGATTTTCTTACAATATGTCCAACCCTTTTGTTGTACCAAGTTTCTTGGCATACATTTTGAAACTGGCTTAGGCTACAGTACTCGCATTGATTATATTGCAAATAACATGACCAATTATATACATAATATTTCGTATTCTTAGTAAAACTATAAGTAAAGGCTTATTAATTATGGTCTACCGTAAACAAATTTACAATCATTTATACTATGCTACAATCTTGTGGGGCAACGATCACTCATTTAAAAATTGCTTACTATACAGAATAGAGCATCTAGGATTATATCAAGAGTTCCTATGAGAACACGTTTCAAACTACTTTTTGTTGATCTGGGCACACTTAGGTACTTCACCATCAATGTGTCTTGTCTCATCTCTTGTATGTAAGGATGAATTTAAAAGAGGACTTGAAGTGTTCATCATTTCACAATTATCTCACCACAAATATAGAATATTTGTACAAATAAACACAAACAAAGCAAAACTATAAATCATTTTCTATATATGACCTGTATGGGATTTTAAAATAACTTGTCATCTAGTATACGAGGTTTGCTCCTGAACTGCTATAAGAGATCGATACATTACACGGGTCTAAAAAATTTTTGCTGAAAGCTGTTCATATTTTCTGATTCCTTACCACATAAAATCTCTCAAACCAGCCTTAGTTTTGTTTCATCTGACTACCGTTTTTTTCTGAAATTGGTATTTCAGAAAATAATAGTTTGTATTATTTATTCTTGAGCAGATATGTAAAATAAATATTATGAGAGATTTCAACCAGATAATAAATGGTTCACTTTGTACATGGGACATCAGACTAAATAGAACCGGAAAAAATTGATCATAAAGGAACAATTTAGTTCCTAGAGAAAAAAAATATGAAGAATCATTGGTTTCTCCATCTAATATACTTCTTCCACCATTCCACAATAAATTAGACCTGATGAAGCAATTTGTTACTACTCTGAATATGAATAGTGATTGTTTCAAATTCTTGTTACAAAGTTTCCACATAAAACTGAAGCTAAGATAGCAGCAGGTATTTTCGATGAACCCCCAGATTCGTGAGCTTATGCAGGATTAGACCTTTCCTCAGTCGACGTCCGAGTTAGAGAAGTCAGCATGGTTCACATACAAAAAAGTGACAGAAAACGTTTTGGCAACATATAAGAAATTGTGGAGGGAATGGTACAACATTTTATAAATCTACGGGGTAGATTGAGTGTATAAGTGCATTTTCTCAACAGCCATATTGATTACTTTCTTGCTAATACTGGTGCAATGAGTGGAGAACAAGGTGAACAGTTTCATAACGACATTAAACAATGGAAACCCGCTATCAAGGCCATTGGATTGTGTCATGATGGCTGATTACTGCTGGTGTTTGAAAAGAGACACTAGTGAAGAACATATATGAACTTCGAAAAAAATTAAGTTTTCTTCTCCCTAATAGTGAAAAAAGTTTTTGGAAATTCATAATTATTGACACATATTTAATATATGTTTTCAATATATTTATTAATATTTAAGTTAAATTGAGACATAAAAACAGTTTTGTCATAGCTATAGTCTTAAAACGTAATAATATTTCATCAAAATATAAGTATATCATTACATTTGATGTGTTTTGTTTAAAAATCTAGCCCGATAGAGTAAAACTGAAAAATATTTAAACTAAGGACATTTACATTACATATATTCAGATGGAAGAATAAAAAAGCAAGGAAAAAACATCTTTTTAGTAGACTAGTGATAGACTGGTGGTAAATCCCATGTATAAGATTGATGAACTTATTTTATAATATAACATTTAATGTGTAATCGTTAAACTGGTGCTTTTATTGACATTGTTACCTGCATAGCCATGGTAATAAGCATTATTATTATTATTATTATTATTATTATTATTATTATTATTATTTTATTATTATTATTATTATTATTATTATTATAAAATATCACCAGCAGAGTTTGCAATATATTAATTATTTTTGCATTAAGCACGAAATATTTGCTATCGAACACAGTATCATCCTTTAAGCCTATTTAAGGAGCTATGCCTTACAAATATCTTAATCAAGCAGTTATGAAAACTTTTATAAAATATATTAAACTTAATTTATTTCAATGTTAATATCTATAATTAAATACGTTTATTTTTAATTTCACAAACGCATACTTAAAAACAATTAAATAATACTTCAAAATTCACTTGCGATCTTGGAACAAGATTAAAAGACATTCTTGAAATACTTTTATCTGTAAGCTTTGGTTCTCTGCTCTTGGCTATGATTAGGTTGGTGTTATTGCTCGGGAAGACGACAGAGAAAATGTGTTGGGAGGTTCTAGCAGGCATTTCAGTTCCAGGAACAAAAACATGCTGTTGGATTTAACGATCTGGCGGAGACAGTAAACAAGGCTACAACTACCAACACAAGAGACAATACACTCCAGCGTGATGAAGGCTGGTTTTATTTCTTCGCAAACCGCCACTAATAATATTTCTGCAAAAGAAGCACAAGTACCAGAGCTTAAGGTAGAGAGGCGGAGGAATCGAAATACTTATTTCGGTAGAAAATATTGCACTGTGCATAAAGTTATTGCTCCCTTTGCCTCTTTATTAATTTAGTTATTTTGAAATTATACAACTATATACCTTTATTTACATTTACTAAACAAATGTATAAATAATTCATGACTAACACCGAGGGCTCCATTTTGGCTTTACTGCAGAACTGTGTTTGAAAGAAATTCTGATACAGACAACTAAACTTGCGTCAAATGGTTGAGTTGCAAGTTATAGACACTGGATGAGTTGATTTACCTGGAAGTATCTTGTAATTCAGAGAAACTTGCGAAAAAAAGACACATAAAAGCAAACGATTACATTTTATTTGAAACTATTTTTTCATCCCCCTTAAACTTCATCGTTTTCAGAACACCAAATTTGCGAATGCTGCTGTTAGTTCCCAAATTTTAAAAGCAAGTCTGAATTTGCTGTAACGTTATAGAGGATCTTTTACCTTCATGACTGCTGTATAAGTTAAAACCATATACATATACTGCTAATGATGATCAACGAAGAAATGTTGAATCCAGCGAGAATGTAAAACGTAAATAATGGTGCATTATCACTTGTTATATACATGCATCAAAATTATCTAAGGAGCAAACATAAAATAAATTCTTGGTATATCTAAACAAACATAAAACAGCGAGTAAATGTGGGTACTTTATTTATTTGTCTACCAACTAGTTACCATAAGAGTCAGTGATTATCATTTGTTTTATTTATTCATATTGTCACACTGTTAATACAAATTACATGCACAATCTGGTGGAGGTCAATAAGAGCATCTCCTTGAAAAAGGAAGATATACAGAGTTGTCATAATCATCGTTATGGAAAACAGAAAAATATGCAGAAATGGCAGGAAGAAAAAGCGGAAGAGATGGAGGATGCAAGGTTCATTACACAGCTGACCAACAAAAAGGTGACTCAGCAACACACGTTTCGTCAGCATGAAAGTATTGGAGGAGAAGATAATGCAGTTCACCCAAGTAAAGAAAACATAATAACAAATGTCAATCCACAAAATATTTATCATGAATTCGAATTAAAACTAAAATTAAGTAGATTAGAAGAGAGAAACATATTATTAACAGCTCTACGATTAGCAACTAGAAAATTACATCCTAAAGGAAAGTACATAACATTTCCATTCCCAGAAGCAGCAGACAGATTAGAATTAAGAACACAAAACCTACCTACAAATCCAACAGATTTATGGAAATTATTACAGTTGGCATTTGAAAGAAGATTAGAAACTTTAGACCTAGAAGAATTATATAATAATTTCGTACTTAGTTACGGAAGGATAGCCTTCGATTTCCAAAAATCTTGGCCAAATAGTCATTTTCATACTTACCATAATTAATGGAAGTAATAAACTTTATAAAAATAGGGCAAATAAACGCCCAAAGAAGTAAATTGGTCATGTTGGAATTAAGGAGGCTATCAGAAGAACTGCAATTAGATATTCTGTGCATACAGGAACCATATTGTGTAAATGGCAAACCACCACATATGTCGACAAACTTTAGAATTATAATAGATAAAGGAACCCCTATGGCAACAATAGTAGTTATTAACTCGGAAATACAAGTGGTGAAAATAACGCAATTAAGTGATACACATACAAATTGCATAGAAATAGCACTAAGAGGGAAACATTATGTTTTAGTAAATCAATATTTTCAGTTTAGCGAATGCATAGAACCATATATAAATAGATTAAGAGAAATAGAAAATGGTTACAATAATTCCCCAGTAATATATATGGCGGATGCTAATGCACATTCCCAATGGTGGAACAGCAACTACAAGGACAAAAGGGGAGAACTACTGGAGGAGGTAATAGCGGAGCTACAGCTAAATGTAGAGAACAAACCATGTAACCCACCAACTTACAGTAATAGAGCAGGAGCTACATCCAACATAGACATCACATTGACAAATAAAAGAGCAAGCAAAAGTGTTACAAATTGGAAAGTAGGTCAATCACTGACGTCAAGTGATCACAATATAATTTATTTCGAATTACAAATTAACACAAACCAAGAACAAAGATGGAATGAGAATAAACGACCCTACAATATAAAGAAAGCAAACTGGGATAAACTAAAAACGGAATTTAAATTGCCTACAATGCCTAAACCTCAAGAGGACTGTAACAATAAAGCATTAGAACTAACCAAAGCCATCCAAAAAGCTATGAAGTGCAGCATACCCAGAATTAATAAAAAACATAACACTTCACCAACATTTTGGAACAATAATCTGTTAAAATTAAGAAGATCAGTTAGAAAAGCTAGAAGAATTTATCAGAAATCTATTATTGCCTCAGAAAGAGAAAATAACTTAAATAAATATAGAGAAATTAGGAAAAAATACAAGGAAAATATAGAAGAATATCGCCAAGCTGCATGGAAAAATTTCGTAGAGACAAACCTTTCCAACAACATATGGGGTACACCTTACAAGCTAATAATGGAGAAAGTAAAAACCCCAGAAATAATATCCACTCTGGATAAAGGGGAGGATAAAATGACTGTCAACTGGATAGACTCTATAAATCTCTTACTTCTAAAACTACTACCTAATGATATTAAAGAAAATGATAACTCAGAACACAGAAAACTAAGAAAAGAACTCATTACTGTAAAAATAGATGAAGGTGTCATTTTCCCCTACCATGAAGTTGAAATAAGAAAAATTATAAAGGAATTAAAGAAGAATAAATCACCAGGACCGGATGAAATAAAGACGGAAGTGCTACAACAGTTGGAAGATCAGATTACCCCGTACCTGTGTCAATTGTTTAATAATTGTCTATGGCAGGGAAAAGTGCCTTACTGCTGGAAGGAAGCGAATGTGATCATTTTAAACAAAGGGGCTGACAAAGATCCCACGCAACCGAAATCCTATAGGCCTATTTGCTTATTAAATGTTTTGGGCAAAATCCAAGAAAAACTTTTGAGCAAAAGAATAGATGAATATAGATCAATGATTGGTATGACCAGCAAACAGTTTGGATTTAGAAAAGGCAAGTCTACAGAGGATGCCATAATCGAGGCAATAGAAACTTCAAAAATAACCAATAAAAAATACGTAATAGCAATATTTTTCGATATTGCGGGGTGTTTGATAATTTATGGTGGCCAGTACTGTTTCAAATTTTAAGGAAAAAGAAATATCCAAAATGCATCTATAATTCGTTAATGGATTATTGTAAAAATAGAAGAGTGTACGTTAAGGGTGCAAACCAGATCATTACAAAGGAAATTACCAAAGGATGTCCGCAGGGATCAATTTTAGGGCCGATATTATGGGACATATTTTTGGAATCTCTAATAGAAAAAATAGAAGGATTAAACAGTATAAAAGATATTATCGCATATGCAGATGACTTACTAATAATAATAGAAGGAAATAATAGAAAGGAAATTGAAAAGAGATCAAATATAATAACTGATCATGTAAACAATTGGTGCATAAAAGCAAAATTGGAAATTGCTCCTCACAAATCATCATATATGATTTTAAAAGGAAACTTAAACAGAAATCCGAGTATTAAAATTAACAATAAAAATATTAAGAGACAAGCAGTAAATAAATATCTAGGTATATATTTGGATGAAAAACTAAATTTTAAGAAACATGTAGAAAACACAAGAACTAGAGCAGAAAAAGTTATGTTCAAGTTAGCCAATATTGGACAAAGATATTTTAATATACATGCTAACGGAATAAAAATCTATCACAATAGCATCTTTGCAGCCATATTAAACTATGGAGGAGGAGTTTGGGGGGAAAAGGCACGCGAGGTTCATTTTATACGTACTTTAAGAAGCTCCCAAAGAAAAATTTTATTGAGATGTACAGGGGCATTTTCCACTTCTCCAACAATGGGACTACTAGTAATATTGGGTATATGGCCAATTGATTATCTAGTTCGATTAAAAGCAGCCTCTTATTGGCTTAAAAAACAAAATAACTAAAAAATAATGGACATTGTTGGTAAAAAGTGTAGGAATAAAAAAGAAATAAAAGATTCTTTATTACAAATATGGCAACGAGAATGGGATGAAATAAAAGAAGGTAGAAGAGTGCATGAAATATTTCCATCCATAAAGGACAGATTACTATTTAAGCACATTCATCCCAATAAGGGTTTAGTGCATTATGTAACAGGCCATGGTCCATATTGCTCATATTTGCAAAGATTTAAATTACAAACAAATAATACATGTACGGACTGTAACGTAATCGATACACCGGAACATGTCTCATTTGAATGCCCTAAATACCAGTCATTTGTAGCAGAGGAAAGACGACTACTTGCTGGGAAACACATCTGGAACATCATGAGAGACGAAGATGATTTTAGGGCATTGAACGAGCTAACAAATAAAATATCATGCAAAATGGCAGAAGAGTATAAAAACGGCAAAAAACAAACAAGAGAAAAAATCCAAAGGCCAGAAATGGTATATTCCCCTAGAAGATCCGAGAGAATCAGGGAAAGGCAAGAAAGATATTTACAACTAGAATTAGTTGAAGAAAAAGATGATAAAGAAGATAACACCCAATTTGAATAAGAAGAAGAGAGCAGAACTGACAGAAGAAAGGAATAATGGCAGTTTTCGGGCGGAAACGAAGCAGTTGAGAGAAGAAGTAGACAGAGGTCAAGAGAAGGAGAGAAGCGAAGGAAACTACACTGTCAACACACCATGGTCCAGTATAGCTGTTGCTTGAGACCGGCAGCAACTCCACTGATGTCCAGGTTCCGTTGCCAGGAATTCCAGTGGGGAGCAGCCCGGATACCAAGCGTTAGCAGAAATGAAGACGCATAGAGTAAATTGGATAATAATTGTAAATTAAAGTTTAAATATAACAATTGCTACTGGGTACCAGTTGCAATTGTAGATGTTATTATAAGTCATAGTAAATAGCCGTAGTGCTGGATTCCAGTACCGGTTTTGTTTTTGAAGTTTTAATTTTGTTTAGTCATAGTGTTAGTAGTGTAGATTTTAAAACCTGTAAAATTTAATTGTAATTTAAATTGTATTGAAAGATAAAAGAGGAATAAATAAATCAAATCTGGAGTATTACGTCCTGATGTAGAACCAAGATATCAGGATGTAAGTATTGCAGAATTAAAATTAAAAAAAATTAAATGTCACACTGTTAATGAGTAAATGCATTGATTTTGATATTACATTTATTTAATATGTGATGAAGAATGAAGGAATTCCAAAATAATAGGAGATAACTAAAAAATCTAATTATTTAAAAAGAGACAAAGAAAATGATTGCAGAAACTTATAGAAGGATAAGCTTGTTAAATATAAGGTATAAAATATATACAAGAATCATTACCTACAGATTAAACATTTTATGTAACGTAAAAATCAGCGAGGAACAAAGTGGAATTTGAACTGACAGTTCATTTATGAATAATGTTTTTGTAATAAAACAAATTATAGAGAAACGAAGATAACTTGAAACACAATATCATTTGTTGACTTAGAAAAGCCTTAAGAGTTGACCCCGCGTGTTATTATGGGAAATAATTTATCAATCAAAATACACTATCCATATAATAAAAACCATAAAAGTTTATATATGAATACAAAATGATAATAGATGTAAATGTGAGAAATCAACAGAAGAAATAAAAATAAATTGTGGCCTATCTAAAATAAGGATGTAGTCTCTCTGCAATATATATATATAGAATAAAAGGATGGTATATCAAGAAAAAATGTTAGTACAAGAATGGATCACCAAATATTTTGCTATTTGCAGATGATATAGGACTAATTTTGGGCTAAAAGGCGGACTACAAAAAGTAATACACCAATAAAATAAAGTAAATAATACAATATGATAAGTTCAAAGAACAAAACAAAGTAATTGCGTTCTGAGGTGAATACCCAATAAGAAAAAAAAATTGTGACAGAGGAAAAACAAGAACAAGTATAATATTTCAATATTTAGGTTGTGATTTTTTATTTGTTTATTTACGGACGCTCTTTAACATCTCAGGTTATCAGCATACCATTCAATTCAGGGCGTGAAACGGACGACAAATTTTTCTCAGAGGCTTCCTCTTTCTGGCTTCAGGTTCTTTTTCGTGCCGTAAATGTACGACACGGGACTCACGGCTTTACTTCCCTTCCAAAGGAAGCCATACAGGTCCTGCCTGGTTCGAACCCGCGATCTTGGGTTTAGGAGGCAAGTATGGTTACCCCTACACCACCAGGACCGACTTAGGTTGTGATGTCACATATGAGGATCAAGATATTAATATAAAATACAAAAGCTTCAAGCTTTGGTTTGGAACAATTATAAATACTTTAAAAATAAAGTTAGTAAAGATACACAATTAATATTTTACACAACCATGGCCTTGCCAGTTATTGTTTTATGGAAGTGAGGTTTATGCTTTAAAAAAAAATGAAGAGAATAACATTCAAGTAGCAGAAATGCGCTTCTTACGATCTGTCAAAGGTTGTGCAAAAGAAAATCATGTAAGAAATGAGGATATAAGAAAAGAATATTACAATAATTAGGAAAGTATAAACAAGAATGTATAGAACACTTACAAAGAATGACAGAAGATAGAATATAACCCGAAATGAAGATCAATTGGAAGGGAAAATAAAATAGATGGCTAGAAGAAAAAATGTGAAATCGGAACAGACAGAAGCTAATCTGTGATGAAAGAAGAATAACGTGAGAGAATAGCAAGTTTTTCTGTTTCAATATTAAAAGAAACAGTAAGATAAATTTTAATAAATTAAAAATAATACTCAAGGTGTCATTAAATTCTAGAGGAAATGTTTATGGCGAATGGAAGAAGACAAGAACGGTGGAAGACAATCTAATGCAACTAGGACTGTGAATACTGGAAAACGTATATGGAGCGATATCAAGAATATGACAGTTGAGAAGATCAACATCCAAGTAAACCAAGGATTACAATAGTTGCACAAAACGGAGGCTCTTCTTTCCAAACAATTTAATTCCACTCAGAATGGCAAAAACTATTTCAAATAAAATTTAAACTAGAAAAATGAGCACTGATCATGATATTATTTGGCGGTAATTATTTATTGTAGAAACCAAAAGCAATCTATAATAAACTGCGAACAAAAATATACAAATTTGGATAAATAAATGTAAAGTGTGACTTTTTATTGAAAACAAGTAGTAAGATATGAAACTAATAATAAACAATCAAATTATTGAACAAATAAAACGTTTAAATGCTTGGGATATTATCTGCACTATTTTTATGATTATGGGTTAAAAATAAAGTAATACTAATTTCAATAAATATGCGAGACTATACTCTTATATTGACCTAAAATTATAAAACCAGGAAAAATACTAAATTGAAATTTTCAAATTGATGGCCGTCTCAATGTTGAAGTACAATTGGAAAGAGCTAGTAACTTAATACAAATGGGAAACAGCCTAGATATAATTTTTAAGGAAAACTTTTGGGTAAAAATTAAGATATGAAACACGTAATACCGATCTTACAATCTACAGTACAGAAAGGATAAATAGCAAGTACGCCCATCTGTAAAGAAATAGTTTGCAAAAAGCAATTAGACAAGCAAAGGAATAATATAAATCTATGGAATTTTGAGAGATAGGACGACTATGAGGGGGCGATTTCTGAATCCTGAGTTATCTTTTGGTCCACATCCAAGAGGATAGATGATGCTGATGACAATGATGAATTATTAATAAGTAAAAGACTGAGGCTCGGCGCACAGACTGCTGCTTTGTGTATATATTTAGTTTATAATTAGAGATGATTGTTGATGTGTTTTATTTACGGACGCTCTTTAACATCTCAGGTCATCAGCATCCCATTAAATTCAGGGCCTGAAACGGTCGACAAATTTTGCTCCGAGGCCTCTTCTTTCATGCTTCAGGTTCTTTTTCGTGCCATAAATGTATGACACGGGACCCACGGCTCTACTTTCCTTTCGAAGGAAGCCATACTTAGGATTTTTACGCCTAAAAAATCCATCGATCCTGGCCGGGTTTGAACCTGCGACCTTGAATTGAGAAGGTAAGTATGGTTACCACTACACCACCAGGACCGACATAATTAAAGATGAATAATACAGTTCAATTTTGAACTATCCTTGTGTTTCTAAAGAGAAACGGAATGTACACATTAAATATTAAACTTTCTCAAAGTGAGTACATTTAGAGCTGAATAAAAAATGTGATATAAGTTTTAATTTGTTATGTTGTCTAGAAGCAAGACAAGTGTACAAGAATGTGTTTCGAGCTTAAAAAACGTTATAGTGTCGTGTATGTATTTATTTTCCTTCAACAAATGTTGTTTTCCTTTAATTTCAAAATCAATTTGAAAACAATAAACATTCTAGCAAACCAGACATTCTGCTTACTCGTTTAAGTCTAGCTAGCTAGCTACTTCATAGTGCCGTTTCTTCCATTACCGTTTCTCAGGTGAGAGAGAGAGCATGAAAGGGTGAAGGGTTATAGGTGAGTAATAAAGTAGTTTCTTTCTAGCAACGTGACTTTAGATAAGCTAATGTCTAACATACTGTCATATGCTTCACGCATATAATGTCTGAAATGTTAAAGCAATAATCATATATCGTTAGTGATTACCAAATGAGTGGTTATGATTTTTTGTTCTTTATATTCTGTTTTGGGAAATATCCATTTATTTCATGTCACAGCTTAGGCTTTGTTGTAGTTTTAACCAACGCGTTCATTTTCGTTTAAATGTTCATAATTCATAGTTTGAAAAAAATATACATTATTTATAAAAAAACTTTTACAGAAAACAGAGTTGTGAATAATAATGATTTTCAAGAAGTAAACGTTGGTAATTACAGTTTGTATATCTGAAAGCTCCTATTGCTTCTAGGGGATATAAAAGTAGGTAAAACACTACTTCTGTAATTGATACCATGAATAACGAAAAATAAACAACTTTTGATCGAAAATTACAACTAACTAGCATTACTTCTTTATGATAATTCCATGCGAATGCGTTTCAGCCAATTAATGAGCTCATTGATACTAGATTGATCAAGTAAAGTGGAGTTACACTCAAGTTAAATATGACAATGCTCAAAGATAAATTAATAATACTTTTTTTTCTCTGAACCCTAGATTGCTTACGGTAGTATAAACTTTTAGTTCGATGTATTGGTACAGCTGTCTCATGCTTCCATGTGTAATGAAGTAAACATTGTTACAGACAGCCTTGTTTGTGGATTATCACTTCTATTGAAGGTAATTATGCTTATGGGCTCTATAGTACCCCTGTTTGGGATATTTGATTACAGATGAGGAGTATTTCTACTTTATTTTTTTAATGTTATAGACAGACATGTTACGTCTGTATTCTCTTAGAGATGATTTCGAAGAAACTGTTAGGAAGATCATCAGGAATATGAGTGGAAGTGGAACTTTACATTGCTGATGAACAAAGTGATTATAAGTGCGACATTTGTGCAAATGTAGTAACGGGTAAGAATGGACACCGATGACCACCACGAAGTCACGATACTTCAGCCCCAAACATTATTCGTATTACTCATAGTAATGTTGCAACTGAACGTGACTTTTGGACTTACTTATGTCGTCAAACATGGTGAGCTCGACTGTCCAGTTTACAAACGACGAAATAAAGAGACAAGGAAAGAGCTACACAGAAGAGATCAGGTTGTAGTGAGACAAACGAAAATGAGGTATGTGTTCTTATTGGTTAGCTTTATATTGCTGCATCACATAAACACTATCCGTATTGATGACAAATTTTCGTCATTCCGAAAATTGTGAGAGTCGTTCATCAGAAAATATACAGAAAGTTACATACATTGAGAATGTTGTACAATACATGAACAGCTGTTAGGCTTTCGAGGTAACTGTTCATTTAGGGTATAAATTCCCTCCAAACCTGATAAGTTTAAGTATTAATGATCTCAGGACTTATTATATAACAAATTCCACTCCGTATATAAGCAAGGAAGATGAAAGGAAAGAACCACTGCCAATAAAACCAGTATCCATGGGTCTGGAAGAAATTTGACCATGGATAATTGGTTCAAGTCAATTCCACTAGGTGCTATGATGCTAACTGAGCACATCCTATCCTTGGCTGGAATACAAAAAAAAAAAAAAAAAAAAAAAAAAAAAAAAAAAAAAAAAAAAAAAAAAAAGCAAGAGATTCCTCCTCCCTTTCTATCTCCTCACAAGAAGGAAGCTGGTTCGTCCCAGTTCGCCTTTGAAGACAAAAAAGGAGTTAATGTGATATTCGCCGAATAAAGGAAATGGTGTTATTCTCTTGACCACAACGCACTATGGAAAAGAAGCGAATGAAGTGGCAAACCAGCCAGACGTAATACACTTTTACAATGAAACCAAGGCAGGAGTCGATACATTCGATCAGATGGTTCATATCTATTCAGTTTCTATGACCTCTTCGGTTCTTCTATGGAACTCTATCAGGCTGCAGTTAATGCCAGACAGTCAACAAGAAAGACCGCATTGAAAGAAGAAAGTACTTGGCTATCAATTCAGTAAACCAAATAGAGCGCAGAGACTGCAGAACAAGAACATGCCTCATGAACTAAGAGCTACAAGAAGAGAATGGCAGGCAAACCAGAGGGTGAAGAAGAAACCACATTCGGAATGCAAAACCTAAACAAGGAAGGTGTCCTGCTTGCCCAAGATCTTAAAATTGTAAGACAAAATCATTTTGCATGAAATTTCAGAAAATGGTGTGAGCTGAATGTAAACGAGACATATGCGCGAATTGTTTATGAATTCTTACCTCAAAGGCCATAATTTCTTTAATGGATAGTTGTGCAAGTGCTGCCAGAGATGTTTATTAAGCAAAATATTAATGAAATGTAATCCATTTAAATAAAATATAACGACGATTTCATAGCACACCATGTAAGCAATAATGTGTGATAAATTCATATATGCAATCTAGGGTTAACATTTATTTGTTTGGAACAGTAATTAATTAAAATAATTTCACAATGAATTATTTTAGGTAAAATTACAGAACAAATTAACATGCCTAATCATAGATAAATAGCCATTCATAATAACATATTCTTATAACCTTAAATGATGAAGCAGTTCATAATAAACTGATTATAACCTCAAATGTCCAGCAATACTAGAAAATTTTCGGTAATTTAATGGAGGTTAAGGATTATTTGCTGTCATGACGACAAGCATGAGTTTGAAAGTTCCATTAAATTACCTAAAATTATAAGCAAGAAAGGGATTCAGTAAGATTATTGAGATATGAGAAATATAATTTTTTTTGTACTTTTAATATAATCATTGAAATGATATGGCTTACCTTTTTGATCATTCTGAAAACATTCTCCAGTTTTATTAGCTTTAATTTTATGCAGAATCAAGTGAATATCTAAATAAAATAAAATACAACTGAACACTATTATAACAATTACCATTTACTACTATTTTTATATCAATTATGTTATGTTTCGTGTTGTGATGAAAACTTCTTTTGGGACACAGTGAGATAATCATGCATGAGAATATGCTTCCTAGGTCCCTTATAGAATCGAAACAGAGATTATAGAAATAAAAAAATTAACGCACGGACATCATGCTTTACAACTATTGAAAGTTCCATTCTGATTGGCGAATAAGCTATCAATGAGTCCGTTCACTAGCTGAAAGGCACTCGGTTGCAATTATCATTCCTATCACCTCTTATTGGATTAGATTATTTTCCTTCAACTTATTTATATAATCCAACGTGTTCGATTATTTTTCTAAAACTTATAATATTATCAAATTTTTGGTTGTTTATAATAAAATGAAAAGCCAAAATCATTCTTCTGAAAGTACCTTGCCAAGTATACCTCGTAAATACAAATAGGTAATTTAATTTCGCTTTTAAATTTATGTTTGTGTAAATTTGTCATGAGGTAATTATTTATACCTCCGGTCTCGAAGTTATTGTTATGATAACAATATTCCTTCAATTAAACTACAGGAAAATTATCAGCACTAGTTGCTTTATAGAAGAATATTTATTGTCATTTATGTAAATCAAAGGTTGTTGTATTAACTGCGAGTGAAAATATCCCATTAAAAATGATATACAACATGTAACATCTGCTGAGAAACCACTAGCAGATTTGATACTAAAATATAATTGAAGAAATATATACTTTGAGGGGAGTTAGTGTGGTACATTATGCATATGGTCTTTTAATTACATGCCATCACCAATTGCAAAAACGATACAATTCTGCAAAGGTTAGGAAAACAACGTAGATAAATTTCAGGGCATATGTCATCAATGATTCTACCTTAGTTAACTGATTTAAGGTTGACAAGGTAACTTCTACTAACTACCCTTGATAATCAGTGTATTTATACTTTGGTGTGCTTTTGGTACGCCACCAGCCCATCAGATGACTGCCTCATACATTGAAAGTACCATGTGAACGATTGCCTGTCTAAAATTACGTTCGAAACTGTTCCAGTATGACCCAAATTTCCATACAGCTTCCTGGAAACGAATCTTCAGAGCACACGGCTTGACGCGGTAGCTTCACGTTCGAAAATTGATTCACGCATCGAATATCACAAACCTAACAATCCGCAAAGGAAACGAAACACGGTACGTCACGTGATGGTCCAATTACGCACATAAAAAAAAATAGTCCTCATTTTTAGGCCTGTGCAAGAGACATTGCCTCACAATGCAACACACACACACAAGGTGGACCTCGCATAAGGCCATGCAACAAACAGGCTTTTCTAATAATGGCACGCTATACACGCAATGAAATCATTTTCCGTTGTCGTCCATGATACACGACCAATTACTGTTTCTAAATCACCGCTGCAATAACAAAAGCCACGTAATTTGAGCTAATAGCTGTGACCGCAATGTGGTTCAGCATTGTTGAAGAGAGTCCTATTGTTACGCTCAGCCAGTCGTAGCCATAGGATTTAAACAGCCCAAGTTCAACAGTGCGTGCACTCACATGTGATGCAAGTTCGCATTGTATCTGAAGAGTGAGGTAGTTATTGGTGGCCATGAAAAAAAGCTTTAGGCCTCGAGAGGAATACAAATTAGCAAAAAAATATCTCGCACAGTGGCAAGTTTTTGACTATAGCATTTTAATAAATCAAAATGATGTTATTTATGCTTTTTAGCCTAAAACTGCATGACAATATTAGCGAATTACGTTGTACGAGATTATAATACTTGAGTCCCTTTCCTACAAGATTTACTGCAAGGAAGTAAAATTATTTTCCGTTATCTTATTGCAAATTGTATTTTTTAAAATGAAGTTTATAATTTTCCCCTGAAATCGTAAAACTGCTAATCAAGAGTTTAATTGCGAGTAACACAACATTTTAAATTTAAACTCTTTCTATGTGTTCTCAATAATACAGATATTTGGCTCCCGTACCACCTCCGCGGCATTTTGACTGTGCATAGCTGCAGCTCTGACCTGCGCAAATATTATCATTAATCAATATTACTTTAAAACCAAGACTAACTATATTTACCAGACCCCAAGAAAAAATGGCGGTCGAAATGGCCCTATTACTTATAATAGCAAATACCGATCTTTTAAGCAGTATTATGTTTATAAGATAAAAGCATTTATCATTAGACAATATTTTGATGTTTTTTAAAATCTTAAATTGTTTAAAAACAATATATCTCATGTGTAAACGATATATAAAACAATATGAATTGAAATTTATCCACAAATAAGCAATACATGAACATCCAAATAACTGGACACCTTGAACTAATCGACATAGTTCGGACAGCATTATATTTATCGTATATTTTAAGTAAAATGACATATGTCTTCCTTGTCAAAAGTTATAAATGGGTGTAGCTTACCTTAACCTCACTTGCAAAGTTGCAACGGAATCAAAATATAATATCCTGCTCACACCATTAATTAAAAAACTCATCTCGCTCCAAAACCCGATTCCTTCGTTCTTCCGGATCTTTCCTTATCATTAATTAATGCCACATGAGATAGTACATTAAGGAAGGAAAATTGCACAAAGAAAATATCCCCTTCCTAACCACAACTTTTGGTAAGAAATATTAAATACACACTACAGTTTCATCGTTAACTTCAAAATTTGCACGGTTTACACTCTTTACCCACTTATTTAATTACTACTATTTAGGAAATAATATAGTATTATGTCGTGCACTGCCATAATAAAGACATACAAGAGCAAACAAGAGTGGTTCTAACACTTTCTATAAAGCAAGTTCTTGGTGAAATTGCACTAAATAAATATTAACTTAGTAAGTAACAAAAAAGTAACGCGCTACTGTTGATTTACCTCCACTTATAAACTATTATAATAAACCACATAATTACAAATTAATAACATGATGAAATTAACACACGAACCACATATTATACCATTTTGTCTGCCTAACTTGGAGTCTGGTAAATATAGTGGGTCGTATTAAAACACAATCTATTGGAATTGTTTAAATGTTACAATATACATATTTCAACACCTTCATCGATATCTAACTCTTTCCGACTCCTACATAGATAGGAAAATTCATTTTACTCGGCATAATTTATTTTTACCTGTTGAAAGTAGGTTCAAATACTTAAGCGGGTACAAACACCTTTTTACAAATGTATATGTTTTTATAGTTTCTTTCTATGTTTGTATAAGAGCTAATAAAATTAAATTTTATGTACCTAATATATAAAGCTGGATGTTTAATATGAAATAAAAAAATAATCCCCTTTGATTAGAAATTGTAAAAATATCGATTGTTATATTTTTGTCGAAAAGGTATTACAAAGTTAATCCAAAATGTTCATACTTTTTGAACAATTATTTTAAATACAAAGATTACATTCCGCGAATACAAACTTAATCTCAAACTTAAGTTTAATTTTAAAAGTAATTTTTTTCCGTAATAATATCTCATTTTTTTTAATTCATCATAAGATAAAGATTGAGGTTCAGATTAGTGGCATCAATAAGAAAGTCTATTCAAAACTTTATAAATTTGTTTTAAAATTGTAGAAATTATACTATAAACAGTTTTGAAACATACACTTTTGAGAAAATGAGAGTGACTACCTTATAATTGCTGTTTCAATCTACAGTTTTCAGTTTTATTTTCAGCAACACCTTTATGTTTTTTCTTTTGACATTGCAGCTTTATTTTACCTATGTTTAGTTATATTTCACAAAACCACAAAAAGAATAAGAAGAAATAATTTTTCCATGGTGTGTTTTCGTTTTAAAATCAACAACAAATAGCTGAAAGTTACTTTCTGTTTGTAACAGAAATTGCTAACAGCTTCACCTGCTGCTAGAACGAAACAAATTCAGTAATAGCACAAAACTGAAATTAATAAAACATGAATACCTTTAAAGGTCCCCAAGTAAAGAAGGGGATATAGATGCGGTTGATTTAAGGATCCAGCTGTAATCTCACATTAAAATGTTTTAATGCACAACTCGGCTAAATTGGTAGATATTCAAAAAGAAAAGCTACTTTACAGACAAGAAGCTGAGAGTTTGTCTCAAATTAAAACGTAAGAAATAAAAAATCTATTTTTACTCACTTAAAGCAATTTAGTTAGAAGTATGGAAATTCGTGCTTGCTGCGAACGTAAATTAATTAATTTATATAAATTAATTTATATAAATGATATGGGGTTCTCTCTACGTTCGTGAATTCCTTTTTTTTAATTACAAACTTTAACTAATACACTGCATTTCACTGAAGATTTCAACAATATAGAGACAAGGAATTTTGACACCTGAAAATTTTTCTGCAATATTTGCAGAATATTACCAGATTTGTTGTCCAATATTAGACAGGAAAACACCTATATATTTGCAATGTACAAAAATATACACATACTACATTACCAATAGAGAGGGGCCTCTAAAAGCACATCCATATACCTTTCATCAAGCAACCACATCCATCCTTCATCGCGTGGTAAAGTGTAAATGGAAAGGTATGCAAACGGCTGACTTAGATTCGGTTCACCATTTCACCCTCATTCGTAAATTTATTGACCAGTAGAATCTCAATTGTTAAAAAACTGCTCACAGGCTGATAACTCTTCTATATATCCTCTATTTCTTTATTGAAGTTTACTTTCTATTATACGAATTAAAACAACAAAATGCTAAACGTAATTAATATCTATAACCGAATCACTGATTTTGTTCGTTTATAAGCGGTTTAAGGCAATGGATCGGTGAAAATTGTAACTTTTTAAAGACTCGTCATGAACAGTTCCCAAATTATTACTTTTTAATTAAAATTTATTTGGTTAATTGTTACATTTTCAAAATGCTCAATGCGATGAACGTTTTCAAAATTTTATTTAAAAATTTAGTATTTGCCTCACGAGAACAAAATAAAAAAAAAACTGACTTGGGCTTTTTAATAGTTTTTAAAGAATACTTTTCTTAATTTTGCTATATTTTCAATTATGTGCCAAAGAAAATTATTTGTCGACAGTATAAAAAACTCAAATAAAATTTTTACTTATATATTTATACACAAGTGTTGAACTAAGGTAAAGCCTGAAAAAAATTATGCGAGAAAAAATAATTTTAAAATTAAAATGTGAGAAACTGTACTTTACCAAAACTCCTGTTGCTCTAAAACATCCAGTCCCGTACATTTCTTCTTCAATTTCTTATTCCTTCAATTCTGCAATAGTTTGGAGCATTTTCAACTTCCTACATAATGTTTAATGTCCTCTTGTGCTGCCAGTTCCCTTTGCTTCTCCCGATGTTCGTCTCTCACAACACTAATCTTTTTTTGTTTTGATTAACTCAACTCTTGTTACATTTTCTTTCACTTTTTGAGAAGCTTCCCATTTTATATAGAATTTTGAAATTGCAGAAGTGAAAGCAATTTCTAATTTCTTCTGTGAAACGAACACTTCTTTCGGACACTTTGACCAAATAACACAACGTAGGCACTCATTAGCATTTTGGGTCTTCCCCGCACTGCAGCTCTGCAGCAGAAACGTTTGATAAACAAGTTAATCTTCTTTACCACTTATGTACTGAGGACAGTTTTCATAGTGGTGTTATGTTCGTTACCTGCCACAATGGCTTTATTCTAAAAGCACCACGAGTCCTCTCCTTCTGGACACTTGAAGTGTTGCGACTTATCATTTGTCCACATGCAGAGGTAAATAGTTGCAAAGGCAGACTGCATCCGTTGTATATCAGGGATATTTTTGTTAATGACACTACGACAATAGTTTGACAACTTCACCGTTGAGTCTTCTTCTACTCTGCCAGACATTTTTTCAATTAGTTTGTTTTCACTCTCCACTCAGCTACCTCACTATCTAGGCCAGTTTTCAATCACTTTGGAATATGATTTAGGCACTTTTCTTTTCCACTGTTGCCATTAGGCGGTAAATTGACAGCTTGAATTGTAAATGGCTGAATGTCTTTGCATCACCGTCAGGCATCTATACCTGAACTTGTTGGGCTTTAAGTAGGGAACGTCTTTTCACGCATTTTTAAATGACCGCGTAATGTATTAAAAATGCAACGAATTCGAAAAATGAAAGCACCGTATGAAAATACAAAATTTAAACATAATGACCGTGTAACGCACTAAACATGCGCGAATTCGGAAAATGAAAGCGCCAAATGAAAATGCAAACTTCAAACATAAATTGAAATGATGAAAACCTAAAAAATGCATTTTTTGGCTAACATTTCATCGATGCTTTGTCTTAAATTTAGTTCATGCCTCAATCTGCGAATAATGAATTATTCTTGTTTAGCCTTAGATACACTAAAATAATTGTAGACCTACTGAAAATAACTTTAGAATATATGAAAAGGTATCACTTGTATGTGCAGTTTTATACTTACACTAGGACAAAGCTTATTTTTAAATGCTAACGTATCATTCTAAACTTCAAAAATTGGTACTGCAATTAATGATTAAAATACATTTTAAGGTTTCAGCAATTGTATTTCTTTAAGTGTACAATATAAGCAAGTTCAAAAAAATATCTTATTTTGAGAGAATATGTAGTGTGATGTAGCAAAATGCAAGATACGTATAGCAAAATACAAGATAGATATGCTAGCAAATGGGAAGCAAGTGGGTATGACAAGTATCCTTAGGTGAATTCTGCATAAAATATTTTCCAACTAAGTAATTGTTAAAGTAAAAATTTAGTATTCAGCATGCAATTTTAGAGTGTAAAATATCGCAAATTAAAATATTTCTTATTCTGAAAGAATAGACTGATTTAAGAAAAGAGAAACAACCTGTTTTTGCAAACGAAGGAGCATATGTTTACGGTAGGTATAACCAGGTGTCATTTTAAGCCGATCCTGGTGTCGGTCCTACTTACCTCCTAAATCCAAGATCTCGAGTTCGAACCCGGCCAGGACCGATGGATTTTTTCGGGAGTAAAAATCGTAAGTATGGCTTCCTTCGAAAGTAAAGTAAGGCCGTGGGTCCCGTGTCGTACATTTACGGCACGAAAGAGATCCTCAAGCTTGAAAGAGAGGCCTCTGAGCAAAATTTGTCGGCCGTTTCACGCCCTGAGTTGAATGGGACACTGATGACCTGAGAAAATTAATGAGCGTTCCCAAACAAATCAATCAAAAAAAAATTTTTTTTAATTTATTTCCTCTATTTTGCTTAGTAAGCACGTTTCCAATGTGATAAATGGAAATTTGCGACTTTTCCATTACCTTTTCACAGTGTTGTCCTTTTAGACCTAATAAACAGACGTGTACAAATATACACATATAAAGATAATTGATTTAAACTTTCCTTTATTTAATTTAAGTTGACATAACTGAATTAGTTGTAGGAAGTGATTATAGATGAGGATCAATCCAACGCAATGACACTTTACTTTATCCAAACAAATAGTATTTGTAATTCCATGTTAGTGGAAAGTAAGCTAACAACATTAACGTAAAGTAACCTTGACTGAGCCATCAAGATTTCATTTTCTTTCATATAAACAAGTTTTTTTGCATTTAATTAACTCTACTAGCAATTTTATTCGCCTTTTAATAAAAATCCCTATTCGTTTACAGAATTTAATTAGCAGTCTGTGTATCTAGAGGCTCGTACATTTAATGCTTCAAAGGCCTCGTTGTTTATTTACTTTTTCTGAATCGTGTACCTTTCCTCCTTCATATAAATGAATATTTTATTCAGATGGGATTTTAATGTCTTACTTTCTTATTTGACCTTTATGTACCCAATTTATTTAGACATAAAGGTTTTGTTTGATTCATTTTTAGTGAAAATTTGTATCCGATCCATTTAATGATGTAAAAATTCAATTGTAAAACTTTTGTTTGTTTCTCTCAACCTTTGCTTTCTTGCTTATGTTTCAAATTGTACAGAGTGGTTATTTCCATAGAGCCCCCAAACTATTGTATATAAAATGTATATTATTCATATAATGACATACAAATTTATATAACAAACCTTCAATTAATCAAAACAGAAATTGCTTGTAATTTCTGGCGAATCTCTCCACGAATGTCCATCACATTTGCAAGCGCTTTTCCAAATTCTAGATTTCCCACAAAGTCAACAGATTCAATATCTTGGTGAATAACTTGTTTGAATTGTTCTATTGTGCGGGGTTTATTTTTGTACATTTTCCCTTCCAATAGGCCCCAAAGAAAGACATAGAGAACAGTTAGATCCGAAATTCTAGGTTACAGGAGATGTTCGTCATATCCAATTATTGAGCACAGCGTAGTTCTTTTCTTTTGTTGGTTTTTGACAAGTGAAATATGGCAGATTAGTCTCTTGGAAAAGTCTTCGGAATGATTTTGGTGGTAACTCCATAATCATCTTTAGAGCGTTTATTATTTCTTCAGGCAATTTGCGGCTCCCTCATTTTGAATGAGAACCATCTGTTGGCACTAATTTTTAACTTATGTAGTACTTTGATGATAGATAGCTTTCGTGGAATTCAAAGATAAAAATGAATTGACAATAGTTCGTGATAAATCCCAGTGTATTTCCAAAATTATCTAGCTTTCCTTTATTAATATTTCAGATATACTGGCCTGCAAACAAAGTTTTGTTTATTTATTTATTTCACCTGGATATATGCAATTCGAATGCTCTGAATTCAAATGTTTTCAGTTTTGCTCTATCGGAATAGGTTTTCAAATGTACTTATATTTTCATGAAACATTTTTTAATACTTACAATTAAGAAAAAACTGTTTTGTACGTTTAATTTTAACATAAATATTAATGAAATTATTAAAATGTGTCAGTAATTATGAGTTTCCAATTTTTTTTCCTTATTAGGGAGAAGCAAACTTCATTTCTTTTTTTTCAAAGCTTTGATATGTCCTTCACTAGTGTCTCTTTTCAAAAGTCGGTCCTGGTGGTTTAGTGGTAACCATACTTGGCTCCTAAACCTAAGATTGCGGGTTAAATCGCGGCCAGGATGGATGGATTTTTTGGGGAGTAAAAATTCTAAGTATGGTTTCCATCGGAAGGAAAGTAAAACTGTGGGTCCCGTGTCGTAGATTTACGGCACCAAAAAATAACCTCAAGCCTGAATATAGTGGTTTCCATTGTTTTAATGTCTTTATGAAAATGCCACCATGTTCTAACTCATTGCACCTGAATTCACAGAGAAGTATCAATGTGATTGTTGAAAAAGTGCATTCCAGCACTCATTCTACACCCTAGATTTCTAAAATGTTGCAACATTTCCTCCAAATGTTTTTATGGTTCTCAGATTTCTTGTTGCAAGAAAGTTTTCTGTCACGTTTTGTATGCCAACTATGCTGACTTCTCTAACTCGGACATCGACTGAGGAAAGGTCTTATCCTGCACAAGCTCACGAATCTGGGAGTCCATCAAAAATGCCTGCTGCTATCTTAGCTTCAGTTTTATGTGAGAACTTTGTAACAAGAAAGTTGAAACAATCACTATCCTTATACAGAGAAGTAACAAATTCTTCATCAGGCCTAACTTAACATGGAGTGGTGACATTAGAAGGAGAAACCAATGGTTCATACTTCACATTTTTTTTCTCCAGAAACTAAATTGCCTCTTTGTGGCCAATGCTCTGATTTGGCCCTACTGTCCCATTCACACAGTGAACAATTTATTATCTTGTTTAAATCTTTCAAAATATTCATTGTATATTTTTTTCTCAAAGAACAATAATAAAGACTGTTATTTTCTATAATATGGATTTCATGGATATGGAAAAAACTGTAGTCCGATGAAATTAAACTAAGTCTGGCTTGCGAGATTCTAGGTGATAAGTAATCAGAAAATGTGAACAGTTTTCATTCTGAAAAATTGTGTAGGTCTGTGATAGCATCATAGCCTAAATACATAATATCAGTACTTTGATATGAATCCAATATTTGACGATTCCCACTGAATCATTTTACTTTAGGGATCAGCTTGCTGCAAGCTACGTAAGGGTTCATATATAAATACATCTCTTTTAAGATAGCTTTCATTTTTCAAATTAACTATTTTATCAGCAGCACACACATAAGATATGAGTAACAATATCCTTGTAATACACTTTTTCTTCTCAAGTTATAGCCGTACTACACAAGGCATTGCATTCGATTTACATAGTGTATAATTTCATTAGTCAGGGATTTGTAGTAGGAATATTTTCTATTGTAGAGTGCAGTACACTATCCTAGATTCGTTTAAATCTCTTAAGCGGCCAATGAGGGCTTCTTAATTACTTCCATTGGTCAACAACGTATTTAAATGTCATTTATGTACAACCTACTTAGTCGAAACGCGTCTACTGCGATAATTAAACATTACTCAATGGAATTTGGAGCACAGGTAGAACCAGTTAAAATCTTTCAACTTGCAATATACTATATTTTAATTCTTACTGTACAGATTGAATACTAAATATAACAACGTGGGATATTTATACACTATGAAAAATTTTTCCAAATGGCCTCAAATTGCGCATGATTGCCAGTGACTTTTGCAAACCTTTCAGGTAGGTATTTATTAAAGTTCTTATTTCTATGCTCTAATACATACACTTTCTTGGTATTTGCACATAAACACATTCATTGCATGTCCTTACGAAAATAAATAGAAAAGGTTTCAATCTGGCTATTTCTGAAACGTTCTTCCAACAGTGTCAATATGGAATTATCCAGCAAGGTGGCTCAGTCGGTAACGCTTGGAGCTCGCATTCGGGAGGTAACGGGATCAAATCCCTTGGAGGTCGCCAACTTGACCGTTGGTATTTTCATGGTTTTTCCGGGTCACTTAGGCGAGATCTGGGATGGATCTTTGCTTTGCACAAATATTTTGCACTCCCATTTCTTATCATTTCCTTGATTCCGTTATAAGGTAGAAAGTGCCAAGGCGAAGTGTTGGTGCAGTGTGGCGGTGACTTGCGTTACCGAAAATGTCCTCCTAGCCGCTCGGTGTCTCCGTCATTTTTTTTCTTTCCTCACTGAAGTGTCCCCAATGGGGTATAGGCATAAACGACCAGCCTTGATCATGGCTGAAGTAATGAAATTTCTTCCTACTTCCCTAACAATTCAATATAAAGAGTTGCTCAAACTGTTGGATCCGTTGATGAGACTAATTTAAAAATAAATGCAATTTTTCGTGAACTTTGTAGAAATCCTTGGTTGATAGATTTCTTTGATTATTACAGTCAAGGTTGATATGTTTTCATTCGAAAACCAAAAGGGAGCAATTCTTCTCAAAGTGCATTTCTTGCTATGAAACATTTCTTTGTAAACTGCATATGGGGGATTGGAACAGCAGAAACGTTTGTAGATCCATAGTAGGTTGTGATAAAAATAATATATTTGTACTAAACATAAAATATTCTGAACATATTCATAATTTTCTTCTATCTTAATCCCTTGTGTGTTAGTGCATATTTTATAAAGAAAACTGCTGCAATTAATTTTACAACATTTTTCTGAAAAATATCAGACTTATTCTCAAATTATGTGTAGGTCTTAATTCATTAGATCCGATCTATTATTGACTGCCGCATGTATTCAGTAGTTTCTACAGTCATGAAAGTTATTGGCCTACCCAACTTTCCACTGTTTAAGTAAATACGGCTGCCATTTCATGAAAATAAATGTATCATTATTTGCAAATTATTCCTCAAGTCGGCTCTTTTTTAAAATTAAAAATTAACAGTATTGACATTAGACCTGCATTAATGAATTTGTTTCTACATAAATAAAATAGTATATTCGCTTCAAAACGGTTTATTTATTTTATTTTGTGAACATTACAGGTTTCCGCAATTACAATGTTCACTAGCCCAATACAATATTCTTACAATTACAAAACAACGAAAAAATAAAACAAAATAAAAATGGAATATATTAAATCAAATATGACAAAAATGAGCAACTTTTAGATTTAGTTCATTTTTTTCTCTTGATCACATCTAAAATAGAAAATTGTTTTATCTACTACATTGATATATGGAAACAATTGATTAATTATTGTTTTTTTATTAAAAACAAAATACGGAAACACAAAGTTAATTTTGAAAATTTTTATTTCAATATTAAATACACTTGTGCCAGATCCCCAATATAGAAGTCAAAATCTTTGATAATATATGTTACTCATTATATTATATTAAATATAATATTCCTTCACTACTTATTTACACAGTTGAAATTATTAATGCATTATTAATACACAAGGTACACATTAACACTAGCGCAATTGAATTTGTGTAATAGAAATCAGATTTATTAAGTGTTATTTGTAAGGATTTGTAAGGATTCAATTGTGAGAATTTAAGAGAAGAATGTTTTTTCCATTATCTTAGTTGATCGCACTTGAGTTATGCGTTTCTTGGAATTTGCGCGTTCGACATCGCGCTGTTTATTTGAATAGTTGCCATGGCGACTGTATTGTTATCAAAATATAACAAAAAGAATTCAAATCATTTTAGATTCAAATATAACGTTGAAATTAAATATAATACGAGTTACACTATAATTTATTTATTGTGTTGATAAATATAGTACAGTCATCATAGCAACTGGTCTTATTTTTAAATAAAGATTATTATAAATTTTATATTTTTATGCGTTATTAACGAAACTACAGAAATGTGTTCTTACTATTCAATCTTACATTTTTTAAAACCTCCAAGTTTGATATTGCGCTGCTTTACTTTCAAAACTGCGGAACCATATTTTTGAATCATAGAACCATTGAACCATGATAATTAATTGAATATTGTATTGTCATCCATTTCTGACCTATTTGCAAATTTTCAAGTCTCTATCTCATTTAGAAGCGCATGAAAAATTAATTACAAAATTCCACCCGAACAGACAAGAGAGCGAGTTATTAAAAACGTTTGAAATAAAAAACAGAATATAATAAATCAAAAATACAAAAACGTTACAAAACAAATAAGACAAAAACAAACAATTCGTAACATTGGTATGATAAGTTAATCAATGTATAATTTGTAATAAATGATCAAGGATAAAGTGAAGTTGTGATGATTCATATTGAATATATCAACGTTATTAGTAATGTCATTTATTATATAAGAATTGCATTCTAAGCACACGAGAAGATTTATATACATCGGTGTTAACCCTTGGAATAAAGAAAGATTCGTAATTGGTTTGGTGTATATTGGGAATATAAAAGCCTATTGATTGTCTTAGATTTAAATCAATTACCTTATTGTGTAATGGTTTGTGGAGAAAAAGTAACAAGATTCCTTCTGTAAACTGAAATAACTGAAATAATTGAGTAATATATCACAAGAAATCAACTTTGGAAAAAAAAATATATAAAACGAAATTTTTTGGAGAAATGAATATTTTTGAAATATGCATTGAATTATTTCAATAAGTTTAACATATGTAACACTGTAAGGACTCCATATAATAGAAGCATATTCAAGTTAAGATCTCACAAATGAATTATGTAAAATAAATAAAATTCTTAGATATTTAAATAAGATGAATTGGGAATAATAAATCTCAGATTCTTATGTGCTATATTAACAATAAATTAATATGTTTTGCAAATGATGTCTTCGTTGAAAATTACTCCGAGATCATTCTTTTTTTTTGACTAATTGCAATTTTCTTTCATCTATAGTGTAAATAAAATCAACATTACTTTTGAGTCTCGAAAAAGACATAACCTGACATTTTGATGAATTAATTCTTTGCTTTACTCCATTTATTTCAGGCATTCAGATCGAAGTTTAACACAATCGGAGATTTTATAGAGCTAAATATTTTTAGATGGTCTGCGAATAGTAAGATATTAGAAGATATTGGTAGAATTAACACGCAATGATATGTTATCAATAAATGAAATAAATAATAGTGGACCTAAATTTGAGCCTTGCGGTTATCAGTAGTTAACAACTTATCATCTCCACTTTAGACGTGAGACCACAAGAAATACCATAGGCTTAGAAAAATCACATAACGGTAATTTGTTCATTAATTTATCAACCGTTAAAGAAATGTAACGTCCATTTTCCAGCTTTCCTTCTATTCTTCAATTAAATATATTGTACGCTTCGAGTATCAAATTGAGGAGGTTGGTAGAAGAAAGAAAATTTGCCCAAGTTGATTTTTCCATAAAATACACTATTTCATAGTAAATGCTGCCATCTATTAGTTGATTTAAGAATTTTTATTAAACATGTTAATTTTTTACTTTGCATTGCAGAAAAATCGTCCTTTTCCCCCAGAATATATACAGTTGATCACATTGATAATTAATGTGTTTAACTGTTCTTAGCACTGTTTAAATATGCTTGTAAAGTTTTTATATCAATATGATTGTAATAAATATTTCTTCTTACATAGATATTCAATACAGAACTGTTACAGCTTTGGGGGATTGAATGCATCGATTAATAGTGCGTAGAATAACAGGGGAAACAGAGTACCAGATATTAAATCCTTTGAAAGAAGAAGATTGTAGTAGTTATAAGTGATACTTTCTAGAAAACTACAACAAAGCTGTTGTTGTCCATCTAGACCTAAAAGAAGCTTTGAAGCGTTAAGGACATTGCTTTAGTTTTGAAAATTGAGGGAAAGAGCTAGTTACTAGTTCGAGAACATAATTTTTTTAGCATGAACTATCAGAATACAAGAAGCAATTTTAAACAAGTGTGATATTTATGGACTGTTTAGTCATTTATGCGTTGAAAGATAAGATTTGAATTTGTGGATTTAAAAAGTGTTTTTATTCCATGGAAAAGGGGAAAGGTTTAAGGGAACATTTATATAAATATCTTACACATTTTATTCATCAAAGTCGTTCAAAATATAAACGTTATAATTTAATCATTTTGGTGAACATAAATTTAATAATTAAAATTGACTCTTTTCCACATACTCCTCAATTTAGCATTTATTATTGACTCTCTGTGTGTTTAATTAATCAACGTTGTTACGGAGTTTACTGCGCAATTGCAATTGTTTATTCTATAAATTTATTGGCATATTTTCTGTTTACTCGATATTCTTCTAATGCTTTTTACTTTAAGTATCAAGACACATCACCCTAAAAATAAATTTAATGCTAGCATTTGTAAGGCTTTTAATTCGAAGAATGCAAAAATGCAAGAAAAAACTTGACTAGAAACTCATGTGGTTGTTAACTGTTGGCAGTGCTTATTACAGGCCGTATGGTGCGCTTTTAATGTGCTACTAAAAGTGACGAAATAATAAGGAATGATGATTGATGTGCCTTTGGAAGTTTATGTGTGTTTAGAATTATCCCTTTAGTGTCTCTTTAAATCAAGTTGAGTACACCGGTTTATGTCAATGAATTATGCATACACTAATGTAAGCAGAGTGACGTAATGAGTATAGATATCCGGCCGTAAGTAAAGAAGAAAGTATAAATCATCACTGCCATTGTCATCATCATCAGGAACTCAAGAGTACTTGTTCAAGATTAGGCTATTAATATGGAAATTATGAGGCGTCATAAATACATTTCACCGAGTGTCCGTATTTTTTCAATGTCATTCTCGATGATACCTGTACACAGAACAAATACGGAAACCTGCTTACATCAGTTTATCAATTCTGCAGTTAAATCTTAAATATATTTTTACCCAACCTGCCTTTAAACACGCGGTGTCTGCTTTTAAATCACCTTATAATTTTTCGGAATAGGCAACCCACATTCCATTAAAAGGATTGGGAAAGGCAGCAGCTGATTTAACATCCGTCAACATCTGATTACTAAGAATCTGTTACAGAAACTTCCTTTTTTTTAAGCAGTTGATCGCTAGTCGAAGATTTACGGCATGTAAAAGAACCTCATACCTGAAAGATGCAAATTTTCACGATCCACCCCACTGAAACATAATGATAATGTACATTTACGTAAGCTTAATCATGATATTTTGGTTTTGTAATTATTAATATAAATATTATGCATACATATGTTATAATCTTCGATATAAGTTAGAAAGTCTCAGGTATTTTTCCATTACGGTAGCTTGCAAAGTCAACAAGGTGAATAAACACCATACAATGATACCGAGCATCAAGTGTGAATACCAATTTTTAAAAGTATTGCCGTTGGGGGATTAATAAACTGAAGGACTTTTAAACTCGTTTGGGGCTTTGATCCCGAACTGTTAGCCTTTAAAGTAGCCAATGCCAAAAAAATTGTTTTAAACTTTCAAAAATTTTCACGTGAGATAGGTGAACCATCAGGCAATGGAATACGTATGTTTGACATTTTATAGATAGGGGCGAAGATTGCGCGTCATTGTGATCCTCTCTGGCGTCGTTAAAGCCAATGATTATTTGACTTGAATTTAGTATATATAAGGAGACGGTTGCTTGACTGGGTCACTCGGTTTCAAGTTTCTCACTCGTCGAGAGGCACTCAGTTGTTTTATATATTTAATTAACAGTAATAATAAAAGTAGATAAGGATAAAACACTGAGAAAAATTACACTTGAAATTGATATGTTTCGAACTACTGCGATTTCTTCAATGGCAAGAAGCTAGACAAGTGAAAGTGATAAAAGTAAATATTGAGTATCGAAGGTAACGTTATGCATGGAAACAGATGAAACTAGATATGAGAGCGTGGGAAGAAAAAACTAATATGTAAGATTTAAACCAGGTGGTATACGCGCTTTATGTAAAAATATAGCTGCCATTTCTCTATCTCTGAGTAAACTTTCACAGCATTGTGTAGGTAAAGCATCAATAAGAGTTAGACTAAAAGCATCATCAAAATCCTTACAGTGAGATAAGGCATGTTGGGCAACCGGCAAGGGAGACTTGGTTTTAACAGAACGTCTATGATTGTTCATGCGTAGCGAAACAACAGTAGAAGTTACACCAATATAAAATGCTTTGCAAAGCTTACAAGATGACATATATACGACGTCTTGGAGGAACAGGTAGCAAATGAAGAAATGTTAAATTCCCTGGATAAATTAGGGCTATGGAATGAATTGCACGGCATAATTAGTGCACAGGTTTTACATTTAGGACGTTGGCAAGGATACGAGCCAGCAAAGGGACGTGGTAAATTCGGAGAGGATAGGTTACGGTGAAAAATACTTTTAAGGTTTGGGGGTGTTCTGAAAGTAAGGCGGGGTACAAATTTAGAAAAATCGTTTAAAGATGGATGCATTAACAAAGTATCGTGACATTCTTTCAAAATAGGTCTGAGGCTTTCAATTCCAGGCAAGTAAGTAGTAACAACGTTGATGAAGTTCTTGTTAGAAGTTTTAAGTTTGCATTGGAAAGTTTTGTGCGCTGGGATTATACGGGATTTTAAAAGAGCGGGAGGATAATTTTGGTCTTGGAACTTTTGAGATAGGTTTTTAATATACTTGTGAAGAGATGAAAAATTGTTACAAAGACGATGACCACGGATTGAAAGAGAAAAAGGAATAGATCTTTTGATATGCAAGGGATGACAGCTATCAAAATGAAGATACTGTTGTAAATTGGTAGACTTAATGTGCACAGACGTAAGACAAGAGCCATTGCATAAATAAATATCAATATCTAGGAAAGTAGCAGCATTGGGAGAGACAGAAGGGATAGAGAAATGGCAGCTATATTTTTACATAAAGCGCGTATACCATCTGGTTTAAATCTTACATATTAGTTTTTTTTCTTCACACACTCTCATTTCTAGTTTCATCTGTTTCCATGCATAACGTTACCTTCGATACTCAATATTTACTTTTATCACCTTCACTTGTCTAGCTTCTTGCCATTGAAGAACTCGCAGTGGTTCGAAATATAGCAATTTCAAGTATGATTTTTTCTCAGTGTTTTATCCTTATCTACTTTTATTATTACTATTAATTTGTTACATTGTTAATAGTGTTACTCTATTTTTATTTTTCATTTATATTATATATATATATATATATATATATATATATATATATATACACACCGCGACGTACGCAGTGAGCAGTTTCACTTCTAAGGCAAGTTTGGAATACCAACAAGGTCATAAAACTACACAAAAGGGAGAAAACTGAGCATCGCGTGTGAAGCCCAGTTCTTTTTTAGAAGGACTGCCTTTGGAAGGTAATAAACTCAAGAACTTATAAACTCATGAAGGTCTCTGAACCCGACAGGCGAGGTACTGTTAGCACTTCAACCCTCATTGCCACTAAAATGTTTTGAACTTTCAAAAATAGCGAATGACACGTGTGACAGATGAACTTAAATGACTAATATGACCCCGAGGCAATCGTTAAAATCAAAGATAACTTGATTGCAATTTAATACATAAGGGAGTGTTTGATATGCAGGCAGTAGACAGTTCGCAAAAGCAATTGTAAGTCCGACGTTGCTGAGGCACACAGCTATAAGGTTTACATCGGCTATAGATAAACGATTTCTCAGTTTTCAGCAAACATTTCTCAGTTTGAAGTTTTACATGCGGCGAGATAAGACTGTCTAAGTTCCAGACGTGGTGAGACAAAACTCAGTTCTTAGTTCTCAGTTCTCAGACGCAGATAACAAGTTCTACTTCGGACGCGGGCACGCAGTTCTGATACATCATTTAGGCATTTTTAAGTTAATACTCAGCTAAGTAGCAGCTATGCAGTTCAGTTACCTATTTTCGATATATCATTTAAGCATTTTTCAGTTTCACGCGCCGCGGCACTCAACTGTAAGTTCCATACGCGGCTACTAAGTTAGTATCGGCGTAGCTTGGTCCATCGTACGCAAAACACCGGAAGACGCGAAAGATTTTGGACATAATAAAGTACCTATATATTATGTCGCATCGCGTGCTTATTTACACTTTTGAACCGATCTGTTGAATCCCAATCAACAAAATAGCAGGATTCTCCCTGAGAAATTGTTATCACTGAAGCGTGGGCAACAACACCGAAACGACCAATAATCAATCTACGAAATCACTTCAAAATTGGCATCACAAAGTGAGGCCAATCGACATCGATAACAGATCATTTCATAATTGGTGCCCAACCTGGGGCACTAAACCGCTTCAATATTTAGAGCCCAAAATGAGGTCACAAACAAACAGTTTCAAAATTAAGCTCTGATTTTTGGAACCCACTAAACTTACTATCAAAATACTTGATGTCAAGCTCCATTTCTACTAATAAATTCTTTATATGTACATGTTTTTTCCATATCTGTACATGTGAAAGTACAACCAGACGTCTCAAAATAAAACCCGAAGACGTAAAAAATACCGTACAAGACAATGTCCCAGTAATGGTACGGATGTGGGTGGTCATTAACACCTAAAATAGGTAAAAGTAAAAACAAAAGAAAAAAAAACAATTGGTGTGTACATAATATCAAGAATAAAATAGAAGAATATAAAGTTCATTGGAAAATCCAATTAAAACTTATAAATAACGAGGAAATACCACCACTAATTAAATATGTCACGCATCTAACCATTCATTTCTGCTATCAAGACTGTATAATATTCAATTCGACATCCTCGGACTGATTCTTAGACAAGTGTTGAGTCCGGAAGTATGCTAGAACGAAAACCCTCAGGGTGTGGCCGGAGAAAGGTTAATTTCAAGTACGGAAGAACGTAATTTACAGAAATAATGATTTATTAACAATAGAAAAAATTTGTTAACGTGCTAAAATAACTCACACTCAATAATGTACTCAGTAACACAACTTAGAAATTAAACATTTTACTCGGTGTCTCATATAAGACACACTTTTAAATATAAAAAAAGAAATCAAATCAATTATTGGCCTAAGAGGGCACTTTACCAAATCTCAATTAAAGGAATTTTAAAATAACTTTTTATACACTGTATTGTAATGTAACTAATACCTGCCTAATTTTTTAATTGAAAGTAGCAGTCTAGCGCCATTGGAATAAAATAATTGAGGATTACTTTACGACACTATTTTGCACCATTTTTTATAATTATAACTAAAAATAGTAGTCTTGCTAATTACACAGTTTAATAGAATAAAATTACGAGATTATTTCAGCTATACAAATTAAATGGAATAAATAGACCATAACGTTGAAGATTCATTATATTCGATTTCTCCAGAAAAACCCCAACATAACATTCTCACTAATTGTCCTGACATTTTTCCTTTTACACCAAGCTGCAAGCAATTGCCGTTCTCATTCATACCGTTTTTTATATTTCTCAGGCAGCAAATCCTTCCTTATATTAGTCACCGTTTCAACACACCGGGTAAAGTTCTTTCAAAATATTTTATCCCTTTCGACAAACTGCATTCTATTTTTCAATTAATCATCGAGATACTATATGTTTCATTAAAATCCACAATAACTAACAAACATATGAACAAGCACTAATCGATTCGATATTTATAGACCGCCACGGGTGGCTGAGGTCATTAACACGGTGGACTCTTGAGACGGGAGGTCTGGGGTTCTAGTTTCACCAGGAACATCCTTCCCGACAGATTTTTTCTAGGTTCTCCTCATACTTCATAAATGCCAAATACCGGGAAGGTACCCTGGAACGCTTCCTTCCTTTAAAAATCCTTTTCTAATTTATCATTTCACCTCATGTCTCATCACTTTCCACCGCCTGTGATATCTCAGTAGTTAAAACGTGTGTGTAACTCTATTAAAAATAGCATTTGTGACTGTCATATTTTTTCAGTTTATTTCTAAACATACGTTAAAAATGGTTGTTGAAAATTCTGCAAACTTAATTACCTGTCCGAGAGCTAACTTAGAATTAGCAGACCTCTTTTATAAAAACCTGAAATTAATTTTTTTTAAAAAATGTAGCACAAAAATAGTTTCTTTATAAACTCTATCTATGCTGTTATTGTACTACAGCCTTTATCTCAAAACACTATTAAAGTGTTCCAAAATATCAACACGAAAAACAGGAGTAAGAAGTCAAAGAGAACTGAAAAATATATCAATACAATCCATTTCTTCGTCTTACAGGAGCATTGAAACTCTATTCTTAATTCCAAAGTTCTTTCTGAATGTCACTCCTTGCATTCCATTTGACTTCGGTATGACAAAGAACTTTTCATATAATGAACAAATGACTATAATTCTGCTGAAAATATGGATTTGTAATGTTTATTCTTGGACGAAATTTGTCAACATTATTAACATTTTAAATGACAAGGATTTGGATGCATGAGCTCCTCGGTGTAAAAGAACTGTGTAGCCAGTGGTCAGTATCTCTAGTCATCTGATATTCAACCGACTTGTTTCATCATTGCCTTGGCTGTGTTGGTTTATATACTAATGCATTTCGTCCACTGAATACCGTACTTACAGTTTTCCCCAGTTAGCAGTGTTAGAAAGGATGTTTGCATGCAATACAAGCGATGGGTCAATAGCATACTCAAAATCCTCACACTATATATATACATGTGTGTGAGTGTGTACTTATATATAAAACATTAGTTTTAATAGTTTAAAACAAATTTTTGGTCTTGTAAGCCCCCCCAATAAAAATAAAATAAACGTTTTAAAACTTCAAAGGAAAATAAATTTTATCTTAAATTTTCAAAACTAATATTTTTCATAAACTATCCTTTAGTACAGTCACGTCATAATGTAATAAACAGTGCATAGTTCATACATAACATTAGTTTTAATAGTTTAAAACAAAACATTGATCTTGTAGGGCCCCCCCAAATAAAAATGAAATAAACATTTTAAAACTTCAAAGGAAAATAAATTTTTATGTTTAATTTTTAAAACTAATATTTTTCATAAACTATCCTTTGATATAGTCGCGTCACAATGTTATAAACAGTGCGTAGTCCGGAAATAAGATGTAAATATATGAGTCATTATAAACACTCCATGTAACAATTCAAATTGTTTAAAAGCTGTAGATGCTTTTTGTCCGTTGTTATAACTCGCCGGCAACCATAAACAACAACTTGCTTTAGTGAATTGAACTTTCCTCAGCGTCTGTATGGTATGATTTAGCAGTTAGGTACAGAGTTTCTCACCGATAAAGTAAGTTCAAACCGGTTTTACCTTTCAAGTTGGTTTATAATCTCATTTCATATTAATTGATAATATATATAATGCAATTGAAATAACTATAACTACAAAAGCAGAAAGAGAATAAAACCATTAGGAATTCACAGGATTTTTATCGCAATATTTCAAATTTCTTCTAAGGCAAAAAGAACTTGAAAGTTACAAAAATAAACATTTAATATGGAATATAATGTTATGCATGGAAACAAATTAAACAAGAACAAGAGTGAGTGAGAGAGAAAGAAAGAAATAGATATAAATATATCACTACATTAGATATAAACCAGGTGGTAGACGCGCTTTATGCAAAAATATAGCTGCCATCTCTCTATCTCTGAGTAAACTTTCAGAGCTATGAGTCAGTCGCATCAATAACTATTAAATTAAACGCATCATCGAAATCCTTACATTAAGACAGGGCATGTTGGGTAATCGGCAAGGGAGACTTGATTTTATAATTAAGATTTTCTTATTTATTACTTCTTATACTATGTTAACCATTCAAGGGAAATTTATGAAACTTAGTTTAACAAATGTAAGTACCATTCAAAGCAATTAGGATATTCAACTCCCTTGCAGGTTTCCCAATATCCCCTCTCTCACTGTAAGGATTTCGATGATGCATTTAATTAAACGCATATTGAGTTGTTATCGTTTCATAGCTCTGAAAGTTTACTCAGAAACAGAGTAACGGCAGTCACGTTTTTGCAAAAAGTGCGTATACCACCGGGTTTAAATATTATATATTCATATATTTACATTCTCTCTCTCTTCCTCTTCCTCTCACTCACTCACTCTTGTTGCTTTGTTTAATCTGTTTCTATGCATAACGTTATCTTCGATATTAAATATTTCTTTTTGCAACTTTCACCTTCTTCTTGCCTTGGAATAACTCAAGAAGTTCGGAATATAGCGATAAACATCTGTGAATTTCTAAGTGATTTATTCCTTTTCTGCTTTTATAGTTATTGTTATTAGCTACATTGTTCATAGTGTTATTTACTTTTTTATTTATATTGCTATATATAATGTATGTGTGTTTTATATTCTGTTTATTTTAATTTAATTATTTCGTTGTTTTATAAGTACTGAAGATTTGAAAAGTAGTACATATAATGTGAAATAATCATTTTTTTTCAACATCACGGATATATTCAAATTCCACTCAATTTTTTATTTTCCTTTAGTAGTTTATAAATAACTTCTGGACAAATTAAAACTGCTTGTGGTAATAACAGAAGGTGCGTGCATTCTATTGGAGTGTAATGTGTCTTTAGTTCGAAAAGTTTATTGAAAGTTCGGTGAAGGAAATTAGTACTCACTTTAGTTACACTTAACAAACTGCAAGTACTAGTGACTGTGTCGATAGGTTCTGGGGACGTAGTGTTTACAGGCGGTCACCCTTAAGAATAAGGTCATCTGGAAGCCCCCAGTTTTGCACTCTCAACACTCAGCTGACAAATTGCTGCAAATTGCCGCCACCTCGAGAACTTCAGTAATGGCCGTTACCATGACACAGCACTTCTGTCTCCCCTGGGAAAGTGCCCACAGTTTAATGGAACGGTAGCGAAGTGAGAATCTCCGACTACAGGCCTCTTGCTACCGTCTTGGCCGCTGACTCATCATTTTCTTAATGATCTTCTAGTTAAAGGTCCATCAATTAAATTATGTGTCTGATTATTAATGACTCAATAGAAAACTTGGTAATGGTCGATGTTTACACGCGGTGATAAATAGATCAATGTAAATTTTATGTTATCATAGAGAAATACATTTTATTATGAGACAAACCATTCAGATTTTAAAGATGAAATATTCTCAATTGAGTAGCAATAGTTTTGTGTGTTTTGCCTTTGAAAAGAGTGCACTTCATATAATAGTATGTACACTCAGGGACAAAAAAAAACCGGATACTTTTACATTTGCTTGTGTATTGCTATATACTTCCTTGTCATAAAATATTATGGTAAGCTGTGTTGAATGCTTTTAGTTTTATAAAGAAACCATTGTAGCCGAATATTCCAATTATGTGTACAAAGTCTCAGATACAGCATATTTGTCTTAACCATTTTGTGCGTCATTACCATTATTTCTTTATTTTTACATATTGTAAATGTAAGTAAAATAATTTAACCTGAAGATGGGGCTAAAGCTGTAGCCCTAAATGATGATGGACGCAGAGGGATTTTCATTGCAGATGTAATGAATATGGCTAGAAGCAAGTTCATGAAACCATAAAACGGTTTAGAGACAGCCTAGAATATACCAGAAGACCAGGTTTGTGTCGTGCGAGAGCTACAAATCAAAACGATTACAGATACATGGTGTTGACAGTTCTTAGGGAGTGCAACCTGCCAGCTATGACTGTAGCCCAGTAATTTGTTAACTTGTATGGACGCTCGAATTCGAACACAAAGTTTAGAAGATGGTTACATTGCACGCAGATGTCATCTCTGGGCCTACAAAGTGAAATTAAAACTAAATGCGGTAAAGAGACATGTAAGATTGGCATGTTGGGACGTAATTGTACATAGGAAAACCGGCTAAGTCCGGGAATTTTCTTAAATGAAATTCCTAGTTTTAAAGACAAGATATTTCCCTAAATATTGTAAATATGCGAAAACTGATATAATTATTACAAAAATGTCTGTTTCATGGGCGTGAGTGTCTTCTTGTCGATGCTGTTTTATTTTTATGGAATTAAATTAAAAAATTAAGTATTTTACAAGAGTAGGAACGATCTTGCGATCCAGGAGACTGTGATGTGCAATATAAGTATACCCAGTTTAATTGCAATAATACATATTCCTACTTCTACTACTACTAGTAGAGTAGTTACTCTCTCTTTTTCTTCGCGATAGAAAACATAATGAATGAATATGGTTTGAAACAGTTCCTCCGATCCACCCCCACTGAAATATAATTATAATGTATATTTATGTAAGCCTAAGCATACTATTTTATGTATTGTAATTAGTAATGTGGACATCATGTATGTATAAAAGTGTAATACGATGTAGCTGTTAATGTCTGAATTGCGTTAGGTCGACAAAAGAGAAAGCTCATAGGTGTTTTCTACGCAAGCCTCGAAAGTCAATAAACAGGTTATAAAATCTCTGTTTAAACGGAAAAATGAATCCGAGGGTGTGGTATGGTGCCATTTTTAAAAGGGCTTCCTTTGGAGGGTAATACAGTGAAAGGATTTTTAAACTCATTAAGGTCTCTGTTCCCGACCGGCTGTAGATACTAGCCAATGATGACGAATGATTTAAAACTTTAAAAATAGCAAATTAAACGTGGGGCTGGTGAAAAACGTATGTTCGAACTTTTAAAGGTAGGCGCAAGGTATGAGCGTGTCTTTTGGCGTCTTCTAGCCAACGGTTTTTGATATGATTTTAATATATAACGACGGCAGTTTGAAGTTTTACACGTGTGAAAAGCAACTCATTTACTCATTAGGCAGATGTAAGTTGGACGTTGCTGAGACACGCAGTTCATAGATTCAATTCAACGTAGAGACAGTTTACAAGTTCTACGCGCCGCGAGACAGTCAGTTAAACTTTTATATGGTTTTTTTTTTTTTTTTTTGAGTAGTGTTTAACGCCCGTTTTTACTACTGAGGCACCACAGGCGGTGGACACTGATGATACATGAAATGAAATGATATATTGGGAAAGGATTTTTTTTTTTTTTTAAAGGAAGGAAGCGTTCCAGGCCTAAGTTTAGGTACCTCCCCGGCATTTGCCAGTTATGAAGACTGAGGAAAACCTGGAAAAAACCCCAGTCAGGGAGGACGGTCCTGGCGGGATTCGAACCGCAGACCTCCCGCTCACGAGTCCATGCCTTAACGACCTCGGCCACCCGTGGCGGTTATTTTATATGGTGCGAGGCGTGCAGTTATAAGATATTCAATTGACGCAAAAATAGTTCGCAGTACTCATTATAAGCAGTTTTCAGTTTCTCGCACCGCGGCACTCATATATAAGTTTCACACGAGGCAACCAAGTTTCTATTCAAAGTTGTCAAGCCTATCATACGTAAAACACCATAGGACGCGAAAGAATTTGGACATAATAAAATACGCAATTGCACATTAAGTCACATCGCGTGCTTATTTACACTAAAGAAACCCTCTCCCGGCCTTGTTTAAGTCTCAATCAACAAAATAGCAGAGTACCCAGAGAGTTGCCGTCATTGAAGCGTGGACAACAACACAGAAGCCTTCATCATCAATCTACAAAAAACTTTATAATTGGTATCAAAACCTGCCAGCAGATCGCTTCAAGACTGGTACCCACCTGGGACACATAGTCGGAGCCATAGCAGACCGTCTCTAATTTTGGCGCCCCACGTAGCTGCCATACCAAACCTCTTCATAATATGGCTCACCAAAATGGAGCCAACAACAACAACATCCCACTTCAGATTACACACTCAGACACAGTCAAATCGAAGTGAATAAACAAACGCTAAAACCTGATAGTTATAACTACCTAGAGAGAAGTGGTATCCGGAAAAACTGGAGATATAACTACGGTCTGGTAGTGTCTTCTTGCATTGCCACCTGTTTCCGAACCCCCGCCATATCCCTTGCATTCGGAAAGAAGTGCTAATCTTAAGAGATAAATGTGCTCATGAACATATTATTTATAGGGATTATAACACACCCTATCTTGCATCAAAGACCTGCAGTATGAAACTAATTCATCAAACCTAAAATCCAAACGAAAATTTCACCCAAAATAATTTTAGAATAATTGTTACTTGTTTTGCGCAATTCCGCACTCCCACTGTATCTTACAATACTACAATCTAGACACGCTTAAGCATAGTTGTTAGGTATGTTCTGTCGCCTTCGTTAGTATTTCAACATGCCATCAAGTGAAGATGAAGGGGACGTTGAAAATAAAATTGCGGGCAGTGATTTATTGTCAAATTACTTTCAGAATGCCCATTATTGTTGTAAAGGTCTAGAATGCCTGCAAAAACGAAGGCCTATGTAGTACACATTCTCAACGTACCGGGATTAAAGTCACCCAGGTGCAAAGGAGTAAAATTTTCAAAACATGAAAACTAAAATCAAAAAGAAAAGATGAAAAATGCAGCGGGGAAAAAATTAAATTAATAGGTAGAGAAAAACACTTTTTGTGTCGATATTGGACGAAGGGGAAAGTGCCGTTTTCACCAGGTGTCCGGAAGTTGTGCCAAAGGGATATCACAATTAACCGAAGACGGATCATTGCTGTGACTCTCGTGGCTTCTTCAAATTATTATTCTACGTCTTCTCAAGACAAATTCCTATGCAAGATCCTGTGCAAAGAAGACATTGTCATATGAAAATGAAGACATAAAATATTTATCAACTCCTCAGCTGCTGAGACTTGTTTTGCTGTGTAATTCCAACTGCAGAAAATTCAGATACCAAAAGAAAGATGAAAAGCCCAATAAAAGCTACAATGAAAAATCAATTCAAACTGGGAAGACCTCAGACTGTTTTGTTTATGAATGGTTAAAGTGAAATGGTGAAAACCGCGACTATCCCTTTTCCTTCTCCTCAAAAGTAACAATAAAAAATTAAGAGAGAAAGAAATTAAACAAGCAATTAAATTCTGACTGCCGGCCAGTACACTGGTAGTAAATCAAGTGTGTGTATACGCACCTGGTTGCTGTTTGTATAATAAATACAGAGGGGGCTAAAATTGTGAACACGCTTCAAGCAAAGAAAAAAACTGTGTTAACATTACAAAACTCAATTCATACAAACATAAAACCATCTTAGACTTTTACAGTTACAACAGTTGCTCAAAATGTCCACCCTCTGCGTCGATACACTTCTGAGTACGTTGAACTACTGATTGAGCAATGTTTGCGAAAGTGTCCTCAGCGATTGCAACACATGTCGTTTCAATTTCTTCCCGAAGTGCTGTCAGTGTAGCTGGTTTTCTACGGTATACAACATTCTTAAGATTTCCTCTTAAGTAGAAGTCCAACGAATTAGATCCGGAGAATCTGCTCTGTGCACACGTCTCCATTACCTTTGAACCTCAATAACATTCTCGGTTTTCCAATACCACTTCAAAATTTCTTTCCGCTGTTCAAACGATAATCTTGGCTCCATTTTGTTGTAGAAACATAATATAAGTCACATCTGTTTACAGAACACCATACGACAATCTTGACTTCATTTGTTCATTGTTGATTTACCTGTCACGCAGCAACATTATCATAATGTATGTGAGTCACATCTGTTTACAAAACGTCATATTACACATGGCTGTTGTTTTCTGTTCAACTTTGAAATATATTAAATAGATATCTACTGTGAAATTTTGTATACATTTTTGGCACCCTTTATATATACATATTCCTTTGTTTAGCTGTTTTTATTTTATTACTCTTTTTATAGACACGAAAACGTTATTTTAATTATTTCTCATGAAAATGTTACATCCTAATATACAAATATAACCTACATAAAATGGAATATATCCCGCCACTTTTGTTCACCATAAAGTATATTTATGCACCAAATTCCTCTTAAATAAATTCATATTCATTTCCACCTTCTCCCAAGTCTTCGAAATCACTCGTGTTGTTAAGATGTTTGGCAACCCTATGCAGTAAAGCGTAGCTCACTATTAGTTTTGATACTCGTTCTAGCAAGACTCGTATGCAATTACCAATAATTGGGACCTTTGTTTTAACTGACGAAATGCTCTTTCTTTGGCGTGTTTGCAATTAAACCGGCGTTGAATATCTCCACAGACCGCCTGAATGGTGTGATCAGCCAGGGGGGTATGTCATAACCGGAGTCACCAAGCAAAGAAGAAGCACCGTCACTCCTCCATATTCTTAAATCATGAACAAAACCACGTAACTAACGCTCGTAAACGTTTCCTCAGCATCACATGTCGCATGAACATTCATACTGTCATATGATAATATATTTATTCCTGAAGATTGATTGTTTTTAATTTCTATGTGAGTGCAATCTAATGCACCTACAAAGTTGGTAAATTAAAGCAAGTTTGCCACATCAACTTTGCATTATTCATTTCGTGCATTGTACTGGGGAAATGAATCCAGTTATAAGATTTTTCGAAAATATGACCCATAACGCAATTAACAGTTCTACAAACCGTGGAGCGATCAACTCCAAAATCTTGTGACACTCCATTCTCAAATCCAGGATCAGCAACATACCTTAAAAATATTTCCATGCATTTTCTTGGGGTTAGTGCTTTTTCCCCGAGATTCATCGCTATTTGGGAGAAATTCTGATGTTAAAAATGAATACTTTCAGTCTCAAAACACCTCAGCTCCTTACACCTACTATAACTCTTCTTTCACTATGTTTTTCTCTCCCTCACAAGCATGAACATCGCCATGACGAAGTCATCAATTGATGGCAGACATAACTGGAATGGAGTGTGCCTTCCCTTAGACTCCAAAATAACGAAGTTGTAACTACACCTAACTAGTCGTATCTTCGCTTTATTCAGATCAACAGTGAAGTTCTTACTACTGATGTGGAAAAACGAAGTTACAGCTACAGGGGGGTAGTTGTTGCTACTTTTATTCACACCAAAGGAAGTTACAACAAGAATACTGAAGTGGTAGCATTATCTACTGTTTGTTCACTTTGCCCTCTCTCTTCTTACTTCATTTTCCAACGATTACTACGACCAGCCATGAATGAATGTTAATGACGTCACTGCTTTTTATATTCACATGGTTTGCAGTGTTGAAGCGACCACAATAAAAAACTATACATTTTCCTCTTAGTACTCAGACCTTATCTTACCGTCAAACTTCGAACGAAAACTTGATAATGTAAATATAAGAATCTCCTCCTCATTCATACTGTAATTGTAACCGTGAACAAAAACCATATCTTTTAGCTCAGAAAACAGATGGTATGGTGCCTTTTAAGATATTGATCTTAGACAATAAAAACATTTATCTTCTCGCATATTTTAAATCTAACACAAATCGTATAGTTGCCTACCTGTACACATTAAATAAAATGTCAGTAGACACAAATGCAAGATAGTAAAAGACAATCTTTCGTGAACTTGCAAACAGCGATGCCACCTTTTTTGAAAAAAAATGTGTTAGCTCTACGATCGTCGTAGTACTAGGCTAGTTTGTGGCAAAAAGAGGATTTTCTATATTATTTCATCTTTGGATGCATAAGCATATTGATTAAAGTATTTTTGATCCAATAATTCTTGTATTAAATTTTGTAATCCCCTATGCTTATTGTCAGCACTTTACCTACCCATTTTCTTGGTTATTTAAGCCAAACAAGTATCTGATCTTCGGATATGTAAATAAAGACGTTCATTGCTATTTACCTGCCAAATGTTTATATCTTCTATTGATACATTTATTTAATAACTCTAAATAACGCTAGTGAAATAAATTTCTTATTTTAGAACTGGTAGTTGATACTCATCTGCATAAAAGCTTCCTTAAATTAATATTAATTTATAATTTTTTATAAAATTCTAATTTCATATTCACAAACAATATAATCACTAAGCAAAGTTATTATTACTACGAATATTACTCCAAGACCTATAACATAACATAGGAATGTTTTTGTTACAAATTAGTATTAAAAAAGAAAACATTTATCGATCTTGTTCGAGTTCGAAAGTGTTTGCTTGCATGACAGAAACTTTACAAGATAACAAATAGTTGTTTGATTCACTATTTACACATCGATTTAACCTTGTAAACTTTCATCTACAACCCCCGAATAGCCAACACGCCCCTACAATTTTTTTTTATGAGAAGGCAAAGGGAGATTTTTTTCTTTCTTTTATTTTACCAACCCCAAAACCTGTGTAACTGAAGCTTTCCTTTTCTCCTCTACCTGCCAAATATAGTTCACGCCCCTCCTGACTTTCTTTTGTTCTGGGAAGCTTCAAAGTTGTACCGCGCTGCGGCGCCTTAATAACTGACAGGCCAAGGGATAAACGAGTATATGGGGTTTCCGTTCCGGAGGCCCCGACCTGTTGGAACCTATTTGCTTTGGTCGCATCCGACAAGAGTGTCATTACAAACGAGGAAGGAAAAGGTCGTTACGGCTACCATTAGTATAAAGTAAGGGACTCTGCACCAGGGCTGCAACATTATCGACTTGAAAAATTATGTTTGTAGAACATTAACATGTAAGCTCTGTTCAGCTTTCTTTTGGCCCGGGTGTAAACAAACCACGTGAATGTTACCATAAAAGAAAGAAAGTGACTGGAGGCACTTAAGATAGCATTACCAAAATAAATTATACCACTCTTATCACACATTTTAAATAGTTTAATGTAGAGGTTTTATTATTTATATTACCCCAAAATAAACAAATGAATAAATATATATGTTTTGGTGTTGCACATCAGCCCCGTTCTTTTGAAACTACTTTGGCAGAACACAAAAGTTCTTTATGAAGATTTAGAGAAAATTCAAACCTATAAAGCTGCATCAGGATGTATTATTTTTTATATTTTGAAATCGTTGAATGGTACTAAATATATGCCTAATTTTTAACGCTTATTCGCTATTAAGTATATTTTTCATCAGTTCAGAAAGTAAATTTTTAAACTAAACTTCCTCCTCTCGTACATCGAGTTCTTTTGGGGAAATTGTCTGGATTTTCGGGGTGTCACCAAAGAAAAAGGAAAATAATTTCCCGGGAAATAAAGAAATGCAACATAGAATAAAAGCAGCAAGATGTGCTGGTAAACGGCAGACTGTTGCCTTATGTTGACCAAAGAAATGCTCAAAAAGTAGAAAAGAGAAAAAAGGAGAAAAAGGAGTTGGCAGTTGCTCAGTTCAAGTTGACATTTGAAATCGGGACAATACTGGCCAATTTTGATAGTTGCATTATACTTTTACTCTAAGTTTGCCGTTACTTACAACGAAAAAAAAAATGTACTATATTCATATAAAAAATATAAAGATAAAACATAAATATAGCTTATTGTGTCCCTTAAAAGTCAAAGCCCTCCTAACAAGTAGGGAAAGCTCGGTTTTTCCTAATATGGCGAGCTATTCCATGCAAGTTGTTTAGGACACTTTTTCTTTGACTACGCTATTTATCATCTTATTCTGGGTCTGTCTTGTGGCCTTTTTGCCATCCGGGGGTTCTACATGGAGATCTTGTAGGTCCACCTATTGTCCTGCATTCTTGCGACGTGACCGCCCCATTGCCATTTGCTTCTGGTAGCTATTGGTGCGATGTCTGTTGTCTGAGATAACTGATTTATTAGTACTATAGGTATTTTGTCCTTCAAAGTTATTCCCAGGATCTTGTATTGCATTTTTCTTTGACATATTTGAATTTTGTTCTTTTGTTTTTCGGTTAGTTACTTTTTTTTCACCCCTATAATAATAGAGGGTATACACAGATTTCGAGCGTCTGGAATCTAATTTTCTTAGTACGTATTTGGTCTAACAATATAAACTAAAGGGCACAAAATGCTCTCCAGGTTAATGAGATCCTTCTTTGTACTTATTTTTCCATTTTATTATGGAAGCAATTCTTTGTCCTAGGTATGATTCGCTCACTTATGTGAGGACTCTTCCATTTATTTTTATTAAGGTTTCAGATCCATTTGAAATTAACTGCGTCTTTAGGTTGTTTAGTGACAGCCCTGCACTTTTACTATGCTGACATAATTGTTTCAGCATAGTTTATAGTGCTTTCAGTGTGATGGCGAATAAGACCATATCGTCGTCAAATCCTAAATTTGTTAGTCGACTGCTGTTTATGTTGATTCCAAAATTATTGTGCCAGTTCATTTTACTGAATATATGCTCCATTACACAAGTGAAGAGTTTGGGAAAGATAGGATCGATTGCCTTGGCGAACTCTTCTTTCTAGTCGAAACAGTTTTTCTTCTTCTTTGGTTTTTACTTTCGCAAAACTTTGACTGTAGATTTTGTGTAAGATACAAATATACTTTGCCTCTATTCTTTGAGCTGCCAGAGCGTGGAATATGCTTGTGTGTTTATATAATGTTGGATAGAATTCATTTGCTTTCTCTATCAGCTGGTTTATAGAAATGGCCTAATGTGCTGAATCTTATACGGAGACCCGTTTGTTCTGGCGGTTGCTTTTCATCCAGGATCTTCGTTATTATTCTAGTTAAGATTGTTGTAAATAGTTTGTTTATATTTGACATCAGGCTTACAGATCTGTAGTTGCTTATGCCAACTCTTGTGCCTTTTGTGTAGAAGAACAATTGTGCTGTTTTTCCATTGATTAGGTATGTCTTCTTTTTCTAGAATTTCATTGAATATTTTAATGATTTTGCCTTTAGCTGGTCTTCTGCCAGCTTTAGCAATTCTTTTTGCATTCCATCTTTGCCTGATAAAAAACATAAGTTTTAAAGATATAAAATTTTTTCTTCACTTTATAGCGCACGTTTGTAGAAGCATTTTGTCGAGGAAAGAAAATTAAAGCCTTTAGTTGTATTTTATCTCTCTCCTTCTCTCTTCTTTAATTTATTTTAGAAATATTATATCATACAGACAAAAAGTATAATGAACTTTCTGAAATGAGTTGAAAAATGCTTAACATGCAAGTATTTTCATTCTGTCACTATGTGCTGCAAAATGTGCTGCACTTGCAGGCATGTAATTAGATACATATAGAATCTATCATTGATTTTAATGCAAGTTTTTAGCAATGGTAGAAGTTGTCAATAAAAACAAATTTCACATAGAAAAACCATTTGATAGATACCAGTAAACAATTTCCTTTTCTGTACTACATATTGCCATGGTAATATATGTAAACATTACAAAGTTAATACCTCAGTTCATAGTGTAAGAACAGCTTGTGTCGGCTCCTTTGATGTTCGTGCTCCTAAAATCAGACTCCGAATTGACTGTAGTTCTCAGTGAATCTATTGGATCACGCTTTATCACTGCAGATAAATTTTATTTAGCAGTAAACTGTAAATGGAAGTTATGGACTCTTAAATTAAAACATTCAACATGATGATAAAAGCGACCTTTAGCTTTATAATATTTAAGAAATTTCCTTATTTGATATTTAAAATAAATATAGTTATGTAGAGTACTACATTAAGATGGGTAAAACACAAATCCGGTTTTCGGATTAATTATTTATTATTAATTTTTGAATGAATGTCAAGCATTTTTAAGCATTAATATTACTTCTTTTTCTCTTAATTCATACTATATGTTTAGCTAAAAAAGTATAACAATACTTATGAATTAAAATGCTTCTGATTGAAAATATTACGTTAAGGAATTGGCATCGTAGCATAGTTTTAAAATTAGCTAAACGACAGATCTCTGAAAAGTGTATACTGTGTTTTCCGTGTTTTACGCAGCTTTGCCATATGTGTACCCATTACTCGATAATTAAGTAGGGGAAGGGGAGAAGAATATCGCAAAGAAATATAAGGGATGTTCTGCAAAAATTACTATATAAAATGTCATTATCCAAAAATAAATTTCACCGTAAAAATACCATCTGCAGCTCTTAATTTTTCTATATTAATTTTCTTGGCAGAATTTAATTATTATTCTTGGAACATTTTCAGTGCTTAGATTTTCCAGCAGTGAAAAAATATGAACTTGGACTTTTAGAATCATTTGATCAGAATTATTCACAGTAATTAGAATCGGAATCACATTATGTATTTTTGGCAATAATTTGCGCAACCAGAAAATTATGTGCAGGGTTTAATTTACTGGAATTGATAGTGCCAAGACAATCAGTAACCGCCACCAACCCGGTGACTTAGAGGGAGTATGAAAGGCCTATCCTTGAAATGTTAAATTTACCAACTTCAGTTCCTGTTTTCCCATTAAAGCTAATGAAATGAAACTTTTACAGCATACAGATCACATAATTGGAATTTGGTAATTTATTTTCAGTACTGTACTATGGCTCTGAATTAAATTATAAATTATTTTCAATTGTTTGCTTATTTTCTATTTTTTCCCTAACATTTTATTTTTTATATTGTCACATTTTGCCCTATTCTACCATAATAGATCCACACAACCACAATAACATCATGAAAAAGTGATAAAAGTTTCAAAGTAATAGCTTATACAGATCCTAAAATAATGGCAAAGGTAAGCAAAAGAAATTAAGTTTTCAATAATTGCAGTCAAATTTTCTTTTTTGATGGAAAGCTAACTTTTTTCGGGGAAACACCAGCTAAAACTCCCCAACATTATAAAACAACAAAGGAGATGTCATGGAAACAAACCCTGCCACTTTAGAAATACGCCTTTTTCTACCATTCAAGGCAAACCTCAGCCTTCTAGAGCAAATAGTTCCGGAGGTATTAATTTTAATTGAACAAATGCTCGCAAAATTAAAATGGCTTCTGCAGTGACATAATTAAATTTTATTAAAACACATATAACCAAAGAGCAGTAATGAAAAGCATATCAAAATAAACAGAAAATTGCAAATGTTAAAATGGCGCAAAAAACAAAAATATGATTTTTGACCTACCCTTCCCTTTAATACTTCCATTAATTTTTAGCGTCAATAATAAATATTTCGAAATGCTTACCTTTGACAATAATTATTTTTGGGGTTTGGATGGAATGCTCATGCCTGATACACATTAAAAGAGAAGTAATAAAATTTCCTGGTTTGTGTTCAATTAAGGCATCGTTTTATTTGTGCAGAGATATATGAAGGAACATGTAACAGCCAATTTCTTGACATGCGCACCCAGAATTCCATTGCGTGAAAAACCCAAGCCGTCTCTACTGTTTATACTCGCACTGAAGCTACAGAAGTTTTGCTGCGTATATTGCGGCTTTGACTCCAGTGAATTGAAACCTCACATCTTTAGGACTTTTCAAGCATGACGTTAGACTTATTGGGAATATTATTAAAGAAATGTTTGTTACGATGGTAATATATAAATTAATTAAACTTGCTAATGTGCATCTCGTTTATGAAAGAGCAAATAGAAACTGATATACGATGAAATATCATTTATGTCATAAAGACTCTCATTGCAAGTATAAGAGAATGCTTAATGATTGCAGGACAACGAAATTCTCTGATAACAGCAAGATGTGCTGTCCTAACTGGATAAGCTGCAGCATAAGGATGCTGTGACACTTGTAAACGGATTGGTTGTTCAGGCAGTTGTGGATTGTTTTATACAGGCTTACTTATAAGATTCACTGGTTGCACTGGGGTCTTTGAATCTTTTTACAGAAAACAGTGTATGTGACAAGCTTTAACAATTTTTAACTTACACATATATGCAGTATCTAGGGTATGACAAAATTCACAATTTCACATCATCCATAGGGACTGCGTATTGGATTCAATTGCTAGGAAAAGAAAAGGAATTTTTGATACTTCAGCCGTGCTCAAGGGATGGCCGTTTGTGCCTCCTCCTCTCAATGGAGTCGGTACTGGTGGTCTAGTGATAGCCATACTTGCCTAGTAAAGCCAGGATCGCGGTACTGTCCTGGCCAGGATCGATGGATTTTTTCGTGAGTAGAAATTCTAAGTTCGGTTTCCTTTGGATTGATTTATTTATGGACGCTCTTTAACATCTCAGGTCATCAGCGTATTTCCTTTGGAAAGGAAGTAAAACCGTGGGTTCCGGGTCGTACATTTACAGCACGAAAAAAAGCTCAAGTCCGAAAGAAGAGACCTCTGAGCAAAATTTGTCGGCCGTTTCACGCCCTGAATTTAGTATGGCGCTAATGAGAGTGTTCGTAAATAAAGCAAATAAGAAAATAAACATCTCAATGGAGACACATCTGGGAGAAAGCGACAAAGGTGAGAGAGACGGGCTGCAGATGAGTAGATTACGATCACTTCACCTTCAGAAAACCATGCGATATTAGGAAACCATGGTAAGTGCCTGGTTCTTGGTAGAGACTGATAAATATTCTCTTTTAAATTCGCTTCCAAAAATCACATTGTAATTTATTCAGACCGTCTATTTTACCCCATTCCCAAACCTCACTTTCATATAACAATGAGAACCTAACCATTCCTTCATACATAGTTTTTAATGTTTTTACTGGCATATCCATGAGCTAATTCTTAGTCTGTAGGTAATATAGATATGGGCCAATTATCCCTGAAAACAACACAGTTAGGCTTGAAGTTGAAGATCTTAAGCCGACAAGTAATGCAAAGACAATTAATACAGCTGTTTAACATCCATTTATAAATCACAGCAGTAGAAAAAGAGAACTAACATAAAGAAGTTGGCGAAGTATTTCGATGTTTCTTCAGAAGAGGCTGTAACATTTTATGAATTATCAGAAGAACGATGAAGATAATGCAGCATCTGTGTATCTTGATGAAGAAGATTCCTGTTAGATGGTGTTTATCAGTGAAGTGTCTGTTTCTGTTATGTCTTTATTGCTATTGACACTTTTGCTGAACAGAATTATTCAACGATACAGCAGAACAAAAGCATATGTATATATGTCTAAGATTAAGATTTATTATTCTACTTTCGTCCACACAGTACGCTTTAAGTCAGATTTCGACACGGTACAAATATTATCGATAAAGAAATCCTCGCCGGGCTTCAGTTACAAGCATTTGCAGTCCGTTTTCTCTCAAATCAGCTGTAAAAATATGAGATATTTTCCTGTAAACACGATTATGAATGTGCTATAGAGCACTTTGGCTACACCCACAGCCTCCCATATGCCGATCTGCGTGAGTCCATTTCTCCTTTGTGATTTGCTATTTATTGGAAAATACCGTCGATGCGATTCTGCCTTCAACTTTGTTTTTCTCTGTTTTAACTATTTCATTCATTATGGCATATTATTTACGTCTGTTGTCCCCTAATTAAACTCTTTTTTTCCCCCAGCCTTTTGAGGTGTCAGCAGGTAGCTATTCTCCTTCTTTGATACTCTATGATTGCGCTCTGTTTACGTTACATATTTGTGGTAAGTTAATATTTAGAAATGCTTCAGCTATGCCCGTTGAAGTTAATCATCTGGTAGTATAAAATTGAAGGAATAGTTCGGATAAAATGGCATTACAACCCTTGTAGAGATAAAAATCAGCATGTGATGTCCACAGATGCTATGAAATACTGCTTATCGAGTTGGGATTCCAAAATCTTCCATGATTAAATTTTTGCATAAGTTTTCGGGAGATGGGAAGGATATCAGATTACATTTTTAAAAATTTAAAAGAGAAGTTGAAGCGTTTTTGTCGGTGGTGACCTGTTGGTCGCCAAATATAAAGCGATTTAGTTGCTGATTGCCATATTTTTAGCAGCGTATCGTTAATTGACTATTGGTGACTTTGGTGTTGCCCATTCTTCAAAGTGAACTTATGAAACTCCGTTAAAATCTCCTCAGCTTCTCTTACAAAAGACCTTTAATATGGTTGAGCCCAAAGTAATGTTATATTACATAAATTAAAAGCATTCGCTGGTGATTATGAACAAAAGGGTGGTTTTATGAAGGGTTTCTAAATAGATTGCGTATGAAGGAGCAACCCCCATTGCAATTCTTTTCTCACAAGGAAGGATCATTATATATTGTCATGGAAACTATTTTCATTTATAGTGCATTTTGATAGAGAATATATATAGTCAATAATATGACAAACACTTGATAAAAGAGTTCGTTTACTTGGATAGACGTTCAGAGGTAAAAAATGTGCACGTTAACAATAAAAGCATGGTCCATGCACACGCATTTCTCGCAGTTTGCACATTTGATGATCATTATTCTCTTGGAAGCATACTTCCGTTAATCCCCCTTCGAAGCAGCACTCCAGGGGTGTTTGAAATGCACCAGGAAGGTCTTTGGTGTAACCCCATCTAAAAACAGTAATTTTGATCAAATGAGAGAAAAATGCTACCGAAAACTGGAAATACACAAAAAAAGCCATAAGTGAGAGAGGGAGACTTGGCGTCTACAAAAATGGAAAATTTTAGGAGAAACATTTTACTAAGTTAATTCATAAACGTAGCACATTATTTTTTGTTGCTATTATCAGTATAGAGAAAAGAATATAAATCAATCAGACTGTGGTGGTTTAGTATATTTTCATATTTAAATGTTGTCTCTCAATTAGTCATTAAATAATAAATTTTTACAAAAGTCAACATCTTCAAACTTTTCTCATCATTTTCGAATCTTTTTAATAAAAAAATTTAATAAAGAGTTTGAAGAAAAAAACAGAATTTTTTTATATTTAATACATATTGTGCTATAAAAGCAGAAAATAAATTTCAGACATTTATATGCTTATGTTCTGTTGTACCATTGAATAATTCTGTCTAATAATATTGTCAATAATAAAAAAGGCATAACAGGAACATTCCACAGCTGTATGGATATTTTTAAATTACTTATTCTGGGGTTAAGTACTTCAACTTCAACCCTATAAGGATATTTGCTCCTTATACTTCAGCACATGGACCTTAATAATTTTGAATGGAAGTTTCTTCTTCAAAATTTCCTAGGATAATATTTTCCAGTCTGTATGAAGAACCAGGCCCTAAAAATGGTTTCCTAACATCGCATGATATTCTGAAGGTAAAGTGATCTTATCTACTTTTCGGTACTCTTTCTCAATATTTCCGACATTGGAGGAAGATAGCTGCGATCGGGGATTGGAAAATAATGGGAGCTCTTCTTGAATACAGTAAAGTTATCTATTATTTTCATAAAAACGGACGAGAGTGTAGGCTTTTTGCTCTGTGAGTCATAGAAACAGCCGTAGGATAAAGTTTCTATTCTTTTCTTTCTTCAAATTACTTTCTAAATTAGTCATACAGTGATTCAGTGCAGATGCGATTTCTTTCGACCCACAACTACTATGAGTCTCCAGCATGTGTAGTGTGAAGTACTCTTGTTGTTTTCCAGTTGAAATATTGTGAAATTGTAGAGCTACATTCGCCTACTGTAAAATATTTCCCTCTGGATAAATTGGGGAGAGGTTGATTTTGTTTGCAGCCGATACCGAGGTTTATTTCATCCTCTTTTGTATATAGCCTGTAGTCAGTCCTGATTTTGTTCTTTTCTTCTAAATTAGGGGTAAATTTATTTTCAATAACTCAGCACATAAGGACAGGTGTCTGAGCGAAGATTTCTAAATCCAAGATTAAAATGTATGTAGAAAACTGATTTGTATTTTGAGAGGGAACGTGACAAACGACCTTTGCGAATGTTTTCATCACATCTTCCCCACATGAACTTAATATTTAGCTCAGGTGGAAGATAAAAGCGACAAGAACCCCTTCTAGAATAATGGACTTCTCGCCATTTGTATTTTAATATGTTGAGTTAGCTCTTCATCTATTTTCTTCAGGCTTCTACCTCCACGATTTTCTTTAAGCATCTCTCCTGATGCAAAATGATTTTAGCTACACGCAAGAACCTACTCTTTGAAAATGCCAGAAACTTTCCTTTTTAACCTGATATACTGCCGACACTGATGATCAGCTGTCCTTCTTGCAGGTTCCGCTACTGTTATATATTGAAGTAAAAAGGTGTCCTGTTTTATCGTAGTATCATTTTTATAAACTTTCTTTCCGAAATTAAGTAAACCATTGAGAGACATAGGACCGTTAATTACGTTTCTTTTTTCCTTTAGCATGCACATTTAAACCACGAGAACGAGCTACATTCGTTTCTGTACCTGGGTCATTATTGTACTTCAATTGTTTCCTCGCAGCAGACGATTTTTTCTTGCACCTCTGCGTCCTCCTTCAACTTAGAGATATAGTCAGAGATTTCACTACGCACAGCAAGATTTCATTTTATATTCTGATGTACAGCCACGATAGTTCACCTTCTAACAATGCTATTCTTTATTACTGTGAAAGGGGACCATTGTTGCCAAAGTTAAAATAACAAAATTGCCCTTCTTAACTGCGAAACGGAGTAAATTTAAATTAAAAATATTAAGTTTGAGTAAAATGATATGTAGATGTTCACTTTTGTAAAAACCCATTGCCAGTAGGTGTTAAGTTTTGTGAAAACTCCATTACGTCATCCACCTTTTACGTCAGTAGGTGCTAAGTTTAGCTAAATTCAGACTGTGCCAATGAATATAGCTGGTGTTAAAATATAAGGATAAACTAATATTATACAATTGAAAATTTTGTATGTGTAAGTTTTATGAAACCCCCATTTTTGTTCTCTGTTTTTTTAATGCTATTTAACGCCCGTTTTTACTACTGAGGCACCATAGGCGGTGGACATTGATGGTATATGAGATGAAATGATAAACTGGGAAAGGATTTTTTAGGGAAGAAAACGTTCCAGGCAGTTTAGGTACCTCCCAGGCATTTGCCAGTTATGAGGAATGAGAAAAATCTGGGGAAAAAAAACCTCAGTCAGGGAGGATGGCCCTGGTGAGATTCGAACCTCAGACTTCTCACTACTCCGCGCCTTAATGACCTCGGCCATCCGTGCTATATGTTAATTTTAGTCAAAAGAAATCATTATTTATATCTGATTATAACCAAATTATTGTATGGGCGGAAGAAGAAAACTCCTGCAGGTTGTAAAATGCCTTTTCATTTTACTGCAATCAGTTTCTTGATGAATCCAACTGTAGTGAGTATAGTTTATAATTTTTACTGGATTTCCAGGAGTCAACGAAAGTAATATTTAAATCTGTGCGGATTTGCTTGCAAACGTCTTGATGTGCAGTAAATTGATATTCATATTTGGGGGAAAATTCTCAACGGGTTCCGATATACGTACATACAAATGGGGTAGCATCTTACCATCCATCAGAGTGTGTGGTTGCCTCTATAGATGCCACTGTATTAAAGGCCTTCATTGCAGCAACTCGTTAAGATTGCAACTCTTTCAACTCTTGATTGGTCCTCATTTGGTGACAGACGATTTACCTCAACAAGAGACCTTATTTCTCTCACGAATTCATGAACCCTTTGTTAAATATCAGCAGCTCCTTCAACCAATAACTGCTGACTTTGTGGTTTATTTTCAGAAAATCTTATTATCACATTAAAAAAGTTCCCGATGAGTTTGAAACTTAGAGCAACAGTGAGGGCCAATTCTCTTCTTAATTTTCATTTCCCAGATTCTCAATGTATTATTGCGTTTTCTTGTCTGCTATAAAATGGTCACGCATTTAGCGGTTTTCTTTGGTTTTTTTTTTTCTGTGCCAAGATGTTGTAAGTTGCAGGCGAGATGTTATATCAATTTCTTATCTAGGGCGACACAGATCGGAAGGACCAAACTTTCCACATTTTGCACTTAGTTGTTGGCCTATATGCATCAGCAAGATATCCTTTTGGAAACTTCGTTTTTGGTTTTCTTGAGGTGATGGCAGATGAATAAGCTGCTCTGTTACATTGCTTTATTCCTCATAGACCTGTCCATTTCCTTACTTAATGCTTCATTTTCTATTACACTATCTTCTTCAAAATCTTTTTCTTTATTTGTTCGAAAATAGCACGCTCTTCTCCTGTAGGTGCATATTGCGAAATACCAAAGTACTTCACCAACGGTTTTGCAATTACCGCCTGTCTCATTGCAAAAGAACACCGCACTGTACAGAATGACAAACTCTGTAAGCGCTCCCACAGTACAAAGCACAAGACCTATTCTAGCATACTACACATTTCTCTTTGCAGTAAGATGTAGTAATAGCTACACCTCCCTCCTGTCAATACCGTCATATATAGCAGATAATACTTTCAGGGATGTTTTATTTACCGTTCTTAATACAACCAATATTTTACTTTAGTCTCCGAAACAACTGCTGTGACCCTTTCTTACTAGTCTAACAAGGGAGGTGTCTGTATTGCTCGATTGTTATGAAAATGTGTTATAGGCTGCTGGTTGTAAAACTGACAGGTACTCGTTTCGGAAATGTTCGTTATTTTATTTTAAATCAATTCTAAAGACACGAAATAACCCATGGACCAGAGTTCTGGGAATATTCACTAAACTGAATTTGTATGGTGTTTACTTATTTCACTGATAAGAAGGAAGGGGTTCTACATTCTGTATGTGTATATGAAGCTAATATTGAGATTGAGATTATTAAAGTTATTATTATCATTATTATTTTAACTGCGTTAAGCAATAGAGGTACGAAGTATTTATTTATTTATTTATTTATTTATTTAATGTACTTTTTGTGTATTATGGAAAAGCACGTACGATCCGGCGGACCCGTGCAAAGGTTGTAAAGTTATTAGTATATATGTTAATTTTAATAAATACACTTATTCATTTATCCCTTCTTACTTATATTAGATTCTATATTTTTTATATCCCTGAAATACTGTTATCTAGATCAACTTGCATGAATCTTCAGTAGAGTAGACTGTTTCAGATAGAGAGGTAGAAAGTGAACGATATTCACTGCTTTGTTGATTTGTGTTATTTACGGACGCTCTTTAACATCTCAGGTCATCAGCATCCCATTCAATTCAGGGCGTGAAACGGCCGACAAATTTTGCTCAGAGGCCTCTTCTTTCAGGCTTGAGGTTCTTTATCCTGCCGTAAATGTACGACACGGGACCCACGGCTTTACTTCTCTTCCGAAGGAAGCCACACTTAGGATGTTTACGCCCGAAAAAAATCCATCGATCCTGGCCGGGTTCGAGTCCGTGATCTTGGGTTTAGAAGGCAAGTATGACCAGCGCTATTCACTGCGTGTTATACTTTGCACTGGATATGAAATGGTGTAAGTTTATACAATATAAAACACATTTAATTGTGCTCTTGCTTATATGGTGATAACAGGAAAAATAAGAAGCAAGTAAAAAATACAAAAAATGAATTACACGAGCTACAAAAAATGTTTATTTTAAAAGGCGATGTAAAAAAATAAGGTTTGGTTTTTGATTGGGGTAAAAAGTGACGATTCTGCATGTTCCAAGATATTATTTGAACTAATTTGTGACAAATTTGATTGGTTCTGTGATCCAAAAGTGACTCTAACAACGGCACTGAAATAATTTGAGAAAATACTGAACTTGAGGAAGATTTGTAAACGAGACCTTACCATGAAAAAATTGGAAGAACCGAGTTTATGGATGATGTAATTAATAAGTATAAGACGATCCATGAGTGCTGTAAACAAATAAAAAAAATACTAAACATTTTATAACATATACAGCAAAGAAGTTCAAATTCAACACACATTTTATCCAAAATGCTGTTGATTATTTTGAAAAACATCTACAAAAAACAAAGAAATATTTAAATAATACAGGAAACGGAGTTTGGCTGTTACTAATTACTATCTCACATATTGGGTCCTTACTGCTGCGAATAATGATATTGCTTTTCTTGTTTAAGAATCTTTTATGCAACGGCTTAATAATAAATTACATAATTATTTCAATAAAAATAATTAAACACGCTTCCAAGAGAGAAATAGAAGATAAAACAGATATACATCTCGCGACGGAAGGCTTTGTAAAAGCCTAACTACATTGCGGACAGTAGTTTTCATTACACCAGCCAAGGTATGAATACGAAATTACTAGTGGAAGAACTCTATCAAATATTAACGAAAAGACTACGTTTTCAGTGATTCAATCAATGGCTTCCATCACGCATTCATACACTGTCCAGAATCACTGGAACGTCAGACAGACGTCAGCTGGAACTCTTGATACTCTAATGTATATCTGTGTTCAAGAACTAACAGCAGAATTCGACCCGAAAGTGAAACAAGCGCTAGAACGACAAATGTTGATGCTAGTTCTTCTGGTAAAGCACTCCAAACGCTGGCTGATAATATTTTCATTCTTGATGCAAGAAAACATACTTAATTTTTGTTTTATTTTTGGATTGAACAAACCAACGGTGAAATATTTGCCGATGAGCGTGTGAACAAACATTGAATGGCAAAATAGTTCACACAGTAGTTATTCATTCCAAAAAATACACCAAGCAATAGATGTTTATTTATTTTCGTTTATTTACGCACACTCTTTAACATCTCAGGTTGATGCGTCCCATTCAATTCAGGGCATGAAATGGCCGACAAATTTTGCTCAGAGGCCTCCTCTTTCAGGCTTGAGGTTCTTTATCGTGCCGTAAATGTACGACACGGGACCCCCGGCTTTGCTTCCCTTCCGAAGGAAGCCATACTTAGGATTTTTACGCCCGAAAAAATCCATCGATCCTGGCTGGGTATGAACCCGCGATCTTGGGTTTGGGAGACAAGTGTGGTTACCACTACACCACCAGGATCGACAAATGTTTATTACTGTGACGATGTAGGTGTAACATGTTGCTGCTATTGCTCCACAAGTCTATGTACACAGCATTTTGTTATCATTCCATATTCCCATAGACCTAGACCTTCAAAATACAAAGCAGAGTACTGACGCAAGTTCACCCGTTCATTGCTTTACCATATAATTAAATGACAGTCTGCAGAACATCAGAGCAGTCTTGTCAGGAGAAATGGAGTATTATATTTTTTATTTATATTCCTATTATTGTACAAATGCAAAAGTGAATGCGCCTGTAAGGAAAACATTTCTTCGTATAAACACCCGGGCACGGAGTAGACGCGAACAAGCAAGTCACGCCATTGTCGGAATGCTGCAAAAATGCCATATATGTTATTGTTAATGACCCGGAACAAGTGACTGTCACTACCGCAATCAGCATCCTAAAATTAGCCAAATAACTTTTCATAACAATCGAGCAATTCCGATAGAGACAGTGTTTTATGTTTTTTATTTATTCTGTCATATACAAATTTACAAACTAACCCACACAAAAGCTAAAAACTGCATTGCCATCCATAAAATGCAACTTTATATCAGGCTTTAGAGCAATAATATTACATTTTTTTATAGAGCTCAGCCACAGCACATTATAGCTATTTTGTTGAAAGCAATTTCAGAGGTTTTTCTCGCAACATTTATCTTTTAGCTTAACTTCGGTATAATTTCTGTCTTATAAGATAGTACAGTATCTATGGACGAAATCATAGCACTGTAGAGGAGTTAAAAATAAACATTCTCCATTAAATAGCATTCATTTCTAAAAGTGAGAGTGACAGTCAGTATTGCAGATATAAAAAGTGCATCACACAGGAGGTGCGTAAACTAAACGAATTCCTCACCGAGTTGAATAACTTTTAATAAAAATGAATATAAAATCCAAATTATGGTCTTATTAAATAATGAAATAAAATAATTTATGACATTATGTGTGTTATTAGAGGAACAAAATTAGAATTTTTGCAACTTATAAATATTGCAAAAGAGAAACTGTATTATTTAGAATTATTATCATTGTTATTGAGATTAAATAATGGTATACTACTAATTAAATGAAATATAGGATCACTGATAACTAAAGGAATACTGTGTGAGTAATTTTAAACATTTTAATTGTAATCATGTTATGAACTCAAGCCTTGGTATCATCTTTACATTCTCTAAAATAGAGAGAAACAACAGAAAGTATCGAGTTACATTAGTATTTTAAAAGATGTTAAATTAAACAAAAACACGTTACTATTTAAAAAAACTACAATGTACAAAGAAAATAAAAACAATCGAAAGTTATAAAGATTTTCATTAGCTTTGAAATTTAATTTAAATGTTTTTGTAGTAAAAAAATGTAACGCAAACGTTTTCTGAAGGTTATTACAGAGTGCTCTTACACGTAAATATAGTTCTTAAACCATATTAGATTAACATTTCACATTTTCTATCTTTATGACGTTATAAATGCAATTTATAGGCTAAATTAATTTGCCCTTTTGTTTCAAAACAAAATAGAGAAACTATAAGGCGCTCTTTAAATTTCGGTTTTCCTAATGGTCCAATTTCTCTAATTTTCGGAAACTATTTTTCTTATTTTATTTAAATGGAACATTTTAAATGTTGTTTAGAAGAAAGAAATGTTGGTAGCACTATAGCAATTTTTAACTTTTGGTTTTCAGGTAAACACTAATGGCGCGATTTTCCTAATTTTCATAAAATATTTTTCTTATTTTATTTAAATACTATATAGGAAAGATGCGAAAGAAATATTAATGCCTCTAGAGTGATGTTTAAATTTTGGGTAACTGGTAAACCCCCCTCCTAATAGTCTATTTGACTGATTTTCGTAAACTATTTTTCTTATTTTATTTCAATGAAATATACCGAGTTTCCTTTAAAAATTTTTAAGTTTCGGCCGCTTAGAGAGATTTTAAACTTTCACTTTAATCCCTACTCTTTTTCAGGTATATCCCCATTCCTAATTCGGGCGATTACCACGATTTTTGAAAACTGCCTTTATCAATTTATTTTAAAGAAATTTGCTGAGTTTCGTTGTGAATAAACAAAAAATTCGGCCGGTAGAGCAACTTTTCAATTTTTGCTTTAGGTTAACCCCCACCCAATGGTCCAAGTTTACTGGTTATCAAACTCGACGAATCGTTTGCTAATTGATGGTTATATATCAAGTTTCATTGAGAAGAAACAAAAATTGCAACCGCTAGAGCTTTAAATTACACACATACACACATATCATACATAAATTTAACTTTTTTTTTCATTCATTGTAGATGCCTGGTAGGTACGATCGATACGGATTTGGATAGATTATTAAAACTTCTTACATTCCTTCGGAATGCGCTATTAGTTGCAAAATTAGAGCAGAGTGTGTTATTCAGTTGTCTGACTAAAACCGATCATGCGCATCTTAAAATAGTTCAATATATTTAATGCTTATGAAGTGGGAATTAGATGCTTCTTTCGCCGGACTTGAGAGTGCGCAAGTGAAACAACCATTAACTCATTCAAAATGCTCACACAATCTCTCATCCATTACCCTAAGCATCTCAATTAGACATGCACTACTCAGAGCGGGACTTTGCCGTTGACGGAACGACTTCTGTTTGTTCTGGCACTACCGCGTGGTGACATGAGAAGAAGGCGTGAAAGCAGATGAGAATCTGCCAGCGTCAATGATCATTATCTACTCTAAAATTTCCACTCGTCTGTTGTGTTCAGGTAACATCATCCTATAATGATGCAGAAATATAGCTGGCGATCTATTATCTGACTTGAGATAATGTCTTTGGCGGGGGGATTTAATAATGCTAAACTTTTACTACTTAATAATCAATACTTATAATGCCATATCATAAGATTTAACTTCAATATATGAATTGTATATCAACAAAGGAAAGTTTTCTGGTGTAGCTGTATACGGAAGCCAGAACGCCAAGGATAACATAAGTCGCTATAAAAGGAGAATTTGTTGATTTGCTTTATTTATGGACACTCTTTAACATCTCAGTTTATCAGCGTTCCATCCAGTTCAGGGCGTGAAACGGCCGACAAATTTTGCTCAGAGGTCTCTTTTTTTCAGGCTTGAGGTTCTTTTTCGTGCCGTAAATGTACGACACGGGACCCACGACTTTACTTCCTTTCCAAAGGAATACTTAAGATTTTTACCCGCTAAAAATCCATCGAGCCTGGCCGAGTTTGATCCCGCAATATTGGGGTTTAGAAGGCAAGTATGATTACCACTACACCACCAGGACCGACTAAAAGGAGAATAAATCCAAAGGAACCAGTGTAGTTTGCTTCTTTAAAAGACCTATAGTTGGCGAGTGCTAATAAAGCCAAGGCCTTTTAAATACGTTAAGAGGAATGAGCCCACCAATCGGTTATATAGTTAACTTTAAACCAACCAATGTAAATAAATGTTTTAAACTTTCAAATAATAGCAGGTGACACGCCTCGGTAGGTTAATTTGAACCAACGAATAGTAGATGTATATTTTAAAGTAAGGCGCGGTTCTTGCGCGTGCTTGTGTGATCTCCGTGGCTTAGTGAAGCCAACGATTTGGTAATTTGAATCGAATATACCAAGGGTGGCAAAAATGTATACACACATTCGCATTAGACATCTGTTTAATATATTTCAAAGTTGGATCGAAAAACAACAGTAATGTGTAGTATGATGTTCTGTAAACAAATGTGACTCACATACATTATGATATCGTTGTTACGTGACAGGTAAATCAACAATGAATAAATGAAGCCAAGATTATTGTATGACGTTCTGTAAACAGATGTGAATCACGTTATACTGGCTTTGCTACAACAAAACGGAGCTAACATTATCGTTTGAACAGCGGAAAGCAATTTTGAAGAGGTATGGGGAAAACCGTGAATGTTGTTGAAGTTCAAAGGCAATAGGACGAAGAAGTTTCCACCGCGTTTTCGGGATCTAATTCTGTTGGACTTCTACCTATGGGGAACACTTAAGGATGTACCGTAGAAAACCAGCTACACTGGCAGCACTTCGGTAGGAAATTGAAACGGCATGTGCTGCAATCGCTGAGGATACACTTTCGCACTTTTGCTCAATCAGTAGTTCAACGTACTCAGAAGCGTATCGACGCCGATAGTGGGCATTTTGAGCAACTGTTGTAACTGTAAAAGTCTAAGATGATTAGTGCCGAACATTTTCTGATTGTGTGAATTCCGTTTTGTTATGTTAACATAGTTTTTTCTTTGCTGCAAGTGTGCATACATATTTTGGCACTCTCTAAATAAAGAGATGTTTGCTTCGCATAATCAGTTAAAATCAGTTATTCAGTACAATATAAATACTCCGTTCACAGAAACAGTTGTAAGATCTACACGCCGCGACACTAAGCTTGATGCCTTACATTTTGCAAGGAAGCAGTTCACATGCTCACTTCAGAAACTCTGTTCGGTAACTCAGTTGATATGTCAGATAGTCAGTTGATCAGATAAGATAAGATAAGTGCAGTTCATAGGAGCAGTTCAGGTAATCAGATTCAGTTCATCTCCTTGGAAATCGGGGCAGCTAAATTTATATTCGACGTAGCCAAGTTCTCTCGTACGCAGAACACCTGTGGACGCGAAAGATGTTGCAACCAATAAATTACCATACATATTCAGAACTACTCATAGTGTGATTATTAACACAATTGATATCCTCTCCCAGTCCTGTTGAGCACGAGTCACAAAACAGTTGAACAAAACCCTGAAATACTCTTGTCATGAAGCGTGAGCAACAACACCAAAGCAATCAATAGCCAATTACCGAGGCGCCGCTACATAAATATGACGTTCAGCAATTAAATCACTTCATAATTTGCAACCAACCTGACACCACTGACTAAACCACTTCAAAATGGGCCCACCAACCTGGGGTCGACAGTAAACTTCATATTGCAAAAAATAATTTCCTAACAACAAATAGGCTTCGATTTCCCAACCTGCAATCTCTACCTGATAAGTACCATGGTTCATGGTACGTAATATACAATTAAACCTTTTCTCATTTAATATTAATTAGCGATAGTCAAAATAATAATACGCGATTTTTAGATTAAGTTCATACACAGAAAAACAATGCTGTAATCTGCCTAACCTACTACTATTATAAGAGAATCACAGAAAGAAACAAAGCAATAAAGCAATAAAACTTGGTCATTTTGATGGAATATACAGCAAAAATAACTGCAGATGTTCATACTCTTCAAATGCAATAGTGTTCAACGATAACATAAATAAATGCATTGAAAATAAATTTATACTGAAAATATTATCAAAATACAGGAATAGACACCACAATAATCGCAAATATATAAACATTTCCCAAACTAAAAACACAGGATGATAAAGTAATGACAGATATGTCTTGAGAGACAATTTTTGTTTATTATAATGAATACCATTTAGATGGAATATATATATATATATATATATATATATATATATATATATTTAAATACCTCTCCGCACTGGTTACTTTGAACCATCCCCATGTTAAATAGAGGTCATTACCCTTAAAAGTCATAAGATGCCTCTCTGAAGAAAAAGAAAAACATAGAGCTATACTTAATTTCAGATGAACTAAAGAGGCAAAAATTACGACAACAACGGATCTCGGCTTAGGTTAAGGCAGGAAGGAAAATAACAGAAACCAGAGATATTAAAAAGGAAAATGAGAGGGAAGAAGAGGAACAATAATAAGAAGAAGATTAAAAGTTAAATGAAAACACCGAAAGCATACGCAGGTGAATGCAGAAAGTGGTAAAGGGACCCTGTGATTGACTTATGTGTTTTCGTTTTCTGTTCGCAAAAATCAAGTTGGTCTTTGGCTGGTTTCGGTGTGGTCCGAAATGGTTGCCGGCCAGGCAATTAAAAGCCGAAAGGTGACCGAGACAGACGTCTGTTGACGCCCATCTTCTGTCTTCTCATAACTTCGTCTCATTGTGCCGCACTAAAACCCTCACCACAATATTTTCTTTCTCCCTGCAACAGTGGTCTATATCTCATACCTTATAGATGATCACTAAAGGTGAAGTAGTATTTTTATGTGAAAAACTTCCATGAGAAGAGAGCAGATTCTGCACCATTGTTGTCTCACTGATCGTCAACTATAGTACATATATGGAAACCTTACAGTCATTGTAATCTGGGTAAAAAAATACCTTTTGGTTTTCTAGCTTTACGATAAGCGACATTTGTCTCTCTGAGGATTGTTGTTCACTCGTTTCTTATTCTGTTCAAATTATTTTATCAACATTTTATTTTTTATACTTCCACATAATTGTTTCCACATGCTTCTACATCTCCTTAACTCTTCTCAGAATATTCATTTTCATTTTAAATTTAATTTTTGTAAATGAAATTCGCTATATCTCGAAAAATAGATTCCGAAATCAGTAAAATTGGACTATTAGCAAAGGGGGAGGGGTTAATGCTCTAGCGGCATTAATATTTGTTTTTTCGTAATGAAATTCCATATATACCATTTAAATAAAATAAGGAAAATATTTTCCGAAAATTCGGGAAATTGAACTATTAAGAATAGGGGTATACTTGAAAACCAAGATTTAAAAAGCGTTCTTACGTTTCATTTTCTCTATATTGTTTTAAAATAAAAGGACTAATTAATTCAGTATATAAACTATATATATCAGATCATATATTTAACAAAAGTATCATCGTGAAAATACCAAATATGAAATATTAAATGAAATGTATATGAGAATTATATCTGTATGTAAGAGCGCTCTTTAATAAGATTCAGAAAACATTTGCGTTACGTTTTAACTTCGATGTGACATTTGATTGTTTATATTTGCTTTGTACATTGTAATTGTTTCTGATGGTGACCTCTTTTGTTTTATTGAAACATATGAACATCCTTTTCTTAAATACACAATATAATTCCAAAATTTCTATTATTTCTCTATTTTTAGTGGATGTAAAGATGACATCGAGGGCTCGGTTCATAAACATGGTAGCATTTAAAATGTTTCAAAATGCCCACACAGTAAACCTTTGTCTAATAGTGACAACTATTTCATTTAATTAATAGTAAACTATTTATTTGTGTGGTCTAATCTCATTAATGGTGATAATAATAATAATAATAAATGACATCTATTATTATTATTATTACTATTATTATAAAATGTGGTTTCTTTTTTGTAACACATATAGATTGCAAGAATTCTAATTTGGCTTCCCTAATACCACACAGAAATGCCATAACTTATTACATTTTATTAATTAATAAGATCTAATTTGGGTTTTATGTGCATTTTTATTAAAAATTATTCAACTTGGTGATCGCTTAGTTTATGCAGCTTTTCCAGACTTTTCCGGTTTTTACTTCTACATAATTGTTTCCATATGCTGGTACACCCCCTTAATTGTTCTCAGACTTTTTATTTTCATTAATAGCTAAGAGAAGCTTGTATGCACTATATTATCACCGTTAGGTTATTAATTTTGATACTCATTATCTTAGAAAGTATCCAATCTATCCCCTTCAATATTTTTGTGCATGTTTCACAAACAAAGAATTCCGCAATTACTAACTACACAGGAATAGTAACAAATGTTTCATTATGAGATGAGCCATTTGGTTCTGAATTACCTAATTTGGAATAAATATACCTATGTATTTTCTATTGAAACTAAATAAATGAAAATTTACTATAATTGTAGTATCATTTATATAAAATGTAAAGCTAAACATGATATAAAATTTCACTGACAAATATTCTATATCATCTGAGAAAATCGGATGAAATGTTCATTAGGACGAAATATGAAGTAATAAGAATTAAAGTTTGAAAAGGAAACTATAGAACAACTCACAGTTTCAAAACTCTGGTGACTTACAATCATCTGACTACATTGTCTGGTTTCGGTTCTTCTCCCCAATTAGATTTGATACTTATTCAGATTTACATTCTACTTTCAGTATAGCATTAAAAGAATGCATTTATTTAATTTGTTTTAATAGAAAAGGAATTCAATATTTTGATGCTAATTTTGAGTTTTTGCAGAAAAATATATCTCATTTCAAAATATGATGTTCAGTGTTTTTCTATTGCAGTGATTACTAAACATATGGTCATCCTGTACAAAAAATTGGAAATAAAAGCTTGAATACTTTCTAATATCTTAAAAATTAATAATTTAGCAATGGCAACAGTGTACATCCTTCGCTTAATTAACGTGCCCCTAACAATGCGTCACATATGCAAATAAACATAGGTATATTTACTATAGTTTAACTTTCTAAGAGCTTAGTGTGCGTTGAATTTTGTTACTGAGATATATCCTTTCATTTGTTTCATAGAGGGAAATAACTGATAAGTGCAATTGTTCATTTAAAACAGTATTAAATATTGAATTATATTTTTAATTAATTATAATTCAAATGTTTATATAATCCTAAACTTCTTTTTTATGAAATAACGGTTGAAAAATGTAAATTTTCTTTACATTAAACCGACGGATCTCCTCTAAACACAATTCGCTTTCTTTCTCTCTCTCTCTCTCTCTCTCTCTCTCTCTCTTTCTTTCTTTTGCTCAAATTTATATGACTCACAGTTATAGGGCATTATGATCTTACAAACTTGTTTCGTAGTTACTTTCAGCTTCCAGGCAAGATGGTCGGGACAGAGTTGCATATACTTTTTCCTCAGAAATTATCCAGTGCACTTTCCCGAAAGGTAAATTATTTTTAAAAAATTATGTATATTGATTAAAACAAATGTAATAGAAAGAAATTCTTACATGAAATGTTTTTTCTATATGTGAATAAAGAGATGCAAATTTTTATGTCATTATCTCCAATGTTTTGAAAGAAAAGTATATAAATATTAAAATTAAAAAAACTGCAATTTTGTACAGTACATATACTCTTTTCTCTGAAACCATCTATTTGAATTTTAGAAATTTTGCATTGCTATTAAACTTTTTTTCTATATAAGAAATGTATATCGATGGTATATTTAAAAACACATTTTTAAATATGTGCTCATTTTGGTAAATTATTTTAAGATATTATGTATGTTGACCAAAACAAATGCAATAGAAAGAAATCTTTGGATGAAATGTTTTATGTGTATAAAGAAGTACAAACGTTCATGTAATTGTTTCTCTGTTTTAAAAAAAGTTTATATATTTTAAAATTTACAGTACATACAGAAACTTCTCAGAAACTATAGAATGGAATTTTCTGAAAATTTTCATTATTGTATAATTAAAGATTTTTTCAATATAAGAAATTTAGATGGCATATTTTCAAAAAAAAATACATTGCCGAAAAAAGTTATTCATTTTTTGTAAATTATTTTAATAAATTATGTATAATAACTAAATCAAATGCAATTGAAAGAAATCTTTCCATGAATGTTTCTGTTATATACGAAGAAAGAGATACGTCAATTAATACCATTATCTTAAATTATTTTAAAAAAATATATAATTATTAAAATAAAAAACACCCCAATTTGTCAGAAACTATCTAATGGGATTTCCCGAAATATTGCATTGCCGTTAAACTTTTTTCTACGTAAGAAATTTAGAGTGATGGTATATCCCCCCCCCAAAAAAAAACATTTTTAAAAATGTGCTTATTTTCGTAATTTATTTTAAGAAATTATGTATATTGACCAAAACAAATGCAATAGAAAGAAATCCTGGTATGAAATGTTATGTAATATGTGAACAAAGAGGTACAAACTTTCATATAATTATTTCTAGTGTTTTAATGTCATTTTAAAATTCAAAACATAAACTTGAATTTTTTACAGTGCATAGATTTTCTTCTCAGAGACTATTTAATGGAATTTCCTGAAATTTTGCATTACTGTACAACCATTTTTTAAAATAGTGTTTAACGCTCGTTTTTACTATTGAGGCACCACAGGCGGTGGACATTTATGGTACATGAGATGAATTGATAAATTGGGAAAGGATATTTTTTTAAGGAAGGAAATGTTCAAGGCCTAAGTTTAGGTTACCTCCCGGGCATTTGCCAGTTATGAGGACTGAGGAAAACCTGGAAAAACCCCAGTCAGGGAGGATGATCCTGGTGGGATTCGAACCCCAGACCTCCCACTCACGAGTCCGCGCCTTAATGACCTCGGCCACCCGTGGTGGTCTGTACAACCGTAAATAAGCTTTTTTCAATATAAGAAATTTAGACAGATGCATATTACAAAAAATACCATGTCGAAAAAAGTTATCCATTTTGGTAAATTATTTAAGAGATTATATATACTGACTAAAATAAATGCAATAGAAAGACAACTTACTTGAAATATTTTTGTTATGTGTGAATAAAGAGGTACAAAATTTCATATCTCTATTTCAGATGCTTTTAAAGAAAAGTTTATAAATATTTAAATTAAAAAGCACTTGAGCAAACTTTGACCAAAATATTCATTTTATTTTTTTTTTTATTTGTAATGCATTTTCCTGATATTATAGTTTGTACCACATTGAACTTTCATACAACTGCAATAAATGCTAAGGGAGTGTTACACTTTTTAGTAAAGTATTGTATTTTGATTTGTGCTCAACCCTGGTTCGTTTTCATCAGTTTATCTTAAACAGAATTGAATTTAAATAGACAGGCATGAATAAACAATTCTGTAAATAAGAATGTACGGGCTTGTTCATTAACAGATAAATTATACTATACGAATAGCATTAACAAAAAGTACAACTACCTTCTCTGGTCCTGAACTGTTTTCCAATAATTTAACAGCCTATGTAAGAGACCATCGTATGCAGATATAAAAAATACCCTTTGCAAGTATTTTAAGAGAAAACTAGTCTAGATAACTCATCAGTTTATCCCCTCAATATTGATTTGTAGAACACCAACAATGTAACTCAGGGCTAGGCTTCAGGTTCAATGTGGGTGTTTGCGTTTTTGACAAACTAAATTCATTAGTACTAAACCAAATTATCAAATTATCCCATAGCACGAAAACGAGTAAAATAATCGATAAAACACATTTTTATATATTCTCTAAACAACAATATTTTTGTCAGAATCTGGGCTATTTGTTATTAAAGATTAAAAAATCAAAATATTTGTATCCGTTCTGAAATGATCGTTAACGTAAGGAACTCGCAGTTTCTTGACGCGAAAGAATATAAAAAGTGATTAACCAGAGGATAACCAAGAAAAAGCAATCTTAAGAAATAGCATATTAGAAAAGTACCTTCTTTATTTCTTCCACTTTGTTTATACTTATTTTCATTGATGACCAATAAAGGGCTGTTCCATTATAATAATGATATTCTTACTCATTCTAATTGCATGTATCTTTCTGCTCCTGTTCATTAAACTATTCTACTGTAAACGCTAATAAAAAAAATTGCAAAGTTGAGACACACGGCATGGTCCAACAATAAGAGAGGGATGCGACGTGCTGAAAGATTTACAGCGATAACAAGGCGGGAAGAAAGGGGGGTGGGGGGTTCTGTCGAAACCCAAGAACCCAGCTCACACTTTTTGCAAATCTTAGAGAGTGCGTTGCGGTGAATTTGTGAAAAAGATGTACTTAGAGCAAGAGTGCTTTAAGTCATTATAAGAAGAGAGGTTAATGGACTATCAACATGAAAACATCGGTATTACAATCCAGAAGATCAGGAAAACAAAGAGCATTTGTTTATAGCTAGCTATGCTCGGTTATCATTATAAACGGCAGAAATAAAAACAGAAGTTAATAACTGAAGTTCTTCAAAATCATTAAGGGCTGAAAAACACAACGTTTAGATAAAAATAGAAAGCGCAAAGCCTAACAAAAGATATTAAATTTACCGAGAGAGAGAGAAAACAAAATAGCCTGCTGGAAGAAATGAACTCATGAGCAGACTACGTTAAAATCAACAGAACTCTTTAAAACTTTAAATCCTGCAGTAATAGTGAATAGAAACTATTTTAATACAGGTTGTATCCAGGATATTCGGGACTGGTACTGTCATCTGGTCAAAAACTTGCTTTGAGACTAATGACCACCGTCGAAGTAGTTCTCTTCTACGCGTATACACAGGACCCAGCGATTCTGCCATTCTCCAAGTGCATCTTGGAAGTCATGTTCTTTGAGGGTGTTTAGCACAGACAGCGTTTCTTCTTGAATCCTTTAAATTGTGTCGAACGGACGTCCTTTCAACTTGATTTTCAGTTTGGAGAATAGAGCGAAGTAGCAGGGTGCCAAATCAGGCGAGTATGGTGCGTAGGGGACAACCGTCATGTTGTTTTTGGTCAAAAAGCTCCTGGTGAACAAGGAATTG